>OY720426.1:21560479-22110441 GCA_963082815.1 Melanotus villosus
AAGTTAAATGCGACTTTATTTGAATTAAGTGGAATTAATTAAAGTGTTGCCTTTCCAGTAACAAGAATTTTAAAGATGGTATTGTCTATTGCGACGTAATATTTTCAGCACTGTTTTTCCACTTATCTAGAAATGTCATTCATTAAAATTGCATGCCCATGTCTAACATTGATACCGAAGCAACGAGCCAAGATGTCACAGGTGATGATAAGGTTAGTACATCAGTATCGCCCGAAAATGAAGAAAATACCCAACACGATACAACAGAAGTTTATAATCCTGCGATTGTAGTCAAAAAGTGGCACTTCGTCCAATTCAAAACAAACAGGTTCTACTGCATGTCCTATATCGAGAAAGAAAACAAAACAGTCAGTGCCAAACGCTCACCCCCCCCCCCAAAACTGCCGCTGCTACTGTTATGGAGTATCTCGTTAAAGCTAATGAAAATATCGGCTTCTCTCCATCGAGAACGCAGCATCCAGTTGGCACATTTTTATCAGAAATAGCCTCCGCTTTGAAAAAATTATCCCCACGATACCGGCATTACGCCAAAGCTGATATTTTTGCTGCCGTTCAAAAGTATTGGTTTAAAATGCTTATGGACCAACAGCAATTTTTCGGAGCCATATGCCGTCCCGTGTTCTACCCCAATATACTTTCAACAACCTTCCCCTACAGGAAGCTATCATCAATCTACCTCAACGAGTTCTACCCCACCAGTAGCTCCCTCCCTCTCAGAAAAGCTACTTCAGGGAATGAACATGAAATAAAATCATCTACAGATCAAAACCAACAGACAACTTCGCTCAACTATTCATTTCAACGGTATTTTCAAAGTTATTCCGACTAAAAACGAAGCAAAAGAAAAAAAATCACATTTAGGTACATTTTTGGTGTTACCTTAAAGTATTGATACTTTTGTAAGTCTTATAACAAATATATCGAATAAAAAAAACTTTTGTTACTTTTTTCTGGCCTCGATAGTTCATATAAAGTCACTTACCTCAAACAAACGGCGAGTCGTTCTCTTGGTGTGATAGTTTTTCTCCAGTGTGTGTCTTGCTTTTTCAGATGAACTTTCAATTTCCTTAACAGAAAGTTGAACGAATTTTCTGACATTCTGAAATATTGATAAAACTTTGCTACATCGTCCATCAATTCCTTGTACAGAGTGGCAAATTCTCTTTCTGTAGCTCTGTTTTTCCATGCGTGATGGACCCACATACGTTTTTTCAATTGCTCTTCCTCTTCTTCATCCAAAACCAAAGCAATCATCCAGAGTTCATCCTCCAAAAATATTACCATCTTGGGCACTCAAATGCACTGACAAACGACGGGACAAACACTGTTCATTGTGAATAGAAGTCAATATGAAATCACGGCCAATGGAATCACGGGCCGGTCACGGCGCTGTCACGTCACTGGTAATGTGTAAAGGCTGATTTATAGTTCCGTAAACATACAACATAACATAAACATATAAGTTAACATAACGTAGAATTTAATCTTACCCTTTCATAGATCCATAACCTGTCAAATTTACCAAAATGTCAGACGAAGAAGTAGAAACTGCTATAATAGTAGTAATGTTGTATAGATATTATTATAACAGTGAAAAAGTTCATAAGCGAAAGAAAAGAGCATTTAAACAAGATTTATAAATCGCTTTAGAGAATCAACTGGTTTTTATTTTTTCACTTTCATACATCTAAACAGAATTCTGCTTACTTGATCTGTATAATTTCATATGTTTATGTTAAAAATTAAAATTGAACCAATTCATATGTAAACGATTATGTATAACGGTTATGTTCATGGATCTATGAATGGTAATACTGCAGTACTATGTTTTATTTTGTTATGTTTATGTTATGTTGTATGTTTACGGAACTATAAATCAGCCTTAAATCGACCATAATAAACCAGTTTTGATAAAAAAAATTTTTTTAATTATTTAGCCGTGCATGAAAGGGTTAAATAAACCATTAGTACTTCAACCAAGAAAATCAGTATCTCGTGGTTCTTCTGTTGATATGAATTGATTCATGTTGAAATTCGCCATAAATCAATGTTAAAAGGTACGAACACAGAGAAAGCAGGTTACTCAGCGCCTATTTTTAGCGCCGAAAACCGGCGCTTATTTGTCATCTCAAGCGTACACAATAAACGGGGGTTATTTGTCAGTTTAAAAGCAAGTTTTGTTCGACGAAAATGTCTAGTTCATCTTTAGAGGAAGATTTTGTGTTAAGACTGCGTTTAAAAACGCCACTGCAAAATCATGTGTTTGTATTTGGAACAAAAATTTAAACGCTGGCAGGTACTCCTACCTAGTGACAAAACCATAAACCTCTTACTGAGTAAAGCCAAAAAC
Source organism: Melanotus villosus (assembly GCA_963082815.1). Classification (NCBI taxonomy): domain Eukaryota; kingdom Metazoa; phylum Arthropoda; class Insecta; order Coleoptera; family Elateridae; genus Melanotus; species Melanotus villosus. The sequence goes on from OY720426.1 coordinate 21,562,851, forward strand.
TTATTACAAAGGAATTTCATTGAAAAAATATTCGAGGATCTAATCTTTTAAGCCGATTGGTACCTACGCGTACATAGCCGCTGGCGTTTTTAAGAAATTACTTAAATTTCAACTTATTTTCTGCAGTTTTACTTCACTGGTAGAGATTGTAAACTGCTAGCACCTGCATTTTACGTTTAGGTATATTCTATTTAGCGTCGTTTATTGAACTTTTATTAATTTTATTTTACGTGCGTGCTGGAAGAACGCGTATTGTGTATTGAACTTTAGTATTTCGTTTGTACGCTTATCGGCCGTTGTTATATATATTTTTTAATATACGAATTTTCCAACATTTTATAGTGAGTGTAGTTTAGTGTATATAGTGGTACTTAGTGTTCAAGTTTTTGTTGGATTAATAAACCAATATAAAATTGACTATGGGGAAGCGCAAAACACGTCAAGAATATTCAAGATGTAAGGGAACAAAACGTCCGTCCGGCCAAAAGAATCGCTGGGTAAAATATTATAACAAAATCAGGTAAGTAATTTCCAACTAACGGTTATTTATACAGGGTGTTTCGAAATTCGCGCCCACCCTCTTGGGAGATCGATTCAGCAAGTAAAAATAATGTTGAAGTTTACCGAAAAAATACTTATTTTTTTATGTTTTTTCGATATTACAATCTCACTTGGTACGCAAACATGTTCGTATGAAGTACATTATGTAAGAAAGTCTTTTACCAAAATTTCCACCAGTGGAAAAATTCATCAAAATGCATGCTAACACTATTTTTTGTGGTCCACTTTTAGAATGGATCAACAAATGGACGTTTCATCTTTAGATTCAAATGGAAGCGTAAATTTTACGCTAAAACCTGCAGAAGAACCAATTGAGGAAACCAATGTGGTTTATCCGGAAAAAAATGATAAAACATCTAATAATATTTCATTTATATCTGAAGAAGAATACAGAAGGTATGCATGCATAAAAATTAAATTTATTTTTTTAACCGTTGAATTTTGATTAAGAAGTATAGCAGAATTTAGTAGTCGCGCTACTTCGTTTGAAATTGTATTTGTAAATGATGGATTGATATGCAAGAAAGAGTGGAAAAAAATGCCCATACACGTTGCCCCTGAAATTTTGAAGACAGTATGTTTCACCTAGGATTTGGGTTGTGACGTCAATGCGCTGCTTATAAATTCACAATCCAACTATACTTCATCTCTTTCTAAAAAGTAGGTTTTCATTACCTACTGCCAATGAACTCTAAACTAACTGGAACGGCGAGGACTGTTCTCTGTAATAGCGCGGAGTGTGTCAGGGGCAGCTAAAAGAAAGATAGCCTGATGATACGGTAACCTGTTTTTGTCATACTCGTGACGATGAATTATGTTTATTAACGGTCGGGTGCAAAAACTATCCTCTAATTGAAAATTAAGGTTGTTTTGGGCTTATTTTTGTGTAAAACGGACAATATTAGTGAAGATATACATTCATTGTGTTCTAATATACCATTAGTTACGTTTAATTTTTCGCGTGTTTTTTAAAAAAGACTAAATTGTGTTGGTGTAATTTGTTTCATTTGTTGGTGGTTTTAATTAATAACAATGGTGATTTATTGTGTAGCGGTTGGATGCAAGAACGAGCAAGATAAACGAAAAATATCTTTTCATGGGTAAGTTAAAATTATTTTTAGAAAAAATTTATATAAAAAAATTATACGGTTATACAAATGAAATAGTCTTTTAGACAGGGTAATAAAATATGAATTAATAAATATTTAACAATAAGATTAAAAGTAAATTTATTTGCTACAGTTTTCCATTTAAACGACCAGAAATCCTAAAATGTTGGATAAGAGCACATACGTAATAAAAGTGTTTTTTTTTTCAGGATGTGTCTGTGGATGTTCATAATGAGGAGTTTAAGCCTATTATATCTCCTATGGACATTGATTTACCTTCTACTTCTACATCAAACTCACAAGTTCGAACGTTGATTGATCGCGAAACCCAAACTGTTTCATATAACAAGGACATACTACTACGAAGAAAAGTCAAAACACTAAAACAGAAAGTAAAAAGGAGAGATGTGAAAATTTCCAATATGAAAGACGTAATTCGTTCAATTTCAAAAAGCGGACATAGCAATGAAAATCTGGATGAGGTCCTAAAAAAGCATTTTGAAGGTAAAAAACTACAAAATTACATTTTTAAACTTAAGAGCTACAGCATATTTTCTTTTCAGGTTTGCCTTTGGAACTTGTACTTCTCCAGAAAGGGAAAGACGAAGGCGTGCATTCTGGGCAACGCAGATATTCACCTTTAATGAAGCAATTTGCTCACACACTGTACTTTTATTCGCCTAAGGCTTATAATTTTTTACGTGAACATTTTGTCCTGCCTAACGGAAGGACTATAAGAAAGTGGTTGAGCAGCCTAAACTGTGAGCCGGGGATTTTAAGTGAAGTTTTGGAATTTTTAAGAAAAGAAGTACATGCTAAACCTCATTTAAAAAATTGTGCTTTAATAGTGGATGCCATGTCCATAAGAAAGCAAGTTTTGTGGGACAACAATAAGGGCACATATTTTGGTAACGTCGATTACGGTGGTCTGATTGACACTGATTTTGAAATGCCAGCAACAGAGGCACTATTTTTTCAAATTGTAAGTTTTACAAATAAGTTCAAATGCCCAGTGGCCTACTTCTTAACAAATAAGGCAAATGCATATTTGCAAACCCAGTTAGTAATGGCCTGTTTAAGGAGTTTATATGAAGTAGGTATTACTGTGAGGTCCATAACTTCAGATGGGGCCCATGTCAATATTTCAACATACAACAATTTAGGTTGCAATATTGAGTATGACAATCTAAAGCCCTATTTTGTTCATCCTAGTGACCATTCAATTCGAGTATATTGTATACTAGATGTTTGCCATATGTTGAAATTGGCCAGGAATTGTTTTGCCGAAAAAAACCTAACTTCCAGCTCAGGAAAAATTTCTTGGAATTATATCAAAGCTCTGGATGATATTCAAACAACAGAAAAATTAAAATTGGCAAATTCACTTAGTTCCCATCACGTTAACTATAAGAATAAGATCATGAATGTACGCCTTGCTGCACAAACAATAAGTAATGGTGTGGCAGATGCTATTGAATATCTTCAAAAAACCAGTGTTGACGGTTTTGAACACAGTTATGCCACTGTGGAATTTCTACGCACTATAGATAGAATATTTGATATTTTAAACTGTAGGAATCCATTTGGAAAGGGGTATAAAGCACCTATTAGGCTAAAAACTTTGGAATATTTTAAAGACATTTTCTCAAAAACAAAGGACTTTTTGACAACGTTAAAAATTGATGGCATTCCGTTGTTAAAACATATACGTAAGACCTTTGCTCTTGGTTTTATATTAACAATGGAGAGTACGTTAGGCTTAGCTAATGACCTTTTAACTTTAAAAGAAAACCCAATGACATATTTTTTAACATATAAGTACTCCCAAGATCACTTGGAAATCTTTTTTTCGTGCATTCGATCAAGAGGGGGTTGGAATAACAATCCAAACACTCAGCAACTGAAATGGGCGTTAAGACAGTTGCTTTATAGGAATTCAGTAACTCCAAGTGTCAGTGCAAATTGCTCTGACCTTGAAAGTTACTGCACTCCTACATTTGAATTCCGTTCAGAAAATAGGCAAGAGCAAGGTGTCTTGAAAGAGGCTATAAATACCGATGAAATTGATAATTTAATGAAGTGCTTAGTTGATAAAAAATTAAGTGAATTTCAAGAAAATGTAGTGTTTTATATTGCCGGATATATAGTTCGTAACCTTATTAATGCGACTACATGTAATCATTGTATAGAAATATTACTATATAGAGGTAGTATATCTATTGATCACTCTTATACCGCCGCTCCTGAAGCTTATAAATCATTTACCAATTCTGTCACTCGAGGAGGTCTTATTTATGCTTCAGATGTGGTGTACAAAATTTTACATTTTGCAGAAAAGCAAATTTGTCTTCTATTAGAAAGTAAAATTATTTTAAAAACCAAAATAAACTTAAAACAAAAAATTATAAATACAGTTATAAAGTATTATACTGCAAATATAAACCTTTTTAAACCCAGGCATCCTGTAACTCAAGAATTTGTAGCTGAAGAATGTCACGAAATTCAGATCATTCGGAAAATAGTTGCTATACAGGGTCCTGCAACAGTGCGTCGGGCTTTCCTAGCGCCCTTACCGTGAGAGATAGAAAAAAAAGTTTAAAACATAAAATTATTGGTTCGAAGAGGTCTACGTCGCGAAATTATTTTCAATAATACAGAGTGTTCCACTTTTGCGCTATAATAAAAACATACATTTTTTTAAATGCAACACCCTGTAACTTTTCATGTCTTCCGATGTCATTTTTTAACCTCTACATAACTGTCTACCCACTTTTGCATTTTGTGTCAGTATTACCAACTTATTAATTTTTTTCCGAAAAATCTTTCATAAACAGACTTCACTTTAAAAATCATAAGCGACCTTGATTTTTGAAGTAGAGGGATAAATTTTAGCAATAATTGTAGTCCGGTTAAAGAGCAACATTTTGATTTGAGAAAATGGGATTCAGTTGATACAGGGTGTTACAAAAGAAAATGCCAAACTTTCCAAACTTCAAAGTGACATAGCTCATTTTTTTCAAATGGAACCAGCACTGTTTTATTTCGCGAATCGATAGCTTTTTTTATCCTCTTTAATTTTGTATTGAGATGTACGATACCTAAACCCCGTAGTTTTAGAGATATTAAATACTTTTCACAAAAGTAACAATTTAATTACATTTTATGCACCGAAGTGGGCCGTGCTAATGCAAAAAACCAAAACAAAATGTAAGTAAGCCTCAATGTAACATTTTAGTAAATTTAGAATCAAAACGGATAATACTTATGTAATAAAATTAATTGTTTTATTCAAAAACTATGAAAAGTTACAAAATTCTAAATGCATAAAAGAAAAACGACTACAATAAATGTTCGAAATGTCTTCCATTTTCATTCAGGCACAAAACTTGATTTTTTTTGTGGGGATACGTGAAGAGAATTGTTTATAACGAACTACCGACAACACAAATAAATATGCAACAACGAATTGTTGACGCTTTTGCAAGTATTTCATCTGAAATGTTACGAAGAGTGCAAAGATCTTTTCAGCAGCGAATTGATTTGAGCCTGAATGAAAATGGAAGACATTTCGAACATTTATTGAAGTCGTTTTTCTTTTATGCATTTTGAATTTTGTTACTTTTCATAGTTTTTGAATAAAACAATTAATTTTATTACATAAGTATTATCCGTTTTGATTCTAAATTTACTAAAATGTTACATTGAGGCTTACTTACATTTTGTTTTGGTTTTTTGCATTAGCACGGCCTACTTCGGTGCATAAAATGTAATTAAATTGTTACTTTTGTGAAAAGTATTTAATATCTCTAAAACTACGGGGTTTAGGTATCGGACATTTAAATACAAAATTAAAGAGGATAAAAAACGCTATCGATTCGCGAAATAAAACAGTGGTGGTTCCATTTGAAAAAAATGAGCTATGTCACTTTGAAGTTTGGAAAGTTTGGCATTTTCTTTTGTAACACCCTGTATCAACTGAATCCCATTTTCTCATATCAAAATGTTGCTCTTTAACCGGACTACAATTATTGCTAAAATTTATCCCTCTACTTCAAAAATCAAGGTCGCTTATGATTTTTAAAGTGAAGTCTGTTTATGAAAGATTTTTCGGAAAAAAATTAATAAGTTGGTAACACTGACACAAAATACAAAAGTGGGTAGACAGTTATGTAGAGGTTAAAAAATGACATCGGAAGACATGAAAAGTTACAGGGTGTTGCATTTAAAAAAATGTATGTTTTTATTATAGCGCAAAAGTGGAACACTCTGTATTATTGAAAATAATTTCTCGACGTAGACCTCTTCGAACCAATAATTTTATGCTTTAAACTTTTTTTTCTATCTCTCACGGTAAGGGCGCTAGGAAAGCCTGACGCACTGTTGCAGGACCCTGTATATTTAAAGTGTCGAATGTATCACCATAGTAAAATGTTAAATTTAGAATTACATGGAAAAAGCGCTACAGTAAGACAAAAAATGACAAAACTTGTTATATTTAGTAATTGTTAGATTTACAGTTATGTAAGTAGTAGTAGCTATGTAGGTTCAATGTATTGTAAAATTTAAATTAAAATAAGCAACCCTATGGACGAACATTAAAAATTTTACTTGAACATCAAAAAAATTTATAATAACTTTTGTATATTATAATGTTTGCATTATTGCCCTTTTCCCTAGATAACTATTTAAAAACAACACGTTTACTCCTAAACAAATATAAGAAATAAAAATATATTTTTTAAAATAATCCGCGGGCCTTCCATTAACCAACATAAGATGGAAAGAGATAGATATCCGTAACCACTGCGGGTTGCCTATTCAACCGTTTTGCCTCACTTCTTACTCAAGGCGGCGCCGTTCCAGTTAGTTTAGAGTTCATTGCCTACTGCACATGAACGCGTGTCTAGCCATACAGTTTTTGGGAGGAGCTTGTTGACGTCTCAACCCAAATGCTAGATGAAAAATACTTTACGAGCATTTGAATGCATTACTTGTCGCTTAGTTACCACGCTCGTTTTTTGCATAGCTGAGTTAAATATTGTAATTCACTAAGCAACGGAAAATAATTAGTAAAAAACGAGCGTGGTAACTAAGCGCCAAGTAATGCATTCAAATGCCCGTATTCAAAATTTCAGGGGACAACTTGTATATCTAGAAGTCTAAAAAATTTGCATTAAATAGGATATAAAGTTAATAAATAAAAACAATTTTTTTTAAGGAAACTTAGTCAGATCTTAGTAGAATACTACTAAGATATTAAAAATGTATAAATTCTATGTGCTAATTTTCAGCGTAATGGAACATCAGCTCATAATTGAAAAGGTACCTTACAGTTGTTCAGAATCTCCAATTCAAGGAAACCGAGTAGTAAAAATAGCTTATCTGATTAATAAGGCAATCGATCCCCAGTTTACGCATTCGAAAATATGTACCAGTGGAAAACTTACTATTCAGGAAGAATTCAGAAGAGGTAATGGCCTTGTGAGCAACATGATTTTGAAATGTAGTATATGTGCTCTAGGTCATATTCATGTTACACGGAAAATCCAGAGAAACAGAAATCTAAAATTAATATAGGTTTAGTATGGGGAACCTTAGCCAGTGGGAGTACTTTCGGTCATACTACCAAACTTATAAGTGCAATGGATATTCCTAGTATGCCGTATTACGTTTTTCATGAAATTGAAAACTCGTTAGGCGAGGTAATTTAATACTCGTACTTTTATAAATTTTAAGCTAATTTTTTTCCTTTTAAGGTTTGGCGAGGTTCATTATGGGAGAATATGGAAAATGCAGGAAAAATTGAAAAGCGATTGGCAGTAGAAGCTGGCCAAATAGGTACTGATGGAATTCCCTGGATTAGAGTTTATTTGGATGGTGGCTGGTCCAAGAGGTCGTATGGTCACAATTATAATGCAGCTTCCGGAGTAGTACGTATTTTATACCATTGCATTATAAAAATTTTAAACGACAATTAATTATATACACTCTTAGGCAGTGATTATTGGTAAGGCTACAGGAAAATTGCTATTTCTTGGTGTACGCAATAAATACTGCTCCATATGTAGTCGAGCAGGTAATCGACAAATAACACCTGCAGAACACCGATGTTACAAAAATTGGACATCGTCATCGAGTGCGATGGAAGCAGATATTATAGTTGAGGGTTTTAACTGCAGTCAGGAAATGCATGGCATTAATTACATGGAATTTTTGCAAAAATTCGGACGAGCGTGGTTTACGGCTCAGAAGTAACTAAAACTGAATGCAAAAATCACGTTATTAAAAATTTTGGAAAGTCACTGTACTCTAAGAAAAAGGATACGGCAGTGCCTAAACTTATACGGACACTTTTGACAGGACAAAAAATTAAAGAACTCCAAAATGCCGCACAGCAGTGTATAGTGTATAACTCTAGGGGTAACGTGGAAAATTTAAAAAGAGACTTAAAAAATGTTCCACAGCACGTTTACGGAAACCACATGGATTGTGAAGATTTATGTGAAGATGTTGGCAAAATATCAGCAGACTTTGCTACAGTGGAGAACTCTGCATTAATACTACATATAAGGTAATTCGGGGGAAGTTGCCTAACTGTACAAGACGCCAAAGCGTAATAAGTCTTTGCAGACACACTAAATGGCGCCCTTTACGACATCGTTTAACCTACTATGAGTGGCAATTCTAGTGCAAGTTGTTTCGTGCGTGTGTGATTGTTTTTAAGAATTTTACAGCTACTAAACGAAAATTAGCTACAGCAAATTTTTCTGCTTTACGTAATCAACAGACTGGTAAGCAGGCATGCATGGCATTTTTAATGTTATTTCAAAACTTTGAGCTAAAGGTAACATTACTAAACACGTGTATGCATAAGAGGTTAATTTTAGCGGCAAATTCAAAAGTAAAATTAACTTTGGCATCTTACCCAGACAAATGGGGTAACGTGCCAAAATTTCATATGGTTAAGATGCCTAACCAAAATTTCTTTCCTTTATTTACAGATACACGCTAAAATGCCTCACAAGTATACGAGAATATCAAATAGGGCAAATTGGACCGAAGAAGATTTAAATAGAGCTTCTTCAGTAATGCTTAATGAACCAAACCGTAGTGCAAATTCGATTGCCAAAGAATTTAAAATTCCTTTGAGGACGCTACTGAGACGTGTCGAAAGTAAAAATTTAAAAAAAGGTCCTCTTGGCCCATCCGGTTGTATTGGCAAAGAAAATGAACAAAAGCTAGTAGATTGTATTCAAAAGCTAGAGAAAATTGGATATCCGCCTACATCTACAGAAATCAGACATTTGGGTTTTACTTTTGCCAAAAAAAATAACATTAAAAATAGATTCAACAAAAACAAACAAATTGCGGGATATGATTGGTTCCAACTTTTTATGAAAAGAAATCCCAACTTACGCATGCGATCAGCGCAGGGAAGGTCGATTGCTCGATCCCTAGGAATGTGCCACTTAGAAGTAGATCCATATTTCCAGTTACTATTAGATACTCTAACTAAATCTGACTTAATGACTAAACCACGTAAAATATTTAATATGGACGAGACCGGTCTACAGTTAAATTCTAAACCACGAAAGGTCGTGGCTTCTAAGGGAGCCAAAGATGTCCATTCAGTTACTAGCAACGAAAAAGGGGAGACGATTAGTATTATAGCGTGCTGCAATGCTGACGGGCATTTTTTACCTCCCTATGCAATATTTCGAGGAAAAAATAAAAAAGAGGAATTTCAAGATAAAATGCCAACAGGTAGTGTCATTATAATGTCTCCGGACTCGGCCTATGTTAAAACGCACATTTTTTATCATGCATAAAAGATCACTTTTTACCTCGGAAAGAGCCAGGGCCAGTACTTTTAGTTCTAGATGGTCACGCGTCACATTGTAGTGATGTTAATGTACTAGATTTTCTTGCTGAAAATGAAATCATTGTCTTATGCTTGCCAAGTCACACAACACACTGGCTTCAACCGCTGGATAGATCATTCTTTAAACCTCTGAAGGCTTATTGGAACAGAGCTACCATGAACTGCTTAGTAAACATCCGGGAAGAAAAATTACGAGGTATCAATTTGGCGAATTGTCAAGCGAAGCCTGGGGCCAAGCTGCTACTATACAAAATGGTATTTTGGGATTTGAAGCCTGTGGAATTCATCCCTACAACCCAAATAAGATACCTGATTATGCGTTTTTTGTCTCTGAACATCAGAAAAATGCTAATACCAATTTAGAGCATGTTGAGGGACAACAAGAGCCAACAGCACCTAGACCGTCAACATCGTTTGCAGACATTGTACCTGTTCCTGTATTACCAGGTCCTAGCAAACCACACCCTAGGAAGCAGCATGCAGATATTGTTACTTCTTCAGAAACACGTGAGAAGAAAAGGCGTAAATTAGAAGAAACGTTAGAAAAAGAAAAGAAAAAGAAAGAAAAATTGGAGGAAAAGGGTAGCAGTAAACAAAAACGACAACAACAATCTACGAAAAAAATTAATAACGACAGCAGCAGCAGCGATGGTGAACTTAATACTCTAGTATCTGATCATAGTTCTGATGACATTCAAAGTGATACTGACGATTACTGTTCTGTCTGTAACGGCTACTATTATGACAGAAAAGCTCCAAAAGTGGACTGGCTTTGCTGTGTATCGTGTAAAAAATAGCTACATGAAACTTGCGCTTCATCTGTTAATACGTGCAACAAGTGTTCTAAGAATAAACAGGCCTCAAAAGTAAAAAAGAATTAATATTGGCATCTTCACCCAGTCTGTTTTAGGGTAAGATCGCACAATAGAATGAATTCGCCTATGGTGAGAATGATAATACGTTTGAATTGTTTCACTTCTGTGATTGATGTGGATGTCTTCAGTTCCTCTGTTTCGAATTTTAAAAAACAATTAAAATGTTATTTACATAATAAAGTTTGAACTTTATAATTTTTAGTTCTGATTAAAATTACATTTTGTTGGTGTCTGGTTTTCTTATCACTTATTTTAGTTTTAGTTTTCTTTTTTTTTGTATTTCTCTATTATTAGAATGTAAAATATAGAAAAATACATGTAGGTAGTTATATGTTATATTGTAACTTGTGAGAAGGCAGACAATGTAATTGGGGTTTCCACCCGTTTTGTCTGTTTCTTAATAAATAATAAATAAATAAATAATAATAAGATGGGAGAGATGCTTAAGTTAGTTATTCTATAGTGTTTTAGGTGTGTTATGTATATTTGGCATCTTCCCCGAAGTATGTGGAGTAAGATGCCAGGATTATGTTTCAGTTAAATATCTATTTTTTTATTTTTGAGAATATAAATGTTGCTTTTTTCTATATTTTCTACAAGTTAATTAAATATGTAACTCAGTAAAGCACAAGAAAATAATACACATTTAGATATAAAGTTGTATTACACTTCTAAAAAAACATTATGCAACTTCCCCCGAGTTACCTTAAACAGTTAGTTCCTATTGCAGTTTATAAATAAAATTACCATTTTATGTTGTAGGTGTTCTGGACGCTGTCATAAGAAAATCCCACAAATTAATAGATAATGAAACAAATAACAGAGCTGAATTGTTTATGGCCATTTTAGCCAGATTTAATTTAGGAAAGAGGTAAAATTTAATTCAGAGGGGTTCATTTGAAACAAGGTCTCACTTGGCAGGCCTTAGGTATAATGAAGGCCCGGCATGGCAATCAACACCTTGGACAAAGTACATGATGGAAAGTCTGGGAAACCATTTTAAAAAATACATTGAGAAGGAGAAAAGAAGTTTACAAATCCGGAAGCGCGCTCACCCGAAACAATTATATAAAGTAAAGATTCCTGACTAATTTTAAATTTAAATATTGGCGAGAAAAATAAAATATAGTGGGCCATCTACGGGATGAGGGTCAAAATAGCACACCTTAGATTCAAACCCTAGGAACATAAAAATACCCCGTGAGTTGTATGGTTTTAGTCGTTTTAGTATTACATCTTTTATTCAAAAATTACTGAATTGTGACGTATGTCCTTTTGCATACGTATACTAGAAACATATGGCTACAATATGCCGCAATAATTTTTTTGTTAGGAAATTCCCATTAGCGTTTATGTCCAGTTAATGGCACCATCTTGGATATTTTGATTTATTTTTTTTTTGTGGAAGAATTGTAACAAAAATAAATATATGTGGTTTTGCGTATAAGTAGTAGGAAACATATAATAATAAGAAAACCTTAAAAATCATGATATATATTTTTTAATTGATGAAACAAATCTAGTCAGAATCTAGGCAACCCAAATTACTTCGAAAACGCAACCTTAATGGAAAATATATTTCTCAGGATGCAACGAACGAAGCAAGGTATACATCCAGTAAATCGAGACCGAAAAGTTTATGGTGAATATCACAATTTATTCCTTTCGTAAAAACAACACGAACAACGGGTTTTTCAGTATATGAGAATGACCCTTGACACATTCACCTACATCTTGGAAAAAATTAAAACGCGGCTAACAAAAACGTGGTGTAATTGGCACAAGCAGCCAATCCTTCCAGAAGAAAGACAGGGTGGCCAGCGATTTGGCCCTTACAAATTTAAGGTTTTTTCCCGGTTTTCCAGGTCGTGAAACATGTTTTTTCCAGGTTTTATTTTTAAATAAACCTATGGATTCCTCATGCTAATTATCAAATTTAATGTTCATAATTTAATGTTCATTAATCTGCTTTTTGTTTTTAAATTCTAAGTAGAGATTAAAACTGAAATTTACGATTAAATTAAAAGAAAATTGATCTTGACTGTATGTGGACTATTACATTTGTTACTACGAGGACGTATTGAAAAATTCTTAGCCTACTATAGAAGCAAACAAAATTTGAAAGTCAAAATATTTTATTATTCGACATATTCTCCTCTTAATTTAATACATTTATTACACCGAACCTGCAACGCCTCTAGACCTTTCAAAAAAAAAGTTTTATCTTGCTCTGCAAACCAAGCCTCCACAGCTTCTATAACCTCTTCGTTGGAAGAAAATTTACGACCTTTTAAACTTTTTTTCAGTTGAGGAAAGAGATAATAGTCGGACGGAGCCAGATCTGGTGAATAAGGGGGGTGTTCCAGTAATTTGAACCCCAAATCACGAATTGTTTGCATGGCAACATGCGATTTGTGTGCAGAGGCATTGTCCTGCAAAAACAAAACACTTTTGGACAACTTTCCGCGTCTTTTCTCCTTAATTTTTTCTCGTAGAGTGGTCAGTAACGTCAAATAGTAATCCCCAGTTATTGTTTTACCCTTATCCAGATAATCAATCATGATATTTTCGGGGACGGACACAGAAACTGGCCTACCCGATCGCTCTTCATCTTCAATGGAAAATTTACCTCTTTTGAAGCTTGCAATCCAATTTTTTACGGTCGCATACGAAGGACATTGATCGCCAAGGGTATTAAGCATATCTTCGTAAATCTGCTTACCTCTTAACCCCTTCAAATACAGGTATTTGATGATGGCTCGATACTCCAATTTTTCGATTTTCACATTTTCGGTCGACATCCTTTCTTTGAAATTTTATTGCGCAAAACTGGTTTGACTTTTTGACGTGAAACTTTACACTGACACTTCTAATAAGTTACTGTTCGTTGCTATGGTATCGCAATATTTTGTTTATCCATGGAAGCGGTCTAGGCTAATTAGATATCAATACATCCTCGTTACCATCACAACTCGAAATTAGTTATCAAAATAAAAATAAATTTTGATCGCTTATAATTACTCTCAGTATTTATTATTCAGATACTGATGTCGGAGTCCAGGGCCCTTTTTTGATGCAGGTTCAAGTCCCGAAAACAAAATTCCGCTATATTTTGTTATTTTTTAGTTATAGTTAAGATATTCAATAACGGTAAAAACATTCTACGGGCACTTTTTCAAGTAGAATACGATAGTCAATTCAGATATCTTCCAATTTTCATGTTTTACGAATTATGACATAAAGTTGGTATTTTTTAAATATAAGTCGTAGTTGGCCATAATACTATTTATTAAATTGCATATTTTTTCTGCTTTCCGAAAAAATATATGTAGTTTATAGGGGTTAAATGCAGTAACAATACCTTTTTTGAACACAATCAGATTATATGATGTTGTTAGCAATTAGTAGGCCATGGTTCATGATAGCAAAACAAAAAATAATAGAGCGGTTGCATGTGACATCACTAGGCCACCGGTATACTAATTTTACCAAAAAGGAAATATTACAATATCAAACTGAATAAAGATGTGGTTAACCAGATGAGGGATGGTTTAGCCTACATAATTACGAAATTTTCAGTTACTTATAATTTTCCCCGCGGTCAGTTGATATGAACGTAATTGAAAATTTTATCATGAATTAAAAAGAGGATTAGGGAACGTGATACTTTCTAGAGAAAGCAGTTAGAGAAAAGCTCTGGAAAACAAGGAATTAAAAATTTTGCCAGGTTATACGTAGAAACTTGTAAAATCTCCATATGTCAAGATAATTAAAAGCTATTAAAGATAACGCGAGATTTTTGCTTTTACCCTTTTTGGATATCTTCAAAACCAAGAGAGTTATTTGAAGTTTTCGATATGGCCAAATTTTGAATTTTGGGCTATAACTAAAAAATAACAAAAGATAGCGGAAATTTGTTTTTGGGACTTGAACGTGCATCAAAAAAGGGCCCTGAACTCCGACATCAGTTTTTGTCTATTACCGATATTAAGGGTATTTCCCATTTAAAAACATCGAAAATGAGCCACCCAGTACAAGACTTTTGTCTATTTTGATATTTTCTACGTCTCCAACATTTTTGACAGCATCATAAACACGTCTTTGTGCAATAAGACTTTTTTCTTGTTGATTTTCACCGATACATTCTGCGTTTACCGAAAAACTACGCCCCACAGCAGCATTTCCGTGGGACAATATTAATATCAGTTGAGCGAAATCTACAAATTCCAGGTTTTTAAATTGAATTTAAGGTTTTTTCCCGGTTTTTTATCGGTTTTTAAAATTCCCGGTTTTTCCCCGGTTTTCAAGGTTTCCAGGTTTAGCGGCCACCCTGAAAGACTTGTAGTTACCATTAGGTAAGTAAAATGCATTTATTTATTACAATGTTTATTAAACACAAAAAAAACATTATACGTACAAATGAGCAAAAGTAAAAAATAATGGCATATGCTCGGAACCTTAGCGAAACCTTTACTCAAAAGTTAAATTTTGTAAAAATACATCAGCAACTAGAACTTCTTAAATATTTAGCAATTTGGAGCCTCTGGTTCTGCTAATAATGTATTATCCTGAGTTGTAGTGTTATTATGATGTAAAAGTCCAAATGTTTGAGGAACTGAGGCAGAGTACAGTGACGACGAAGAATACGCACTACCAGAGTAGGGGGAAACCTGTGGAGAGGGCATAAAAGTCGAGCTTTGTCCATATGCATATTCGTCTACGATTTGCTGGACCCCGAAATGAAAGTATTCTGTTAGGTGGAATTTTACGCACGTGGGACAGCAACCTTTTAAAAAAACTGCTGTGGTCATCTTCGTCTGCCATGCGTGTTAGTTTTTTAAACTTTTCTTGCAAATATTGTACGTTCTGCTATTGTCTTACATACGGTGCACCGGTGGAAAAATAACATTCAAAAAAGAAACTCGGTCTGGGACTTTCAGTCGATTACATATTGAGTGTTTTATGTGTAATAAAAACATAATAATCACTACAGAAAGTGAGAACAGTGATAAGGAAATTAATAAGTCATTTGTCTGGGGAATTCTCAGCATTGGAATCGGGCAAAATCAAGGCGAAGAACTGTTAACCTTACTAAATGTGCCACCAATGAGTACAAAAACTTTTGCAAAATACACGGATGTAGTAAAACAAGTAATGCAAGAATGCATCTCAATCTAAAATTGTTATTATCACTATTATAAACATTTAGAATTGGGAATCTCATCTAGTAGAAAAAATGCGTCTTGCTGGAGACGCATATTAACTGGTACGTTGACACAAAGTTTCGATACTAACACCAATTTTGGTGTTAACAACAACCCTCAGTACATAACCGAAGCAATTTCCAACCCAATTGCAGCTGTAAATTCGACAGTTTGTAAGGAAAATGTCGAAAATAGTTCACCTTCTGCATCCACATCAGGCGTTAATATTTACAATTGCTCAAATTGTACAATAAATATAAATAAATAATACTTTATTGTTGATTTTCCCCCATAAATAATATGTTATAGTTATTTGTATGCTAAGGCCGCGAAATTCCATTTTAGCGTACCGAGAGAAAAATTGTCGCCGAGGCCGCTTGCGGTCGAGGCAAGACAATCTCGAGGGCGCTAAAGAATTTCGCGGCCGTAAAAAATACATAATAAAACTGACATTTTCATATGTCAACTCTCATGTGTCAAATAAGTGACGTTTAGTTTAACGGCCGTTACCCTTAGTAACGGCCGTTAAAATATTTCGCGGCCGTTACTAAGGGGAAGGCCGCGAAATCGGATTTCGCGTCCTGTATTGCGTACGCGAAATGACCACTTCGCGTCCGGCTACACAAAAAATATTATTTGAAATTTAAATAAAGTTGTTTCTCAGTTTACTGCATTTTTATAAATATAGAAAGATTGCTTGCTAAGACGAAACCAAATTATTAAGGTCGACGGAAAAATTTAATATGCAAAAGTGCTTTTTAAAGCCTCGGCTAACGCCTCGGCAAGTAAACGCAGTCTCGGATATAAATGTGCACTTTTTTGTCCTTGGTACATAAATGACTATTTAAATCATTCGGGACCGTCAAACGCGATGGAGAAAGATATAATTATTGAAGGATTCTGCTGTAGTCTTAAACAACACGGGATTATATATAAATATTATATGTATAGGCAAATTAGACTTGCCATAAAAAACATAAACACTTACTCTGTATACCTATACCTATTAAAAATATAGGAGATGGCGATTCAAGTGTTTACTCCGAAATAATAGAAAATGTGCCGTATGGTCGTTCCGTTATTAAAATAGAATGTGCGAATAACATGGTCCGTAATATTAATGACAAACTACATAAGGTGTTAAAGAATACATCTTTCGCATTACGAGCTAACTAGACAGTTACTAACGTTAAATTAAATAATGTAACAAGAATAGAACGTCTTGTGAAAGGTATAAGGACTGCAATTAAAAATGCTGGTTCTACTTATAACGTTGAAAAATTAAAAAAAGACATTTCTAATGCGCCATATCATGTATTTGGACGTCATAGAAGCTGCAGGTGAGACAGTTATTTTTAATTTTATATGTTGTATTAAATTATGTATTATTTTACTAGTGAAACGTTTTGTAAAAGAAAACAAAACAACGAACATGACTATGTTACTGAAATGGAATCTAAAGAAAAATATAAAAATTTTTGGGAAGAAATTAGCAAAATTATTGATACAATACTTAGAAAACCCAAGGTGTTGCTTTTAATGAGACGACAAATCAAGCAGAACGGTTAGTATTGACTGACGAAATACGTTACTTTTTTATATCGGTTGTGCCAAATTTTTAGGTATACAGGGTGGGGCAATAGTGCGTCCGACTTCGATAGCTCGAGTTCTATGATAGCTAGAAATTTGATTAAAAAACATAAATGAATTAGAGAAAAAAGTCTATAACCGGAAATTATTTTCGAATATAAAGGGTGGCCCAAGACAATTCTACAGGGTCACGTGACTTTTTTTTAAATGGAATGTTGTGTATAAAAGAAGATTTTTTGAAGCCTCTTCCTAGACTCTTTTCACTCCCATATTATTATTGACTATCTCCAAACCACTTGGATGTAGTGATTTTTTTTGTTCAAATAATGGCATCTGCAGCATATTAAAAAAATCACTACAGTCACAATTACGGGTTTTAAGAAAAAATTATGTAAGTACCAGTTAGGAAACATCTGTGCGATGTCTTTGAATCATTTTCACTTCCTAAAAATTATACAGGGTGGCAAAACATGATTTTTCAATTTAGAACTCTTTGAATTGAATTTTCTCAATTTTTTCAAATAGAACACCCTGTATATTTTTCAACCATATGATGTAGAAACTAAAAACGAACATTTTTTGTATGTACATCCCTATGGCTATTTGTAACCATTTTCGATTTATTGAGCAATAAGTACAAAATTCAAGGATAATGTTAAAATATTAAGATCGTTTTTCAAATAACTCAACAGATAAAATTATAATAAGTGCTCCACATGTTGCCCATTTTGATTGACACACATCTCTATGCGCCTTTGAAATGAGAGATCTACTTTTCTTAAAATTGCCGGTGTGATACTTCTAAAAGCAGTTATTATTCTTTCCTTCATATTTTGGATTGTTGT
This sequence comes from Melanotus villosus, assembly GCA_963082815.1. Classification (NCBI taxonomy): domain Eukaryota; kingdom Metazoa; phylum Arthropoda; class Insecta; order Coleoptera; family Elateridae; genus Melanotus; species Melanotus villosus. The sequence continues at coordinate 21,580,917 of OY720426.1, forward strand.
TGGTGTTTCTTTATACACAATTTCCTTCACGTATCCCCATAAAAAGAAATCAATTTTTGTAAGATCCGGGGATCTAGCAGGCCATTTAGTGGGACCATTTCTTCCAATCCATTGCCTTGGGTAAATATTATTTAGGTGGTCTCTTACTGCATTTAAATAATGTGGTGGAGCACCATCTTGTTGAAACCATATTCTGTTTCCGATCCTTTCTGGAAGATTCACCAATAACTGCGGCAGATAATTTTCCAGAAAATGAAGATAAATAGCTCCAGTCAATGTACCATCAAAGAAATGTGGCCCTATTACGTGTTCTCCAATAATTCCTCCCCAAACGTTTATAGACCATCTGTGCTGGTTATCAACTTGCTTGAAAAAGTGAGGATTTTCCGAAGCATAATAATGGAAATTGTGCCGGTTAACAAATCCATTTTTGTGAAAAGTTGCCTCGTCAGTGAATAAAACATTACTGAAGAAAGTAGCATCCTCTTGCATTTTACCTCTGGCCCAATTACAAAACTGTAAACGCCTTTGAAAATCGTCATCACTTAGTTCCTGGTGCATTTGAATATGATATGCATGAAACTTATTTTTTTTTAAGATTCGACCAATAGAACGTCTACTTATTCCTACTGACGAGCTCAATTCTCTCTGACTAATATGGGGATCCTCAATTGTTGACAGCATCACAGAAAACTCGTTTTCTTCGCTCACAATAGTTTTCATTCTTTCACTTTGTTTATATTCTACATTTCCAGTTTCCACAAATCGATTCATGAGGTTTTGGAAGCTTCTAACTTCAGGGAGTCTTCTTTCAGGATACCGTTGGTGATATATTCTATTGGCAAGCAAACAATTTCTTTCCGACAAGCCCAAAACAAAAATCATGTCTACAAGTTCCGCTTTGTTAAAATTCATTTTGGAAAACTCCAAATATTTCAAAATTGACACAAATGACAACTGACGACCGATAACTGCGATAAATGTGTATTGTTTGTCGAATAAAATAAAAATCAAAAAATGTACGTACAAGTAACTAAGATCTTAACAAAAAATTGATGTGCTGGGCGAGATCGAGAATCAAACATAAAGTGAACTCACTAAAAAAACTCATGCTGTATTCATGGGCAACATGTGGATCACTTGTTATAATTTTATCTGTTGAGTTATTTGAAAAACGATCTTAATATTTTAAGATTATCCTTGAATTTTGTACTTATTGCTCAATAAATCGAAAATGGTTACAAATAGCCATAGGGATGTACATACAAAAAATGTTCGTTTATAGTTTCTACATCATATGGTTGAAAAATATACAGGGTGTTCTATTTGAAAAAATTGAGAAAATTCAATTCAAAGAGTTCTAAATTGAAAAATCATGTTTTGCCACCCTGTATAATTTTTAGGAAGTGAAAATGATTCAAAGACATCGCACAGATGTTTCCTAACTGGTACTTACATAATTTTTTCTTAAAACCCGTAATTGTGACTGTAGTGATTTTTTTAATATGCTGCAGATGCCATTATTTGAACAAAAAAAATCACTACATCCAAGTGGTTTGGAGATAGTCAATAATAATATGGGAGTGAAAAGAGTCTAGGAAGAGGCTTCAAAAAATCTTCTTTTATACACAACATTCCATTTAAAAAAAAGTCACGTGACCCTGTAGAATTGTCTTGGGCCACCCTTTATATTCGAAAATAATTTCCGGTTATAGACTTTTTTCTCTAATTCATTTATGTTTTTTAATCAAATTTCTAGCTATCATAGAACTCGAGCTATCGAAGTCGGACGCACTATTGCCCCACCCTGTATGTGTCTCGTAGCAAAGTTTACAGGAGGTAAGAGAATAGACTATTCAAAACGCGGCTCGTATATTGCTCGTACATACGGTGCAGCTCTGTCTCACTTTTCTGGGCCAAGCTGGCATTTAAGCCCATGGTCAAAAAGTTTTAAAAATAAAGATGACCGGATTTTTAAAAAAGTTATGGAACGCAGAAGGGTAATATCTGTAAAAAAGAAATTAAATTTTGAACAGAACTCTCCTAAACGGAGAAAAGTTATTTCTTCTGGTCCAGATAAACATTATGGACTACAGACGATGGATCCTGATATGCCCAGGGTACAATTCAAAATGCAGTGCGAACAACTTGTATAAAATGTGAAAGGCTCTGTCAAAAATTATGAGAACCAGAAAATACTTGCTGACAAAACCAAAGGACAGCAAGACAATAATGAGTGGATCGAAGCCAGATGAAATAGGCTTACAGCTTCTCATTTTGGACAGGTTATAAAACTTCAGGAAAAAACACTTGCACAATTTAATACGCCAATTATTATATGGACGGGTAAACAATATATAGCTTTTTCTATAATAAAATCAAGTAATATGGTATTGCCACATTGAAATAATAATAATCGTAGGCATTTAAAACAAGACAAAAACTAAATAAAGTAATAAACATACAATATGTCAAATGGGGACACAAATTGAGAATGTTTGTATTTTGATATTGTATATGTACTGCCTTCTTTGTAGGAAATCTATTCAAAGTGTCATGTTTGGTAGACAGCATGAAAGGGATGCCATAAAAATATACGAAGACAGAAGGACAGAATAGAATCCTGCGGCTTATTTGTTGATATTGACCATCCGTATCTTGGAGCTAGTCCTGACGGTTTGGTGTCAATAAATGGAATTGTCGAGGTTAAATGTCTTCCATCACTATATGGACAAAAAATTCAAGACGTCGCATCCAGAAAAGTTTGTTTTACAATCGTAGACTAGACGGAGAAATGCGGTAGGAGACACACGTACCCTTCGTAAAATATTTTTCATATTTATCTATAATTTTTTTAGACTAAAACCTCGCCATAACTATTTTTATCAAATACAGGGTCAACTCAATATCACTCGGAGGGAGTATTGTGACTTTATTCTATTTAATGAAGTGTCTCCTACGGAATGTGATATTGCTGTACAACGAATATATCGGTGGTTGCCTGTAAACTGCAAGATATGGCATATCAGTGCTGCATTGCTCATCGTTTAAACTCTCAATCTCCGCGATATTTGTTTTAAACACTTCTTGAGTTAGTTTTATCTGGTCGCTAATTATCTTTCTTATAATGTTATAAAAAATCATATCTTTTTAATATTTTATGTGTAAATTGTCATTCCCCTGGGTTGTAACTTCTTGACTTGGCAGTTCTTAAACGTGAATTAAAAGTGTATAAAGTGCGCTTAAACAACTATAAATTAAGATTTAACTATAAAAAACTCTGTTTAAAAACCGCAGTAAACAAATTAATAAAAAACGTTACTCACGTAGTCCAAAAAAAATTGAAAACTTTCGTGCCCATAATCGGCATGTCATTCCCCTGCAAATATAAAAGTTCCGATAATGCTTGGCAGATGGTGCAAGAGATTGGTTTTGGATAGAGACCCTGTATATATTAGGATAAGAGTTGGGAAAATGAGACTATTTTGACAGCAATTTTTGATCCAAACACGTGATCAACACAAACGTCATTTTAATTGTCATCACGGTGTCAGTTAACCAGTCAAATATAAAAACCGCAAATATTTTAACACAAGATTTATTTGAACAGATTAACATTATTTTCCTTTATTTCATCTCTATTATTACAATTTCGTGCGCTGCAGCCAGTCATTTTGTCGTATTTGACGCTTTATTAATAAACATCAAAAGTGTCAATTTTAACAGCTTTCAAGTAAATGCATTTTAATTAAGTAGTCCATGCAAAAATTGATCCAAACCAATCAAACTGTATCACGGCATTTTACCAACTCTTATCTTTATATATACAGGATCTCTAGTTTTGGCAGTTTATAATAAGTGGTGTTTATTGCTCAGTCGGTTCCAAGAGCTGTCTGTTCTACATATGCGTTTATTCCCAAGTTAAACGATAAGTTGTGGTACTTTTGTGTGGTGTCACATTAAAACTGTAATTCCCCTGGTAAGTAATAGTTTCATTAAACATTAAAATTTTGTTGTACTTTTGAAGTAAATAACCAGGATCAAACTTAATATACGTCTGGGTGTACGCGTTACAGTGACATTTGGCGCGTTTAGTTTTAACTGAACATAACCTCATATTTTGTCATTCCCCTGGTGTCATTACCCTGGAAAAATAATACCAGGGGAATGACGTGTTTCCAGGGGAATGACAAATAAGCTCGTAAGTATACAGTATTTTTACACGGGCGCAGTTTTTCAGCATAATAAACATGGGAAAACCAAAAAGTGAAAAAAGGGAGATAAAATTGAAGGAAAAACGAGAAGCAGAAAAGGAAAGATATAGGAGAATAATGGCTGATCCTGAAAAGAAAAAATTGATGCAAGAAAAGGAAAGATTGAAGTATATAAAAAAGAAAGAAAAGAAACTGGTTCTCTCAATCGCTGAAATGACATCCAGACAACAGAGAAAACAACGAAAAAAATGGAGGGAAAATACGAAGCGTCATAGGGAAAGTCTGAAAGCTGACATTCGACTTCAACAATTTTTGAATGTGCACACACCACCAGACTCAGATGTTGAGGGCGCCGCTGAAAGGCACCAGCGGGTAGATGAAAATGGAATTTAATTTCTGTATTACTACTATACATATAAGTTAATTTTTAGACGCAAGAAAATATAACTCCGCGAATGATTGCAGCAAGAAATAGGTCGCTTAGGAATAGAAAACAACGAAGCTTACTTATGAAAAGACAAGACGATGAAATTGAGAAACTGAAACGTAAAGTGGGAAAATATAAAGCTCGCTATAGCAGAATAAAACAAAAACAATTATAGCCAACTCAAAAAAGGGTTTCTACAAGCAACTTGTCTCCTTCTTCTCGTGTTAAAGAACTTTTAGTGCAGGGAAAACAGAATCCCGAAAAAGTTTTTAAAAGATTACTCTTTGCAGAATCTTTAAAAGAGCAATTAACTGGAAATTATAAGTGTTTACATTCCGACAAAGACAAGCAAGTATTCAAGAAAATTGTGGGCGGTAAGATCTTGAAAAAATATCGGGTTGAAAATCAATGTTCCTCTTTTTTAAAAGGGCGTATATTACCCTTGTCCTCAATTAATCCAATAAACAGTATTTTGTACTATCATAGAAAGAAGAAGATTATACCAACAGCCTTTTTTATAAAAATGAAAAAAGAAGTTCGAGAGTTTTTAGAGCTAGATATTAATAGTAGAGTCTGCCCTGGAAAAAAAGACTATGTCACAAAAAATAAAATAAAAATGCAAAAGCGGTTTTTAAATGATAGCCTAAAACATTTACATAAAAGTTTTATCAAAACCCATGCCTATATCAGTTATAGATCCTTTTGTAGATTTAAACCTTTTTATATAATACAAATGAAAGCATCCAATAGAGACACCTGCAAGTGTATAATACACGCTAATTTGGAAAACATTGTGACCTCACTTTTTAGGTTGGGTATAATGAAAGAAAAAACTTCTTCTGATGTCGTAAAAAGCTTATGTTGTCCTGAAAAAACGGAGAGTTGTTTATTTAAAACTTGTGATGGATACAAAGACTATAAAATCAATTATGCTGTGTTTGATGAAAATGTTGAAGGGACATTTTTCAAATGGCAGCCTAAAACAATTGTTTATAATGACCCAAAAACCAAAAGACTATCAGTAAAATAGTTAAACAACCATATACCTGTAACATTTCGGAAATAGTAACTGCATTCCAAAATTACATTTCAAAGTATCTCGGACATGAAGGGAATGTAATTCATCAATTTCGAGCTTTACATGATTTGAAAAAGTCCCTTCGGCCAAATGAATGTTTAATACATATGGATTTCAGTGAAAATTATGCTGTTAAATACGCGGAAGAGACACAAGGTTTTCATTTTGGGGGATCCCGCCAGCAAATAAGTCTTCATACGGTAGTCGTATACTTTAGTGTTGGGGGTGTAACAAGAAACAAATGTTTTTGTACACTATCGGAATCATTGCTACACAACCCGTCAGCAATATGGGCACACTTGCGACCAATTTTCGATTATATTTCTAGTACGCTTAATGTTGATACAATCCATTTTTTAAGTGACAGTCCAGCGACACAATATCGCAATAAAACAATGTTTTACATTCTTGCAGTTCATTTTAAAGTATTTTATCCCAAACTTGTAAGTTTCACTTACAATTATAGCGAAACAGGACACGGTAAAGGTGCTCCGGATGGGATTGAAGGCGTATGTAAAAGTACAGCAGATAGGGTTGTTGGACAAGGGAAAGATGTTTCCAGTATAGATAAACTAGTTGCAGTGTTACAAGAACATTGTAAAGGTGTTTCTTTGTTTGTTATTTCCGATCAGGACATAGCAGAGGTAACAAATATAATCGAAATTAATGATGCTATAAAACCATTTGTCGGCTCTATGCAAGTACACCAAGTTGTAGGCGCATCTGACACCGGTATTTTGCGGTTTCGGAAATTAAGCTGCTTCAAATGTGGCCCCAAACATATTTGTAGCCACTATGAAATGGGAAACCTCTGTTATCATAGTGAGTCCGGTGAAAATTCTTCTAATGAAAGTGTGAATGGCACACCATCAACTTCAAATAATAACTTTCGACTACATTACTCAGAAGTATATTCTTCTGACGAAGATGATGCAGTTGACTCTAACGAAGTAACGGCAAAAAACATAAAAATAGGAACATTTGTACTAACTAACTTTGTTACCAATAAAAAAACTCAGTACCGGTATCGTACTGTTTGTCAGAGTAATCTGGAAGAAGATGGAGAAGTTTCCGTCATGTGTTTAAGGGCTACTGACAAAAAATGTGACACATTTTCGGCAGACGACGAAAAAGACATTTCCTATGTAAGCTTTGACGATATTCTGGAAATATTACCACAACCAGAAATCGTCGCAAGGAACAACAAACGATTTTTTAAATTTGCAAAACCAGTAAACGTTTTCGAACAAAAATAATATGTAAATAGTATGTTAGGTTCTACTTAAATGAATCTTTTTTTAAGTTTAAATGTTTTTTATTTAGCAACTAGTTCATTTATTTTTAGAATATTAGATACTACTATATTACTTGCAATAAGTATGTTTGTTTTTTAAGTTGATACTGTTCGCTTTTTGAATATTTTTAGAATTAATCGTTGTTTTTTAAGTTTAGTTAATTCATTTGCGAAAAATTGTAATGCCTTTTTAAATACTTCTTTATTCTTGCAATATGTATTTTTGTTCTTAATAATTTAATTACATTTCCTATTTATTTTGAGTTATTATGTCATTTCCCTGGAAGTGCCGTCATTCCCCTGTTGCCAAATTCTAGAAAAAGCAAAATAAAAGAAAAAATAATGAAAAAAATGACCTGTCACTTGCAAAGTTTTGTTTTTAATGGGTAAGCCAAGCATTACCTTCAGTTTTCCCTTAAAAATATTGTTTTTACTTTTCGACCAAAATAATAATAATAATAATAATAATAAAGTTTATTTGTAAATAACATTAACATTACATCAACTAAATAATACAATTGAATTACTTGTAACATTAAAATTTAAATAGGTGATACTCAGAGAAAAAAAAAAAAATATTTACGAATAAACGGTTAAGACATTGTTTTACAATGCCAACCACAAAAACTGAAAGCAGTTTGCGTGTGGTTTTCATAAAATTAGTTAGCAAAACGAAACAAGTTCAAGTAAGCCATCACTTAGTGTATCACAAAATAGGTATATAAATAAATAAATATGCGGAAATATAATAAATTAATAAAAATAAGGAAAAGAAGATTATATTTATTTAGTTGACATTATATATTAACGTAGCAAGTCCAAAAATATTTTTAACAACATACCTACATCCTTTTTTATTTTATAGTGGAATTATTTAAAACAACGAAGCTCTTGTATAGCATCCCAACTTAGAGATGATATCCATTGTTTTGTGATAAATTTAAGGTTATTTTTATTAATATTTAATTTATTAGACTGCAGATATGCATTAAATTTATTATATAATTTTGGGACATAATATAAGAAACAATTTTGCCCAAAACTTTTATTCATTCTGATTAATTCTGCCCTGTTTTGCTGCCTTGCACGGGTCTCATATTTATGCTTAATATATGAGATACAATCATCGTTTTCATACGTATATTGTAAAACATTTAATAAATATAATTTTGAAATTGGAAGTAAATGTATGTCTTTGAAGAGTAAGGTAGTTGGATATGTAATCGGTTTCTTTAACATCACTTTAAGGATGGTTTTTTGAACAGTATACAAGTACTTAATATGAATATTGTAAGCAGCTCCCCAGCCGATAATCCCATAACTCAAAAGCGATTCCACCAACCCATAGTAAAAAACACATAAATTTGTAAAGGACATAACTTCACGTAATTTTTTGAAAATGTATATTGTTCTTCTTATTCTATTTGTAAGATTTTTTATATGTAAATCCCATCGCAGGAAACAGTCAATGGTTATACCTAAGTACACAATTGATTTAGCAGAGGCAATTGCTTTACAACAACAGTTATTCTGAGTACAGTCATTTGTATGGATTTTTAGTTCATTAAATTCAGGTTGTTTCTGTGAATAGATGCTAAACGGAATGAATTTAGTTTTTCGTGATTTAATGTTAAGACATTAACATCCAACCACCTTTTAATTGTTCTCATGTCCTGTTCAGCCATTATTTTAATATCCTGCCATGTATTACCCTCAACAAAGAGTACCGTGTCATCAGCGTATGATGCCAAATTTCCATTTATTTCTATCTTAAGCAAATCGTTAATATATAATAAAAAAAGCATTGGTCCAAGTACTGTACCTTGTGGTACTCCACATGTTACTACTTGTGACAAACTTTTAGTATTATTTATTTTAACTGTCTGTAATCGCCCTTTTAGATAAGTTTTAAATAGGTGTAATACATTACCTCTGATTCCCAAAATCTCCAATTTTTCTAACAATATATCATGGTTGACAGTATCGAAAGCTTTTTTTAAGTCTAAAAATATTCCCAAACAGTTCTTAGAATTATCTAATGATGAATAAATCTGTTTAGTTAGTAAAGCAACTGCATCACTTGTACTTCTGCCTTCTACAAAACCAAATTGTTTAGTCGACAAAATTTTATTTTTCAAAAGAAAGCTTGTGATTCTTTTTTTAATTATTTTTTCAAATAATTTTGTAATATTTGTTATTAAAGATATTGGCCTGTAGTTACCTAGGGTTTCTAAGGAACCGCTCTTGAATACAGGAACGACGATGGATTGCTTAAAACAGTCTGGAAAATAACCTTGTATAAAACATTCGTTAAATATTTGTGACAGTGGTACTGCAATATTTCCAATAATAAATTTTAATATTTCGGCGGTCACATGATCAATTCCTGGCGATTTTTTGTTTTTCAATGTTTTAGTAATGCTTATTATTTCATCAGGTGTGGTGGGAATGAGAAAGAATGTATTCTTATTTTTTTTTATATTATTTAACATATTTGTTTGTTCTTCAAGATTTATTTTAATTTTCTCTGCTAAACTTTTACCAATGTTAATAAAAAAAATCATTAAATTGATCTGGTGAAATATTATCGGATGGTTTAATTTTTTCATTACTATTTCGGTTAGTTACTTCTTTTGCAATTTGCCACATAGCTTTTGGTTGTGTTTTTGACTTTACGATTTTATCAGTGTAATATGCTGTTTTTAAGCGTTTAATAAGTGGCGGAATACTGTTTTTATATGACAAATAAATGTTTTTCAAAATTTCGTTATTTGGCTGTAAAATTGTTAATTTATATAAACTGCTGGACAAAATTATCGCATCACAAAAAAAAATGTTCTTAAAGGTCTCTAATCTTTTCAGAACAGATGCATTTATTTCGATTTGTTATTGCAAAGTATAGTTGGTTCCTCCTAGCCACCAAACAAGACCAAACCGAAACAATTGCACCGAGTGCAGGAAAAAAACTAAATAATGTCAAATTACCCCCATGTATCAGTCTGACTTTATATCGTGCAGAAATGAAATTTAACGCTGGTATTCCGTTTTTTTTTTTGCAAAATTGGAGAAAACATAATCAACGTGAACGAACAACGTTATGTTTCGGAAGTTAATGCAAGCAGAGCCATCGTGTATGCTGAGTTAGGGTTAAGCCAGCGAAATATTACAGATCGCCTAGGTGTGAACCAATCTACTGTCCCCCGAGTATTGAAACAATTCAGAGAGACTGAAAATAACAAAAGAAGAAGAGGACAAGGACGTCCAAGATGTACCCAAGAAAGGGACGACCGTTTCATCCGCTTGGCTGTGTCTAGAGATCGTTTTCAAACCAGCAATCAGCTTAGGGATGAGCTACAAAGGGCATGGAATGCAGCAGTATCGTCACGAACTATCAGAAGAAGGCTAAAGGGAGGTAACATGGCAGCCAGACGACCTTCCACAGGACCTCTTCTCACCAGGGCTCACAAAGCTGCCAGATTAAGATTTGCCAGAGAACATGCCCACTGGACAATGGAAGAATGGGGGTATGTTCTTTTTACAAATGAGTCCCTTGTCGCTCTACATTCGCCAGATGGGCGCCAAAGAGTATGGAGACGCAGAGGAGAACGTTATTTTGAATGCAACGTGGTTCGACGGGTCGCCTCTGGAGGAGGATCCATAATGGTGTGGGGAAGCATATCATTAATGACACGTACCGAGCTGCACATCATTGCCAGGAGAACATTGAATGCTGAAAGGTATGTGGAGGACATTTTAGAACAATACGTGGTACCCTTCGCACCCTTTGTTGGGGAAGAGTTTCTCCTTTTATAAGATAATGCCAGGACTCACGTTGCTGGCGTCGTCGAAGAGTACCTTGCAGAAGTTGCCATTAATGTTTTGGCTATGCTAGCTAGAAGCCCTGATATTAATGCTATCGAACATGTATGGGACATGCTAAAAAGACGTCTCCAAGCTCGTGTGCATCGTCTCACAACTTTAAGAGAGCCGGAAATGGCTCTCCAAGAAGAATGGGAAAGCATTCCTCAGGAATATATCGCCCGTGTGATTCGGTCAATGCCTAGAAGGCTCAATAAAATAGTGAGAGCAAGAGGAGGCGTGACACGCTATTAAAATCATGTTTATACAGTTTTCTTTGTGTTTTTTGTTTCAAGTTTGTTGTTTATTATTGTTCAGATTTTACGAGAGTTGTAAAGATTTCCTGTTTTTCTTCAAATACGCAATAAATTTCCACTAATCCTTTATAATAGTCCTTATTACTATTGCGAAGCCCTAACATTTATAATATCTATGAAAAATTTTGATTTCAGAACATTTTTTTTGTGATGCGATAATTTTGTCCAGCAGTTTAGTTTATCTCTAATACTAATGGATTTCATAACACCTTGTGTAATCCAAGGTTTACGTTTTAAGTTTTTGTTGTTTACTTTTTTCTCATACGTTGCTTTGTTTATCGCATCTTGTATTAAACTAATTAAATTATTACACGTTTCTTCAATATTACCCTTATAAAAATCTTCCCAATTTATTAGCTTTAACCCTTCATTTACTTTTTTGTAATCAACAATTTTTTGTATATTTTTTCTAACAGCTTGTGTTTTTAAATTATTTTCATTTTTTATCGTACAAAATATAGGACAATGATCTGTTATTTTCGATAAGCAAATAATAGGCAAAATATTTTTTTTGATATTTTTAGAACTTCTTATAAAAATGTGATCTAAACATGTCTCGCTATTGTTCATTATTCTAGTGGGTTTATTTATTAACGAATAGAAACCTTGTTTACTTAACAAATTTAAGTAGTTTTGCGTACGTTTACAATTGTGGTTCAAGGTATCAATGTTAATGTCCCCAGTAATAATTTCTGTAGGATTATTGCAGTGTTGCGTTATGTATTGCTCTAAATTTTCAATAAATTTAAAAGAGTCATATGAAGGTAATTTATAAATAGCATTTAAGGAAATTTTAGTATCGTCTTTTACAATTTGAGCTCGGATAAATTTAAGCTGTTCAATTTCTATTATATCTACGTTTTGTTTTAATGAGTTTTTTATAAATACTATAGCTCCATCATTCTGATTTATCGTACTAAAATTGTAGTAAGTATTATAACCTTCAATTCTAATACAATTAATATTTTGAACTTGCCACGTTTCAGTCAATACAATAATGTCAAATTCATTATTAAATTCATTTAAATAAACCTCAAGTTCGTCAAAATTTTGTGTTACGCTCCGTATATTCATATGTATAAAATTAAAAGTAATATCAAAATTTTGACGAAAATTGTTAAGTAAATTTTTACAACCAGAAATATTATCACAAATGTTTGTGGTTATTTCTTCGCTATCTATTAAATCAACAAAATCCATGTGTATTTAATTAGTAGTAAATGCAACTATCTTTTAGGTCATTTGGAGGCATTTACCCATATAGAGACGACAATTTCTGGAAAAAAGATACAGTTAAAAAAAAAATTCTTCAATGTATGTTACCTGAAAGTGTTGATGGAAGAGTGCCTCGTGGGCTAAAAGTTAGGGATCCATTTAACGACGATAAAGGAGATGATGATGAGTTCTTAGCTATTCCGTTACCAATACAGTCAGAATAATAAACAGACTTGTATACACCTCATTTGATGCAGAAGCAAATATGAAATTATTTTTCTCTGTTCAGTATTAGAATGACATTATTCTAGCACGCATTTTGATGCTTTAATGAGCTTCATTATTAAACGATTCTTGGTGATATTTTGTTTTCAGAAATTGGTGATACTGTATCAAATAATACCCAAAATACCTAGGCAACCATTCAGTTGCTAGGCAACAAAAACGTCAAATTTAAAACTTCTGCCAAACAAAAATCGCTATTATCAACCTACTATTTTACCAAAATTTCTCCAACTGGAAATTGTCAAGTATTTTTATAAACAAAAACATAAATAAATAATGAAAATGGAAGCGGAAACAAAGAAAATAGTATAGAATACTCGTTACAGAAGGCATTCGAGCACTCGTCCAAATTTCAGACTCGTGCGCGAAAAGGTTGCTTTCTGTAACTTGTGTTTTAATATACTATTAATTCTAGTTTTTCTATATTTTTGACAAAATTACAAAAAAAAATTTATGTATGGCTTTACGCTTATATTGTTACTTGTTAATTACTTTGTCCACGACTAGTCAATAATCTGTCAATTATTCATGTGTTTGGTCAAACATAATGCTATCCATTATACACTGCTAGCAGTGAATAATCAGTATTCACGATGTCATGGTAACATCATTGTCTAGTGTATAATGAAGGAAATAGGTTATGTTTCCAATCCTACCACTTCGTTTAACATACTCCTACCACATGGTTTTAGTAGCGTTGTTATTTAAATTTTAAATAAAAATTCTTCGTGTTTGTGTTCGTGGACAAAGTATAGTATACAACTCGCTATAGTGGCTACTATTACCTCGGATAATTGCAAAACTCGCACGCCCGCTCGCTCGTGTTGCAAACATTATCCTCGGTAATAGTAGCATTCATTATAGCGTCGTGTATAATATACTATTATTACAGTTTGAGCCAGGGTGGCGCAGTGGTAGAGCGTCAGACTAGCGTTACATAACATATGTTTAATTTCTAATTTTTGATGATTTTGGATTATCAGTATTTTCGAACTATCAAATGTATTATTAGACTAACTAGTAGCCCACCATCAAATATATGCTGTAACAAATACAAAAATTCTACCCTGATTAGTGTTTTTTCTATACTTTGAAATCAATGCCAAAAAACTTTGAAGCGCTCTCTTGTGAAATCGTAAAACGTGAAGTACCTATAACTAGGGTTGCCAACCGTCCTCCAGCCGGAAGGACAGTCCTCCTTTGAACCAAAATGTCCACCGTCCTCCGCAGCTACTGCGGAAGATGCAATTTGTCCTCCTTTTCACCACAATACGATATAAAAAAATCCTAAGATTTTATTTAACGGCGCGAAACTTGGCAACGCTGGATGTCGTCACTCGTCATTGAAATGTATCTGTTCCTTTAGTTATATTTCAATGTTCGTCACAGTCGTCACGTAATCGGCCATTTCGGGTTTCCCGGCGCGATGTAACATTTCGTTTCGGGAGTCGGCACAGATTTGTTTGTTTTATTCGTTTGTATTTGTCTTTCCGTTTTTTCGCGCCCTTTGCAACGTTGTACGGTGCGTGTATGAACTGTGGACAACTATAGTCGGAAAGTAGACTTGTTTTTATTTTTTTAATAAAAATTAAAAAAATGTTTTTAATAATAGGGTTGATTGTGTTAATTGGGTATTGGGTTCGTCAGTTCGTAGGAATTAAAAATGTCGGAAAATTCTGATCTCAAAACCAAATACACCACATAAAAAAAAGGAAAACGTATGGCAACTTATAAAACATCATGGGAGAGGGAGACTTCTCGGTCGTGGTTAAAATGTATTAACGGAGAAGCATACTGTAAAATTTGCAACAAACCTTTTACAGTAGCATATAAAGGCTATTCAGCTGTTACTTCTCATGAGACTTCAGATAACCACAAAATGAAAATTCGAAGCAGTTCTTCGTCAATATTATTAACAACATTTTTTTCTCAAAAACGAATGCCAATTTTGGTAAAAACAATTCGGTATTCACTAACTTAAAAAGTGCGAATAAAAATATACTAAAAGCTAACTGCCATGCGCATATATTGCATAATTGTTTAAAACATGCTATACAAAAACTAAATATTGATATTGAAGGCATTATTTTAAAATTTTATTCACATTTTTCGGTATCATCAAAACGAAGAGATGAACTTAAGGAGTTGGCTTTCACTTTTGCCATGATCAATCGAGTTCTAAAAAGTTGGCGTGCTCTTAAATCCTATTTTGAATCTTTTGGCAAAAATACACCAATAGCTCTCCAAAAAATATTAATTACGGACGAAAATTTCCAAATTTCAAATAAGGTTGAAATTTATCTTTTTTTTCTGTAGCCATGTGTTGCCAATTTTGGATGAAACGATTAAGAAGTTGGAAGGCAACGAAACCACATGTATCGATCTTTTCAAACATTTAAAAGACTTATTGGTTTTGAAGTTAGGAATATGATTAATCGTTATTTGGATCAGGATGAAAAAGTAAAAATAGAAAATAATTTTTTACTTTTTTATGAAAATGTTCTTAACTTCATTGAAAAAACTTTGATTTTGCCGATGATAGCATATTGGCTAAGTTGGGGTTCTCTGGATCTGGTTCTAATCTAATGAAATTCGTCAAGATCGTACAACAATAGTGCGTGTCTACGACTCAATGGTTCGCAGATATCATGCTTGCATTCGAGCTCAAGGAGGACATTTTGAACATTTTTTATAGGCAATGCATATTTGTTTTACATAACCAGTTATTTATTCTAGTTAGTTCATTTTTTTTAATAATTATTATTAATTCAGTAAAATTAAAATCTGTTGTTATTCTCTAACTAATTTGATTATGACCTATGTCCATATAACATTTTTAGCTTAAAATTACTTCCCGAACAAGATGGCGAAGTTTGTTACACCTATTATAAATCACCCTGTATACACGTTAGTGGATATGAATGAAGTTGGCCGTGCTTTAACATACAAGTGGCGCCCCTATAGCGGAATACTTTTGCGTAACTAACTTCCAAACCGCCTTAATGATTTTCGAAAAAAAAAGTGGAAAAAACAAGATTATACCAAAGCCGCTTGAAAATCAAACACGAAAAGTATCAACATCTACAAGTCCTCAAAATGGTATTGGCTGCAGATATTCATGACTTCTATGACAATTTGCCTCGCTAAAGAAACACTTTTAATTTATCAATAGTGTTTTATTTTGTTCAGTTGCTTTGTTTTATTTTTTTAACTAAAAGAATGTTTAATTTTGATTACTTGTTTTGTTTAATTTTTAAAAGTAAAATAAGAATCTTCGTTTATTTTGTACAATGACAAATGTACTTTTTATTTATTTTCTGTTTTGAACATCTAAAAATCTGAATTATTTTCAATAAAGTCTACTTCAATGCTATTCTAAAATGTTTTTTTATTAACCAACTACATCAAAACTATACCTTTTCAACTTCAAGTTGAGACTAATCATTTTCAAATTGAGAATAAACACGTTCAAATTGAGACAAAATAATCTGAAATCGATTAAACACATTCAAATTGAGATTTAACATAATCAAATTGAGAATAAACATATTCAAATTGAGAATAAACACATTCAAATTGAGACAAAACAATCTGACTTCAGCTTGTTTTGTCTCAATTTGAATGTGTTTATTCTCAATTTGATTTGTCGTCTAATTCGTCTAAAAAGTTTTTAAAACGTGTAATGGAATCTTTAATGTAATAGCGTTTAGCTAATAACGTTTTTAATTTAGCCATTTTTTGTTTGTTTTAATGACTAATGAATAATATTAATAATTGAAATGTTAAATAGTACACTTTCGACACTTGAGACTTGGGACACGGGTAGAAAGTAATATGTAATAAAGGATTAGAGACTTACTCTGTTAACCTTTCCCCCAAAAGTCTGCCAAGTTCCCTCGGAAAGACGATCCTCTGGAGTTTCTCTGATGACGCCTCGGTGATCGCCGGGTATAAATCTATCTTCCAATATTTTCTTTAATTCGACGTAGAAGGACCAAAATGTTGCGTTTGCAGGGTGCAAATGCAGGTTGCTCGCGATCGAGCTCGTTAGAAACGAAACCTTTGATTTAACCAAATTTATTTAACTAACTATATACATATTTAACAATTATGATGGCAAGTATTTTTGAACATGTTGGTTGCTGTAGCGTTCACAGACGACTCTTACAAATTTTTCTTAAAACCTACAAAAAGGACGGGTGCCTTATTGTTCAGTAACACGGTTGAAACCTACCGCCCGCACTCGTCCCTAAACGGTACTTTTTGGGGCGAATGTACGAAATGTCTTTAGTTTGCCGTTAGCTCCTTGTGGAAAGTTCATTTGAAACTTAACAGTCCTCGAGTGAAATTCCATGCTCGACACCTGGGGCAGTGAGTCTAAAATTTTGGAACTGCGCAGCCAAGATACAAATACAATTAAAGTTGCATACATTAGGCGGAAAATTCGCATTTAAATATAGCCTTCAATGCGTGATATATCGAGCACGAAATGTACACGGTGAGTAAAAAGTAATGGATTCTCAACGGTGTAAAATTCGATAAAGACGTCGAGGATTCATACAACACAAAAGGAAAATTGAAGATAGGGCCGGCAGAACCTGAAAGAATTTAATTCTGAACGAAATCAAAACAACAATGGAACTAAATAACTAGGCATAGCTTATAATGACAATTGAGCGCCGGCACAAAGAAATATAGCAATACAAATGCTGCCAAAACTACGAACAAAAGAAAACCTCCACAAAATAAGAAAAGGGAAAACAACAATGTAGATTAATAAAGTAAAATGGGAAAGAATAAGACAGGATAGTGGATAACCAGAGAGAGGATCATGAGATTGTCTTGTAGGATAACAGAAAATTTCTATAAAAATTCCAAAATGATTGAGGTTACAGAAACGAACTAAACAATCAGGCCAGGTTTCCTAAAGTATGTCATCAGGCAATATAATTGAAAAGATGTGACTGCAAATAAATTTTAACCCACTATCCCACTACCTTAAGGTACAGGAAATTGATTCGGGAACAATCAACCCCTAAAACTACTTAAAAATGGCATAAGTAACAACCACAATAATGAGAGGAAACTTCTTTTACAAAAAAAACATACAGCTTAGCAATCAACCAATAGTGGTGGTTGATAAGTGGAAAACGATGCAATTGACTCGTAAAGACCAAAAATTGTAACAAATTGTCATTATGACAGAGGGGAGGAGCTATGACAATGTCAAAGCTCCACCCCTCTGTTTCAAGAATTTCATGGCATCAGTGATTTCTGTCAAAGTGCACAACTTAATCCCCACAGTTTTTATGTTCCATGAAGCTCAAAAATGGTGTAAAATTGCATCATTGAATGCAGTATTTTGTTCTCTATAAAAACTTAATTACACTTTTGGCCTAAAATAATTAGGGAAGCAAATATTTACATATTAAAAAATTGCCATTGAAATTCATATGGTGCATGAGGCAATGCACCGCCCGGTTTATACATTTATATATTGAATTTCTGCACAGATTCTGTCAATCAAGATTTGTTAGAAATTATTTGCTCTAATGTTAGCATTTACGGAGTATATGGATAATGGCTTCAAAGAAAAATGAAACAGCCATCAGTCCCCGGCATGCCTTAGATGAAAAGAGGGTGCTAGGGAGGAAATATACAATTGGTACATGGAAAGTCAAAAGCAGGTTCATGGCTAGAAAGCTTAATAATGCCATTCAGGAGATGAATAGAATAGGAATAGAAATCTTCGAATAAGTGAAATGAAGTGGCCTAAGTTCTGTAGAGATACGGCCAATCAAAATTTGTTAGAAATTATTTACTCTAATATTAGCGTTTACGAAATATATGGATAATTATTTTCCCTTTGCATCTAAGGTATTCACTTAGGGCGGGTTGCAGAATAGTAGATCACGTAACGAGTTTAGGAAAGTGATGTTTTACTAAACGAGTGTGGCTTATTGAGTACAAGTGAGCCAAGCGAACAAGTTACTTAACAAGCCACACGAGTTTAGTGAAAACACTTTTCTAACGAGATTGCGTATAGTAAGTACTACTTTTCGAAATTAAAAAAAATAAAAAATCCAGTAAACAATGTTGGCACTATTAAAAAGTTCCTCCAGGCAACGAGCATTGTTGTTGAAGACTGGCATGGCCCTCTTACTATATCAGCCGCATTCTTTCCCCTAAACTATCCTAAAAAAGAAGAAACCATAGAATACCTCACCACACTAGGAAACAGATTTATGGCAGGCCGCGACTACAACGCCAAAAACATCGCGTGGGATCAAGATTAACAGCGCCATGTAGAGGTAGAGTAATATACAACATCATGCAAGAACTGAGCTTAAACCACCTTTCAACATATACGCCCACGTACTGGCCAACAGACCAAGACAAACTGCCTGACTTACTGGACTTTTTCATAACAACAGGAATCGCCCCCGGCTACCTAGAATTAAAATCCAATCTCGACTTGTACTCAGACCACACACCAGTAATAGCTACTGTTAGTGGCACAATCATTGAAAAAGATAGGATAGAAAGACTTTACAACAAAATAACAAATTGGGAATACTACAAACACCAGATCGAACAAAAAATAAATCTCAACATCCCATTACAAACAGAAACTGACATCGAACTGGCCATAACCACCTAAACAATCTAATACAGGAATGCTCTAGAGAATATACACCAGGTATTGCAACGTGAAGACTCAACCAGAAGTGCCCGATAAAAGTGAAACAAAAAATTGCGGAAAAAAGACACCTGCGAAGAATTTGGCATAGAACCAGATACCCACAAGACAAAAATCGCTACGACAAGGCTTCTCGTGATTTAGAAAACCTCATACGAAACCTAAAAAACGAATCTTTTAACGAATATCTAGAGAACTTAACTAACACAGCTGACACAAACTACTCATTATGGAAGGCAGACAGAAACATAAAAAGCCACAAAGTACCGATTCCCCCAATTCGCAAACAGGACAGGACAAGGGCCAGGACTGATATAGAAAAAGTCTACGAGTTTGGACAACACTTGAAAAAGTATTTCAGCCCCTCCCATCGCAAGCAACACCAAAAGAAGAAGAAAGAATAAAACAAAATCTAGAAGCGCCATTCCAGATGTCACCGGTACTGAAGCTCTTCACAGTGACAGAAGTAGCTAGGATGATTAAAATTAAAAACAACTTGAAGTCAAATAAAGCCCCTGGCTATGATCTTGTCACCGGAAAGCTCATAAAAGAACTACCTAGGAAGGGGTCGTCCTACTGACAATCATCTTTAACGCAACCCTACGCCTTGGCTACTTTCCAGCACAATGGAAAGTAGCCCAAATTACATTCATCCCCAAAACCCGCAAAACCTCCACACGACATCTCCTCTTATAGACCAATCAGTCTACTCCCCATCCTGAGCAAACTACTTGAAAAACTGCTACTAATAAAACTAGAGCCATATATTGAATCCAACAAGCTTCTCCCAAACCATCAGTTTGGGTTCAGGCAGAAACACAGCACCATCGAACAAATACTTAGAGTGGTCAATAATATCAATCAGGCTTTCGAAGATAGAAACTACTGCGTAGCAGCCTTCCTAGATGTAAGCCAGGCCTTTGACAAGGTCTGGCACCTAGGCTTGCTCTACAAACTAAAAAATAATTTCCCACATACATTATATGAAATCATATCCACATGAAAGGTACTTTATGGTAAAGTACGGACAAGAAGCAACAGAACTCTTTTCGGTGCTAGCAGGAGTCCCGCAGGGTAGCGTTCTTGGCCCTATCATCTACCTCTTGTTCACAGCTGACCTACCCACCAGCGAAGACACAACAACAGCAACGCTGGCCGATGACAAAGCGATAATGGTAAATTACTCCAACCCTATTGTTTACGAATTTGTAAAGTTGCGCAGATGCAAGGCAGAGGGAAAATTACCCCCATCAAAACGAAAGCGAGAAGTAACAGGTGTGCGTTAAGAACTAACGTTCACGCAAGCATCTAATAAACTAAATACACTACACTACTATTTTTGCCAATAAAACCTATTTTTTAAAAGTGCAAGTGTGTATCATTTTACAATATAATACAGTCCACTATATTGAAGCAAGACATAAAATTTTGGTCCATCGAACCGCATATGCAATTATTTGATTTAAAACAAGAAGCGTCCAGTGTTAATATCGATCCAGACACGCTCGCTACAATAGGCAGGCAAGGGAAGCAGCGACCGCTATCCTTCAAGAATACGCAAGGTGAATGCAAAACCGACCACCTGCAACACTTTTCTTCGGAGGGAACAGCAATTAAAAGTGAGTCGATTCCATTTTTTCCTTATTTGCCATTCCAATCTATTTTCCTACTGTCGTTATCAATACATTTACTTTTACCGACATTAGCGTTGCTTTGTATTTGTACATGCCGGTAGTAAACGAAATAAACACCGCAGTCAATTATTAAAGCGAATAAAACATTTAAACTATTTAAGATAAATAACGTTTTGTCTTTTATTGCCGATTATACAATTTGATGTGTAAAATTTTGCCGCGATTTCTAATACGTTTTAAGCAAGATTAATTTTAGAGGCATTGCATTTCATTATTGCAAAAATATAAAGCTATTCAATTTAATCACTGTATAAAATGGCTGAATTAGATCAATTAAAACGTAAGAGAGGTGCAATCAAGCACAAAGTTACTAACTTTAGCAAACATGTAAAGGTATTATCAGATGCATTTGAAAACAATCAAGAAATACCTCAAAATTCTATTTGGGAATTACAAGTTAGGTTCGACAAATTTAGCGATTTGTTGTCCGAGTTTGAAGAAACTCAAATACAAATAGAATATTCATGCAGTCACGAATCACTAGCAGTAGAATACGTGGAAAGAGATAATTTTATGGAAGCGTATGCATCCAATTTCGCTAATGCCAAAGTAATTTTAGACAAACACAATCAGCAAAATAACAACAGGGATGATAGATCAGTTATATCTCATGAATCAAGGAAAGTTCCTGATAATATTAAACTCCCAACCATATCTCTTCCAAAATTCGATTCAAATTATACAAAATGGCTTGAATATAAAGATCTCTTTGAATCTCTAATTAATTCTAACGATTCCATAAGTGCTATTCAAAAATACCATTATTTACGAGCCTCGTTAGAAGGTGATGCAAAAAAGGTCATTGAATCATTGGAATTCTCAGCACCAAATTATTCCGTTGCATGGAATTTGTTGTGCGACAGGTTCAATAATACGAAGTTATTAATTCATAATCATATCAAGTCAATTTTTGAAATTGAAAGTCTCACAGGGGAAACATCGCACGGAATAAGAAATCTAGTTGATACAATTTTAAAGCATTTAAGGTCACTTGAAACGTTAAAGCAGCCGATTCACTCCTGGGATGTGCTTATCATTTTCATAATTGGTTCTAAACTGGACAGATCAATTGCCCGCGAGTGGGAGAAATTAAAAATAGCAACAGATGTTCCAAAATTAACAGATATGATCAATTTTCTTAAGGGTTAGGGCAGATTGGTTAGAAACTTTGGAAATTAATCATGACCCAAAGAAAAATTCAGTTAAAGACAAACATAAAGTTCAAAAACAAGTAACTCTTTTGACATCATCCAAAAGACAATGTAACTATTGCAAGGATGAATCACATCTCATTTATACATGTGAAGATTTCTTAAAATTAGACATTCCTCTACGCATAACTAAAGTCAATGAGTTAAATTTATGCAAAAACTGTCTACGTACAGGGCATTCTCATAAAGTGTGTAAGCATGGATCATGCAGAACTTGCCATAAAAAACACAATTCATTGTTACATAATGGAGATGTGGATAAAAAACCAAACCAATCAAATAACCTTGAAATTTCAACACAAGTGTCACTATCAAGCTTCAGTCATTTTCCTCATGTGCTGCTATCCACAGCAATTGTTTCTTTACAAAACTCCCAAGGAAACATGTGTGATGCTAGAATCCTATTAGATAGCGGATCACAATCCAACTTTATTGCAGCAGAATTGTGCAAACGATTAAGCTTAAAGCAACAACCCAGTAACATTTCGATAGGTGGAATCAATTCTATTAATTCAATTTTAGATCGCAAATGTGACGTCACGATTAAGTCACGAATTAACAATTTCAGTGTCACTATTTCTTGTTTGGTGTTACCCAGAATCACAGAAAAGTTGCCTTTACATAACTTTACTATCGAAACCTGGAATATTCCCAAAAACATTGATCTAGCTGATCCAAATTTCAATGAGTCCAGGGACATTAGTCTATTAATTGGGGCAGGCCATTTCTGGGATGTTCTTCGTTCGGGAAAAGTCCAGTTGAGCAAATCATTACCCATATTACACAACTCAGTGTTCGGATGGATTGTTTCTGGAACAATGTCCGATAGTTGCAGTCAGTCTCATTGCCATTTTTTACAAGAATCCTCCCTAGAAACTAACCTGAAGCGATTTTGGGAAACCGAGGAATGTAGCGAACCTATAAAGTCTTCCGATGATGACATTGCTTGTGAAAACTATTTCAATGAGACCATTGCAAGAAATTCAGAAGGTCGATTCATAGTTCGTATACCCCTTAAACATTCTCCAAGTGAATTAGGAGATTCCAAACAAGTCGCGATTAAGCGTCTTCTTCAATTGGAAAAACGTTTTAATCGAAATCCTGCTTTTAAGGAACAGTATTCTAAATTCATGAAGGAATACGAAGACCTAAATCATATGACCCTTGTTGGAAATGATTGCAACAGTTTAGATCTATCCTATTTCCTGCCACACCCGGAGTTATCCGAAAGGAGAGCTTATCGACAAAATTAAGAGTGGTCTATGATGGATCAGCTCCATCATCGTCTGGTTGGTCCGTAAACGATCTTCAGTTTATCGGTCCCAACATTTACACAGAATTATTCACAATTTTGCTTCAATTTAGGCAACATCCTATTGCGGTATGTGCTGATGTGGAAAAGATGTACCGTCAGATTATTGTCCATCAAGATGATAGATTCCTTCAAAGAATACTTTGGCGTCAAAACCAAAGTGATCAAATTTCCATTTACTCACTAAATACAGTTACCTATGGCACATCATCTGCGCCCTATTTATCAGTGAGGTGCCTGCGAGAACTCTCACAAAATGTAAAGCATGAGTTCCCTTATGCCGCGAAAATAATCGCACAAAATTTTTACGTAGACGATTTAATTGTTAGTTTCGAAAATGAAATTCAGGCAATCAAAACTTGTCACCAAAGTAGCAAGGTTTTGAAGAGTGCGTGTTTTCCATTAAGGAAATGGTCGTCTAATAGCCAATCTATTTTAAAAGAGTTTGAGGATAAAGAAGATCCTATTAGTATAGTTTCGTTTTCTAGTGACAATCAAATAAAAACACTAGGAATCATATGGAACAACCAAACAGATACCTTTTCTTATCATGTTCCTGATCAAATAAACCGAACTACAATTTCAAAAAGAATAATCCTATCAGAAATTTCGAAAATTATCGATCCCCTTGGTTTATTAGGACCTTGTACTATTTTGACAAAAATTCTAATACAAAGGTTATGGTTATTGCGTTTAGGCTGGGATGACCCCATTCCTCAAGAACTACAAACCCAGTGGTTACGCTTTATACAAAATATTACTGCACTAAACAAGTTGGAAATAAAAAGACATGTTAGTCAAGTAAACGCAATTAAATTCGAATTACACGGGTTCTGTGATGCTTCACAAAAAGCCTACGCAGCTTCTATTTATTTGAGAACGATTGATGACAAAAACAGCGTTCAAACCAGCTTGTTAGTGGCAAAAACCAAGGTAGCACCCCTAAAGATCTTGACAATACCAAGATTAGAACTATGCAGCGCTGTTATTTTGGCCAGATTGACAAAAAAGGTTGTTGAATCACTTACCTTCAATGTAAAATGTTTTCTCTGGAGTGATTCACAAGTGGTTTTACATTGGATTCATACTGAACCCAGGTTATTGCAAATCTTTGTTGCTAACAGGATTTCAGAAATCCAGTCTATTACGGACATAAGCAGCTGGAATTATGTCAATACAAAAGAAAACCCCTGTGACATAGCTTCTAGGGGAACTTATCCAGAGTTGTTACCAAAAAATCAGTTATGGTGGTCAGGTCCGGTATGGCTGTCACAGTTAATTTATAACGTGCCCAAACCTTTAGTAACCCAATTAGAAATGCCAGAAATGATGAAAAACATCATTAGCTTTGTCACTACCAAGAGTGACCCATTTCCATTCAATTCGTTTTCTTCGTTTACCACTTTAAAAAATGTTACGGCTTATTGTCTGAGATTTACGTCAAATGCTCGTAAATGCAAGGGTGAACGCAACTTTGGTCCATTGAGTGTTCAAGAATTGCATACAAGCATCAAAACACTAGTTAAGTTAGCCCAATGGGAACACTTTTCTCACGAAATAGAACAGTTACAGGCTACGCAAGGTTTAACTAGAACCAAACTATCTTCATTAGCAATATTCTTAGATTCTGAAGGTCTTTTACAAGTTGGGGGCAGACTACGCAGATCTGATCTCCCATATAATGCCAAGCATCCACTGTTACTAAGTGGTAAGCACCCGCTAACAAAATTAATTTTTGAATATCAGCACAAGGCATTGCTTCATGCAGGGCCACAACTGTTACTAGCAACAGTTCGCCAGAATTATTGGGCCACTTCAGGCATGAATTTAGCCAAGAAAATTGTACGCTCCTGCATAACTTGTTTCAAATTTAAACCAAGTTCTCAGAACCCAATCATGGCAGATCTACCAGCAAACAGAGTAACGGTTACCAATCCATTTAACACCACCGGGGTAGATTATGCTGGGCCATTTACCTTGCGAGACCGTAAAGGCCGTGGTTGCAAATTTGTCAAAGGCTACATTTGCGTGTTCATATGCTTTATAAGTAAGGCTGTTCATTTAGAGCAGTGTTTCCCAACCGGTGGTTCGCGAACCCCCAGGGGTTCGCAAGGTTTATAAAGGGGGTTCGCGAAAATAATATTGTAATGGCGGAATTTTAAATCCCTATATATCCCATTCAGGGTTTTTTTAAGTTCAACGGATGCTTAGCTAAGAACCAGTTGGTATTCATTGACATTAAAGATAATTCCGTTTTATTTTATTAATAGGATGAATGTTCTGTTTTATTCAATTAATTTTGTATTCCTTATTTTGTAGGTTAATCTATCACTTTAGTTTTTCGTTATGAACTACAAGGTGGCGCAAAATCAAGTCCCTATGAGAAGTCGCTATAATTTTGTTTTTAGTTGACATATGTCAGATATTCTTTGTCAGTTGAAAAGCAGACACTTGGGAAATTCATTATGAATCGGTATACCCCTCAAGAACGTGCAGAAATTGTAAAAATTTTTTACGTAAACAATTTGTCAATTATATTATCTCAACGAGAATATCGTAGAAAGTATGATAGACGTCTGACACTATCGGCAAAGACATTTCGGCGGTTAGCTATACAACTTGAGCAAAATGGGGTTAGGGCTGATAGACCACATGTTGGCACACTTCGGACAATTCGTTCAAGGGAGAACATAGACCGTGTACGTGAGAATGTGGTGGAAAAGCCAAGAACCTCAACAAGAAAACGATCCACGCAATTAGCCATTTCCTGACGCTCATCAAAGACTTGCGCTTATTTCCGTACAAAATACAGGTAACTCAAAAACTTCTGCTTGCAGACTTTGAAAAGCGACTACAGTACAGTAATGCTATCATGAAACTTAAAAACCAAATTGCAAATTTTTCAAAAAAATTCATAATGAGCGACGAAGCCCATTTCTGTCTGAATGGAGTTGTGAATAAACAAAACTACTGTTTCTGGGGTAGTGAGAACCCACGAATTATTCACGAGCTACCGCTACATGAGCCAAAAGTTACTGTATGGTGTGGGGTTAGTACTGAAAAAATAATCGGGCCTTATCTTTTTGAGGACGAGAGAGGAAGAACTACTACTGTAAACGGAGAGCGCTATAGAACAATGTTGCAACATTTTTTGGCTCCAGAAATGGAAGAGCTTGATATGTGGTATCAACAGGATGGTGCCACAGCGCACACAGCCCGTGAAACAATGGCCAATTTGAGCAGAACGTTTCCTGGGCGTATTATCTCCAAAAACGGCGATGTGGTGTATCCGCCAAGATCACCTGATTTAACGGTGTCCGACGTTTTTTTATGGGGCTATCTCAAAGATCGGGTTTTTGTGAATAATTCTGAAAATCTAGAAGAATTAAAAGCCAACATACGGGAAGAAATCACCAACATACCACCGGAAATGTTGGAAAACGTAATGAAAAATGCTCTAAAAAGAGCTCACTCTTGCATTAATGCTAGGGTTAGTCATTTGGTTGATACCATTTTTAGTGTGTAGCATAACAACATTTCAAACTGCAAATAAATATTTATGGTTCACAAAATGAGTGTTTTTTAATTAACCTTGGTGTTATACAAAAAACAAATCAGGGACTTGATTTTGCGCCACTTTGTATTAGGCAATATGGAAAATAGTTAAATGTTAATAACAACCAAATTTTATTGTTTTCTTTACTGTTACTAATGACTACATAGGGGGTTCGCCAATTTTTTCAGTTTTTAGAAGGGGTTCGCAAGGAGAGAAAGGTTGGGAACCGCTGATTTAGAGGTAGTGACTGACCTCACTACCCAATCTTTTTTGTCTGTTCTGAGACGATTCGTTTCAAGGCGAGGTAAACCTAGCCACATTCATTCCGACAACGGAAGAAACTTTGTAGGCACAAAAAAGGAATTAGCCATTCTATACAAGTTTCTTCAAAACTCACATGATGCAATAATGAAATGTTGTGCTACCGACAATATAACTTGGCACTTCAACCCCCCAAGTGCTCCCCATTTTGGAGGCTTGTGGGAGTCGGCAGTAAAAAGCGCAAAGCACCATTTATATCGGGTTTTAAAGGACACTAAACTGACATACGAAGAGTTTAACACCGTGCTGGTACAAGTGGAAGCAACCTTAAACTCAAGGCCCCTTTATCCCTTTTCACACGATCCAAATGATCTGCAACCCCTCACTCCGGCTCATTTTTTAATCGGGAGACGCCTAACGACTGTTCCCGATCCGGACCTCGCACATATTCCATTAGGCAAATTGTCAAGAGCCCAACTGCTGCAAACTCTATTGCAAGGATTCTGGAAACGATGGTCCACTGAATACTTATCTCAGATGCAGCAGCGGAGCAAGTGGAAACATACTACAGCACCCATGAAAATTGGTACACTCGTTCTCATAAAACAGGACAACCTTCCTCCATGTAGCTGGGCAATGGGTCGAGTAATCCAGACTCACCCCGGGGAAGACCAAAGCGTGCGGGTGGTGACAATAAAAACGGCAAAAGGTGTAATTAAGCGTGCGGTAACAAAGGTGTGTGCGCTACCGTTGCCAAACAATGAACTTAACTCTTAGAGAAGTTAACCATTTGTTTTTATTATTTTACAGACTGTTTGTATTTACAATTACTTTAAGCATGTTTATTTCTAATTTAAAATGTTTACATTTGTGTATTATATATGTATTCTTCATGCTATGTACATGTTTAACACTCGCAAGGTTGTATGTCGGGAGTATGTTTACGAATTTGTAAAGTTGCGCAGATGCAAGGGAGAGGGAAAATTACCCCCATCAAAACGAAAGCGAGAAGTAACAGGTGTGCGTCAAGAACTAACGTTCACGCAAGCATCTAATAAACTAAATACACTACACTACTATTTTTGCCAATAAAACCTATTTTTTAAAAGTGCAAGTGTGTATCATTTTACAATATAATACAGTCCACTATATTGAAGCAAGACACCTATTGTAGCTGCAAACCTCCTCCAACAACACCTCAATAAAATTCAAGAGTGGAAAAGAGTCTGGAGAATAAACATAAATGAATCGAAATCGACCCATGTAACATTCAAAAAATTTAGAAGCAACCCCGCCCCCCCCATAACTCTAAATAGGCAAATACTATCCCAATCCGATAGCGTGAAATACCTAGGGATGCACCTAGACAGAGGGCTTACCTGGGAAAAGGATATCCACAATAAACGGAAACAGCTTGGACACAAATTTAGAGAATACTACAGGCTTTTAGGAAGACAATCTAAACTCACACTATTTAATAAACTACTGATGTACAAAGTTGCCCTAAAGCCCATATGGACCTATAGGGTGCAACTATGGGGAACAGCCGCCAAATCACACCTGGAGATAGTGGAGAGATTCCAGTCAAAAATTTTACGCACCATAACAAACGCACCGTGGTACATACCAAACAATGAAATTAGAAGTGATTTAAAAGTGAACACAGTAAAGCATGAGATTCGTGAATACAGTGGACGTTATATAAAAAGACTTGACACCCACCCAAATGTCCTGGCAGTGAATCTACTTGACAATAGTGAATATACACAAAGACTAAAAAGATTTAAACCTCTGGAACTACCTGATAGGTTCTGATGTAAAAACAAAACACTAAAAATATAAGTTAAGAAGCAAGTACATATACACTCTCACACTAAATAAAAGATGTAAGTGGGAATATATATCATAGGATATCAACCCAAAAATTACAGACACATCACACAAACACACTACAAACTTGCTTATAGTACTACTCATATATGGTACTGATTGCATGTAGAAATAAACAAAAAAAAAGTAGTAGTCTATATTTCACTAATATAGCAACCTGAAACATAAGACAAATAAAAACGAAAATTGTTTTCGTTGAACGTCATGAATGCGAATTTAGAAGAATCAAACTATTTAAAAGACCTTTCTCCAGAGATTGCCTCTCGCAGCTTACTACCCACTAAAGCAAAAGAGAAGTATGAAAACACCTACGAAGAATTCTGCAAATGGAAATTAGCTAAGAATGCAGCAGGAGTTGACGAAACATTAATGCTTGCTTTCTTCTTTGAAAAGGTAAGCCGTAGATCTTGCAGCCTGTTATTCAACAATAACTTATTCTTTCTTTTTCAAGGCACAAACTTGGAAAGCCTCCAGTTCGTGGTCCACATATTTTATGTTAAAAGGTACCCTGCAGATAAATGAGAATTTGGATATTTTTCTGTACAAAAAACTCATAGCATTCCTGAAACGTCAAAACGATACATATGAGCCGACAAAATCCAAGATTTTGACAATGAAAGTGATACTTATTTTTGGTCTCAACGGAGAATGTAGACGTTCCGAATTATGCAATTTAAAAGTAGATGACATCCAAGACTCGATGAATTTTGGTTGTGACTTTGCTCGATACCAAGACTAAAAAGAAACGCGATTTACAGTGAGGTCTGATTATAATGGATATGAGTTATATAAAAAATACGCTCTTCTGAAGCAAGCCAATGTTACCCATGAAAGGTTTTTTTTGTATTATAAGAACAACAAATGCACATCGCAACCAGTAGGAATCAACACTTTAGCAAAAATTCCACAAAAAATTGCAGCATATTTAGATCTTCCAGATGCTATCAGCTATACTGGTCACTGTTTGGATAGAATATCCGCAATTTTTTTCGCTGACAATGGAGCTGACATTCAGATACTCAAAAGACACGGAGGATGGCAGTCTACGAGCGTTGCAGAACGATATGTGGAGGAAAGTGTTAAAATACGATCAAAATGTCACATAAAATATTTGAACGGGGAGCAACATCATCAACGTCAAGCAATCACCTATAAGTAAACCCAGTGCCCCCAGAGGAGGCCCCATTTCCAACTTCGTCATTTTCAGATAACACTCTCGTCCAGCAAACTATGAAAAATTTAACATCAAGACCTGTACCATTTTCTAACTTAAATAATTGTGTTTTTCGTTTTGATGATCTAAATAATTATGTCTATGTAAATTGTATTAGTTGTGTTAAACATAAATAAAACCGTTGCGATGTAATAAAGTGTTGCTATGTAGTAAAGTGTTGCTATGTAGTATAGTGTTGCTTTGTAGTAAAGTGTTGATATGTAGTAAAATTCCACTTTAAAGGTTGATTCTCACTTGCGCTTCATTCAGTTCGGCGACGCGAAGTGACGCAGCAATGCAAAGTGTCGTAACGCTAATAGGTATTCTCATATAAGCGACAACGAGCGACAGCGACGCGACACTACGATTGGGCCATTTTACTGTGAACGAAATAGTTCATTCCACAAGTAAAATTATTTGGGAAAATTGGGCAAAAATTGTTATGACGCAGCCAACACCTGAATCATTGCAAAAAGGAGCAGAGGATTTTGGGAACATTTGGAATTTTCCTAACTGTGTAGGAGCTCTAGATGGGAAGAGTATGACTATTCAAACTCCCAAACGATCGGGATCGTTATACTTTAATTACAAAAAGACGTTTGCCATTGTTTTACTAGCATTAGTAGACGCAAATTATAAATTTATTGCCGTAGATGTTGAATCTTACGGCAAAAATAGCAATGGTGGCATTTTTACTAACTCCGCTATGGCAAGACATTTGGTATACCAGCAGATACAGTTTTTAGTGAACATTCAGGAGCTTTACCCCACGTCATAGTTGGAAACCAAGCATTTCCCTTAAAGACGTATCTGCTGCTTCCCGATTTGGGGCGAAACTTGCCAGAGGATAAACGGATTTTTAATTATAGGCTTTCAAGAGCTCGCAGAGCAAGTGAAAATGTCTTTGGTATCTTTTGCCAAAAATTCAGACTTCTTTCCGTAAGATACAGCTCAATCCAAACAATGCAGATTCAATTATTTTAGCTGCCTTATGCCTACATAATTTTCTCCAAAACGATAGTATCCATTTGAGCACACTAGAAGATGAAAAGGAGCAAACTTTCTAGAAGGCTTTCTACCGATGCAGTAAAAATTCGGGACAGTTTTAAAGATTATTTTTGTTTACCTAGTGGTTCTGTGGCTTGGCAAGCTAACAGAAAAGCTGAGATCACAACAAATAATTTTGCACCATCTTATATTGCTTATATATTTACTTACGAGTTTCATTTAATTTTTAAAAAAATTCTCTCCAAATATTTTCTTTTCTTTGCTGATTACTGTAGTGTTTGTTCGTTAGATCGTAAAGTTCTACATGTTCAGCCACAAGGATCATCAATTGCTCTGCCGTTTCGACGTCCATAGAACACATTTTGAACAACAAAACAGCATGTATGTACACTATATAAAATTAGGATTGATACTGGGCGACGCAGCCCGACATAACATCATTTAACGCTCACGGAACAATACCAACGTTGCCGCACGACGAAGCGACGCGTCGTAACCTGTGCAGCGCAAGTGGGAATGTATTCATTTAAAACTATGAAATATTTATCTAGCGACAACTTGCATCGCTGCGTCGCAGCGCGTCGCCGAGCTGAGTGCAGCGCAAGTGAGAATCGACCTTAAAGGTGCGTGTCCACTAGCAAGTAACTTGCGACATTTCTTGCGAGACTGACTTGCAGATTGTGTCCACTTGTCTGCAAATATTGGTGCAACTCACTCTCTGCAACAATTTGTGAGAGTGGTCTCTGAACTTCTTGCTCAATAAATGTCGGGGCTGTTTACATTATTCAGAGTGAAAATTGCAGCAAGAATAGTTATTTGTATCACAAGGCTAGAAACTGTCACTTTGCAAGTGCGAGTACTTGCAAAGCAGTTTCTAGGCGTGTGATACACAATATTTTTTCGGCCGATAAAAATACGTTAATTATAAAAAATCATTTTTTATTCAAATATTTGACGTTAGAGAATTTATTTTTCCAGGGAATTTATTTTTCTGGGCGTGACAATGGGCGTAGCAATGAGAGGGCGGAGTCAGTTCGGTTCAGCGCCACCAATCAAAAATCCTAATTTTACTTTGCCGGACTAGTCCGGCAAATAGCATTTTCCGGACGATTTATACGCATGAAAATTGAGTGTTTCTAGCCGGAGGGCGAAAAATAAACTCGAGTTTAGTTCTGTCATTTATGTCAACAAAAATGTCAGCTCAGCAGGTTAAATGTGCTGCTGCATGTATAACAATTATTTTAAAAAGAAGAGAAAGAACAGAAAAGTCTGGGTGAGAAATTGGATACTGAGAAAATATGAGCTCGGTGTTTATGAAACATTATTATCTGAATTGACAGTCGAGGATCCCACAGAACTCAATGATTTACGACTAATTTCGTTTTCGTTGGTGTTAAATTCTGTGGAAAGACTTTTTAAAGCATTTTGTTTTTTGATTCTGTTACGATAGTCTTTGCATTTAACATCCGAAAGCTCGGGCAATAACTCCCACCGCGAAATTAGTGAAAACGTTTCATCTTTCGAGTAGTGACGTTTCTCGGCCATCTTTTAAAATCGCGAACTCTCGGCAAATATTTCCAACACGATTGGAAACAAAAAATTACTGTCGGACACTGACGCAATACAGATCGTATCACTTTCTGAGAGCAACTGTTGCAAGTGAATTCTACTTGCCAGCTGCAATCTCGGACTATCTACACAAGTCGTGAAAGTCGCTCTCACAAGAAATTTCGCAAGTTACTTGCTAGTGGACACGCACCTAGAATAGATGATTTTAAATGCATCAATATGGCATATTGCTGTATAAAATGCGAAAATAGCTATTAATAATAGAAAGGGTAGGGTACCAGCCAAAATCTGCTGTTATTCGGGTGTATTTTTAGTTATAGAAATTATTTTTTCTAGATTGAGTTATTTTGTAATAGTTTTACATAATTTCGAAAAAAAAATTGTTTCACCTTTGGTTCAGAAAATAGATGTTTTTTAATTTTCTTGAGACAGAACTAACGCACCTTTTTGAAATTTGACATATGTATTTTTTGAAGATAGATTCAGGGTATGCAACAGTTTGGTGATGTTAGGTTAATTACAAGTGCCGTTGTCGTCCAAAGAAAGTTACTTTCTAAGAACAATTCGCGAAAAATAACGATTATCTAGGAAACGAACTTACATAAAGACTTAAAAATGTTTCGGGCCCTGGAGATAACAATTCTCTATGATTTGATATAAAATCTATATGTTACAAATGTGTAGAAACATTTAAAGAACGAGATAGAGGATGTGCCAATATGGTGGACAAGCTCGTTACGATATTAGTTGACACTAATCCGGCTAATCTTTCTTAAGAATATATGAGTTTTTAAAACTACAAACTTTTAACTTTCATTTGAACCAGAAGTTGGTGGTATTTACTGTGCCTATACTAAAAATGCTATTTCTATAAAATGAGAACTTCTGCTTCGATTTTTAACCAGTAAGACTGCCAGATGAAAATTTAAATTTTAAGATAGGAACTTTTACTGTATTATCATAAGTATGTGTTAGAATATTTAGATCACTGAAAATATTGTTTATTACAAGTTTAAAAGTTTTCTACTTCTTTTCTATGTGTACAGATTTTAAAATTAGCATTGCTGCAGAAATAAATCATTTTAATTTTTACGCCTACATAGTTTACAATAATAGCTATTTATGTAATAAGTACATAATGAAGGTCTTTATTGACGAGTACTATATGTTAGGCCAATAAATAGGGCGAGTCAATAAAGGCCAATTATATACGAATTACATTCAAAGCTTTATGTACGACTGCGAAAATCGGTTTCTTTTAGAAAAAAATAAAAATGTCCATGATTTTAGAAATAAATATGAATTTTGGCAGTATTTTTAATAAGGTTACTTTATTTTACTAGTACTATAAAGAGGTACTTTCTGGCCGCAAAACTATGTTATAAATCAAACTTTAACGTGCAGTACATAAATACATTTAAATTTAAATTACAAATAAAATTATATACCGGGTGTCTCAGGTAAGACGCCCCATAGGGAAACACCAATGTATTTTTTCAGAAAGGATCCACGATACCTTTTGAATATGTATGGATTCAGTGTTCAACGTATGTTATTAGATTTAGTTAACGCTAGAAAGAGATAGAAATACCGAAGGCGTCTGTCATTGCGACAGGCGATTATTTCATTGTTTATTTTTATATCTGTCAATTTTGACAGCACCTAAAACTTTCATTTACAATAAAAATACGCAAAATACGCAATTTTCTTAATCGCCGTTTCCGTATTCTGCATATTTTAAATTGAATTCGCCTTATTACAACAGCACACGTAAAGAAAACGTAAGTAAATTCTATAAAAATGGAATAGTATTGAATCCTATCAAAAGTATACGTTTACGTAAATAGTGATTTTAGTAAATATGTAAAGTATTTATTATGGCATTATAAATAATTTTTTTAAATTATACAGGGTGTCAACGAAACCCGGGGCACCCTCATAATTTTTTTATTTTTTAAGATATCTAAATGAAATTTGGTATGTTTAAATAACTCTTTAAATGGCATTCGTTGACATAGGAAACAAGTTTCTGTCACTTCCGGTTTCGCCGGAATTGACTACAACTTTGTTATTTTAAATGGAACACCCTGTATATTTATACATTTTTGGAATCTCCATTCAATTTTACGTATGGTAGTATCAAGTTCGAAACATTTTGATGACAAAGTAAATTTTTGCAGAAATTAATCTAGAGTGCCATGACTAACGCCAAATGAAAGTCAAGGTGCCCCAACACTCGAAACAAATTGTTTTAGGACTTTAACTATTTTAGTTGCTGTATTAGAATGGCCTAAAGATGGCAAAAATGCTTTTTCGAGAATAACTCTATTTTTTCAAATGGCACTAGGGTGGGACACTAGGATATTAAAAACGAGCGTTTTTCAAGGATTTTATTGATACCAATAACACGGGATTAATATGAAAATTTAATTCGGAATAACACTCTCCGTTCAAAAAAACCATATTTTGGACATTTAAATCTAGATACTGGGTTTCAAAACAAGTGAAACAAATGAAATGCACAAAAAAAGACAGACTTGTTACAGTTGAAGTACTAAAATAATTTGTTTTGAGTGTCGTAGCACCCTGACTTCCATTTTACGAAGGTCATGGCACCTTAGATTAATAAATAAACTCTTCTGCAAGTATTTATTTTGTCATCAAAATGTTTCAAACTTGATACTACTACAAGTAAAATTGAATGGAGATTCCAAAAATGTATAAATATACAGGGTGTTCCATTTAAAATATCAAAGTTGATGTCAATGCCGGCGAAACCGGAAGTGACAGAAACTTGTTTCCTATGTCAGCAAACGCCATTTAAAGAGTATGTTACGTATACCAAATTTCATTTAGATACCTTAAGAAATAAAAAAATTATGGAGGTGCCCCAGGTTTCGTTGACACCCGGTATACTTATTGTTTTAGTATAATAATAATAATAATTAATCTATAATTGTGCTTCATTGCATTGTAGATGTAGATTCTTTAGTAACTGACAAGTTTAACAATTTGACGTTTTGTCAATGCCAAAATTGACAAATATAAAAAATAAACAATGAAATAATCGCCTGTCGCAATGACAGATGCTTTCAGTATTCTATCTCTTTCTAGCGTTAACTAAATCCAATAACATACGTTGAACACTGAATCCATACATATTCCAAAGGCACCGCAGATCCTTTCTGAAAAACTACATTGGTGTTTCCCTATGGTGCGTCTTACCTGAGACACCCGGTATAAATACATATAATTGTGTAATTAAATAAATAAAGATAATTCAGCAATTAATTATATTTGCTATAACCTTTTAGTTTGATGTTTTACGATAAAATGGTTTTAGAAGAATTTTTTTGTCGCATATATTTTGATTTTTTCTCGTTTTTGGTTTTATTTTATATCGTAACTAGGACAACCGATTCAATTTTTTAAAAATCGTTCCAGTTTTTCGCCCTATATTTGAAAATGAGTGTATTTTTGTCATAATGTTGATATTTTATTAGGTTGCAGAGGAAAATTTAAGAAAATGGACGCCTTTTTGAAATTCTAGAAATTATAAAAAATATTTAAATAAGCTGGAGCGTTTTAATATACAGTGTGTAAAGTGATGAGGTTTCCTATAGGGAAAAATCTTTTAATATGAGTTTTAGGAAAAAAATTTATTCTTTATAAAAAATTGTGCTTGTATCTAAACCCCTTATAGTCAAAGAAACATCCAGTAATCACTTAAGATAAGATCAAAAACTTTAAATGATGTGGAGTGGTTGATTCTAAATATGACTGCGTCCGAATGTTACATCAGTATCGTATTACCCATGTATTACTCGTTAATCAACGACATTTACTGACAGTTCAGCGAGCTTTTAATCTGACAAAAATGTTGACGTTAGAGCAGCGAATCTACCTGGTGAAATGTTATGGTATAGGAGAGGTCTCTTATAAATATGCAATACTGTTTACAAACAGAAAAGTAATAAAAGTTTTATCGAAATGACATTTGCCTTTTGTCTAACGTCGACAATTACAGATAACACGATACTGATGTAACATTCGGACTTAGTCAACAACTCGACTTCATTTCAAGTTTTTGATCTTAAGTGATTACTGGATTTTTCTTTGACTATAAGGGGTTTCGATACAAGTACAATTTTTTATAAAGAATAATTTTTCTCCTAAAACTCATATTAAAAAATGTTTCCCTATAGGAAACCTCATCACTTTACACACTATACTATAAAAGAAATGCAATAGTACCAAATAATTAATAATAATTGAAAAGAAATGTCTTCGAATTTACTGAATATTTAATGGACCCTTTCGGAATTATCAAGTTGTGAAAAATTTAAATGTGGTATTAGGGAATTTTTCTATGATCCATATCCCCGCCCGAATACGAGGGATGCTCTGTTAATAGTTAGTAGCAGGCCATGGAAGCTCAATTGGCTAGAAACAATTGCAACAACTGAATGTCGCATTAGTTGACATTCGTTACCCACAATTGTCAAACGTTCCGATTTCCTTGTGAAACGTAGTTAATTTTGTAAGTTAAGTAGTTGTGCATTTTTAATTCAGTTAAAATGAGCATTCCGCGCACTGCCTTTAGAGCTATGATTTTCTATGACTATTTGAAAATTTGACAGCAGCTTTTGGCGATGCTACCCCTTCATTATGCGCTGTTAGTCATTGGTTCTGTGAATTTCGATTAGGGCGAGAGCTGCTAGAAGACGAAGCAAGACCTGGTAGACCGGCCGAAGCTGCCTGTTCAGAAAATGTTGATCGTGTGGCAAGCTTGATTCAGTCCAATCGAAATATTACTTATAGGGAGATTCAGGAGGAAGTGAAGATTGGATCCCAGGCAGTGAATACCATTTTACATAATCATCTTGGGGTAAGAAAGCTAGCAAGCCGTTGGATACCGCATTTGCTCTCAGAAAGTCAAAAACAGGATCGAGTAGACTGGTGTAAATTTATGTTGTAAAAATTTGGCGGAGGAGCTTCCAACCAAGTCGCATACATTGTAACAGGTGACGAATCTTGGGTATACAGTTACGACCCTGAAACTAAACAGCAGTCTAGTGTTTGGGTATTCGAAGATGAAGACTTGCCCACAAAAGTAATTCGTGGCAGAAGCGTCAATAAGAAAATGATTGCTGTTTTTTTCCGCCGAAGTGGTCCTGTTGCTGTTATTCCACTTGAAGATCGCAGATCTGTTAATTCTGAATGGTACTGCGAAGTGGCGTTACCACAGATGTTTGCAAAATTACAGACAGGACGCCAAAGGACTGGTTTGCGTAACATCTTAGTCCATCATGGCAACGCATCCTCCCACACTGCTGCCAGAACATTGGATTTTTTGAAAGATTCGGGAGTTCAATTGGTAACTCATCCTCCGTATAGCGCAGATCTGGCGCCGTGCGACTTTTTTTTTCTTTCCAACTGTTAAAAAAATGATGCGAGGTAAAAGATTTTCCAGCGCAGATGCAGCAGTTACAGAATTTCAAAGAATTTTTGAGGACCTTTCAGAAAATAAATTTTCCGAATGTTTTAAAAAGTGGTTTCAAAGAATGCACAAGTGTATTAGTCTGAATGGAGAATATTTTGAAAATCAATAAAGATTTTTTGTTAAAAAATGCAACGGTATTTTAATAACTTTTTCAGCGCAACCCTCGTACTTAAAGTAATTTGTTTTTTGTTTTATAAAAATAATTCATTCGTTTCTGTCTGCTGATATCAAATTTATTTTAAAAATGTTTTGCTAATTCGAGAGACAATTTAAAAATGATCTATAGCATCGACTTCGATGTCTTTGAATAAAATTAAAGACAAATATTAAATTTCTTGTATATGTTATGGACCAAGTGAAACTGCAGTAATATCTTAGTGTCCCACCATAGTGCCATTTGAAAAAAGATAATTATTCTCGAAAAACCATTTCTGCCAACTTTCTGTTATTCTGATACATTAAGGCTGGCATTTACACCATGAAATATACCTCATTTTAAGCACATTTTGTTCCAGTTTTTTAGACTCATTTTTTAAGCAGGAACGGCAGAGCATTTTTTTTGTAATTATCCATGTCTTTTCTATCTATTGATAGAAAGATTTTTTTTTATTTCTAAAAACCAACTTTACAGTATTAAAAAATCTAAAGCTCTATTTTACTTCAAAATTTTCAAATAGTTTTTACAAAAATATTAATATCGAAAAAATCTCTCCATCAGTAGATAGACACAACCACTCTCTTTCAAACGCCACAAGATTTTTTTTTTCAAAATGCAAATTATTCCAGAAAAACTGGAAATAAAGTTCTAGAAAAATCGGTGTAAATGACCCATTTACGCTACACTAGACTAGGCAACACAAACAGCACAGTCACAACGGCTTTAAATCCGAACTTTCCGCAAACTTGACAAGGAGATTACAATTTAAATACACAGAAAATCGTAATTTTGTTTGTGCCATATCTTTTACAGCCATACCACAAATAACTATGTAAATATGCAAATTTTCAAATATGAATCTTACGCAATTCTTGACCTCTAACCTCAACTCGTTTTTGACGTTCTGCTAAACGCGCCTTCTTATGACTTTTTGATTTTTTAAGTAGTTATGCAACTTTAGATACGTCAAATAGAAATTGACTGTACATGTAAATGCCAGCCTTAACGAAAACAGTTGAAGTTCTAAAACAATTTGTCTCGAGTGTTGGAGAACCCTGACTTTCATTTTATGTAGGTCATAAATTTAGTTTGTTATCAATTATAAAAAATTAAATGGAGATTCAAAGAATGTAGAAATATACTATTGTGTTAAAATGTAATAAATTAATATTGTTTGAAATTGTTACATGATTAGATTATACAACATTTGCCCTCTTAATTATTTCTAAATTGAATTGACTGAAATTAATTAAATTTTTAAATTATTTTAAATGATTACACATTTATATTTGTTCTTCAATATATGGTTGTAACATCTGAATATTAAATCTTCCTCGTATTCTATCAGAATCGATAAATTTTAACTCATAAGAGCTTCAAAATTTTTGATTGATAATAAAAGGATAAACTTTTCAAATCTAACTTAGTAATAATTTATATACAGATACTAATTCCTATAAACTTTACTAACTAACTTATAAATAAAAATTAATATCCCTCTCATCATAAACTATTTTATTTACCTATCTTATTTATTTACCTTTTTATAAACTATTAATACTTTAACTTTAATATTTTACCTTGCATTTAAAAATTTTATTTAATAACATTATTATCTTTCTTTTCTTACTTTGACAACAGGATTTATCATTATTAGTTGAAGTCTTTTCTTTACAAATAAACAACTTTCTATCAATCTCTTAAATTGTTTTTTAATTACTTCATTCTGATACGCATATTGGATTTGATATATTTTACAGTTAAAAGAACTTTCCTTTACTACTTTTAATTCAAGAACATAGTCTCTTACAATAGATGACTTATTATTTCTTACTCTTTATTTTTAATGATACATAATTTCTTTTACCTTCCTTAAATATTTTTCCCCAGAATCTAACTTCATACCTTCTATATACCTCATATTATCTTTATTTATTATATTCATACTTATTTCATTATTCATTTTTATATTATCATCATTATCCTTCATATTATATTCATTTATTATACCCCCATTTCTTATATCTTCAACTTTCATTAAATTAATATTTATTTCTAGTAATTCTAAATCATTATTAAACTTATAATCCAACCACTTTACAACAAAATCTTTATAATTAATTGTTCTTTTATCTGTATCAATAATCATACCATATCTTTCTAAAATATTCATTCCAATTATAATATCAATTGTCATCCCTGTCATTAAATCTACCTCTTTTGTAATAATAATATTACTGTTGAAATCGTTAAAATTGTCGTTTCACATTTTTCATTATTTATTTTAATTTTTAT
This sequence comes from Melanotus villosus, assembly GCA_963082815.1. Classification (NCBI taxonomy): domain Eukaryota; kingdom Metazoa; phylum Arthropoda; class Insecta; order Coleoptera; family Elateridae; genus Melanotus; species Melanotus villosus. The sequence goes on from OY720426.1 coordinate 21,621,974, forward strand.
ACATGGCAAATTAGGTAAATAAAGAGCTATAACTTTTAAAACATAATAAACTATTATGTAAATCTATTTTTTGCATTTTGACAAAAAAAGTGGACTTTTTTTATTAAAAAATCATAAAGAAAGCAACACTTTTTTTAACTATTTAATTTTACATTTTGCATTAAGTAAGTATGCTTTAAATAAAATATTGTAAATTGTCAGTTTGACAACTGTAAATCCTCAAATCCTTTTTATCCTATTTTGAGGGATTTAAGATGTCAAAATGCAAAAAAATATTGTGTACAACTCGTATGAAAGCATCTTTTTTTCACTCGTTTGATTGATGCACTCCGGCTTCGCCGTCGTGCATCAAACTTCAAACTCATGCAAAAAAGTATTGCTTTCATTACTAGTTGTACAAATAACTATTTATTTACAACACTATTTTAATCTTAAAACACCTACTTTAACTGTACATAATTTTAATTTAGAATATTATTTTTTCATAGCTTTAGGTCGTCATCATTAAATATTTCCGTATATTTTTAAAATTTTATTTCTTTTTCTTTTTGACTGAATCCCTATCATTAGTAAATTTTTCAAACACATTTCTATTTAACCTTCTTTGGTTATCATATCTATAATTAAAATTTCTAGGTTGAAACTTAAAATAATTGTTCCTAAATTTATTATGAAACTTACTTCTAAAATTATTTTATTTCATACTGTAAACAATTTGATTTTTTAATTTTTACATGTGACACTTTTTCAAAACGTCAACATGTGACATTACTGTGTCAAAGCCGGTAGGTATGGCTTGGTTACACTTTTACGGGCTCTGATTGGGTGCATAAAATAACAGTCCGGAAAGTATCACGTGATCTAGAATGCCTATTATTGTTTTTAAACAAGCAAGAGTTCTTGACAATAAATTACTCAATTTTACGCGTACCATTTTCGATTTTAGCACTAAACCGAATCGAAGTTTAAAACAATTTTTGAATATTACGTGTGTAACGTGCACATTACCTGGATCACTTCCTCGAAGCTGTAAACCGTCTTCTTTAATTCGTTCGTGTCTTGTGTAAACGCCGTAAACGGTAAGATATCTTAACATTTTTCTTTTATCTAAGTTGTTTATACTCGAAATTGTTAGATAATCTGAGTAACAACTCAGAAATCTAAGAATTGCGCAAATTATTTGTAGTCCAGTCAACGAACGTTCAATAGGGGGGTGTAGGTACACAGAGAGAAAGATTTCTTTGTATTGAATAAATAGTAATATTTTATTCAAATAAATCATTCTTTTAAATAGTGGCAAATAAATATCTTTTTCGTGGTAACAAATAATTTATTTAAAAATATAATTTTGGTTGAAACATATTACTCTGCTTTGTAGTAAACAAATTACTATACTTAGGATAAAACACTTGTTGTTTGCTGTGAAAAAGTCCTTAATTTGAAAGTAATATCAACTGTTTTTTCCCTCGCACGCACAAGTGGCTAACGCAACATATTCGGCTTCGGTGGACGATAAGGTGACTGCTGTTTGTTTACGAGAGACCCACGACACTGTCGAATTAAACACCTTAAATAGATAGCCGGTCACCGATTTCCTATCAACTGGATCGTTCGCCCAGTCTGCATCGGCGTATCCGGTTAACACTGTGTCACAAAATTCGCCAGTCTTGTTAAACAGTAATTTTAAATTGCTAGTTCCGCGTATATAACGTAAAACTCTTTTATTTCATACTGTCTGGTAAATTCAGTTTCCCGGCGCCATTTTGTGTCCGGAAAATGAGCTATTACGGTATCAGAGCCGGAAAATGTTGCTTGGCAACATTTTCCGGACAGTTATTTTATGCACCCAATCAGAGCCCGTAAAAGTCTAACCAAGCCACACCTACCGGCTTTGACACAGTAATGTCACATGTTGACGTTTTGAAAAAGCGTCACATGTAAAAATTAAAAATCAAATTGTTGACAGTATGAAATAAAATACATAACGACATTCGTCCGTGAACTCTTTTTACAGTACTCGTTTCGAGTTTCAAGACTCGGCTCCTTACGTCGCCTCGTCTTTAAACATCTTACTCGTACTGTAAAATATGAGTTCCCGGACTTGTGACGTTAATTACTATTTAAGTACCTACTTCCAGGCTTCTTCAGTTGGATTATTTTGAAAACTGCTTAAGCGGCTTAAGCTAAAGCTCAAATCGGGCCTTGAGCCTAACATTGCATGTCATAAGTGATCCTAATAATTGTCTATACGGTTTATCAAAACCATCAAATTTCTGCTCTTGTTTACAATGAATTTTTGGTTCTAGTGGGGTACTTACAGATTTGCATTCTTGCATTCCATACTTCTGCAGTACCTACCTTTTCTAGGTAGTGTGCCTGGCTGATAGTTAATATTCCCTTCTCTTGATTTCTTTCAATTTTTGGACCTAAAAATTTTTGTAGTTTACCTAGATCTTCCATTTCAAAACGATCCAGAAGTTGCGCTTTTACCTTCATAATTTCTTCTAGGTTTTTACATGCAATTAGGTACTATATCGTCGAGATACAGAAGTAGGTACATTACTTCACTTAGTACATCATTCTTTATTTAAAGACACCAATCTGCTTTGCATTGTTTAAAATTTAGACTTTGTATGAAATCGTCGAATATAGTATTCCACTCTCTTGGGCTTTGTTTCAAGCCGTACAGACTTTTATTTAATTTGCATAGCAAATTTTTATCACTGACGGAACCTTTAGGTTGCTTCATGTAAGTATCTTCCTTTAACACACCGTTCAGGAACGCAGTTTTTACGTCCATTTGATGTAGATGCATGTCAAATTGATTTGCAACAGCTAACAGGGTTCTAATAGTTGTAAGCCTAGCAACGGGTGCATAGATTTCTTCATAATCTATTCCAAATTCTTGTTGGAAACCTTTTGCTACTAATCGTGCGTGGCAACTTCTTCAAACTCAGTTGGTTCTTCATTTATGGCTATGCAGGATATCGCATAATCAGAGAACCACTCTGGTTTTCTTCTGTTTCGGACTCCTCTACGTGAAGCAATATTTGTTTGGCGTTTCATTCTCTACCATCTTCTCATTTCCTGATTCCTCTGTTGTCATATTCTCATCTTTGTAGTTTACCTCTGCATCATGCAGCTCTAATTCCACGCTTTCTTCAAGTTTAAATTTATCTTCTTTAAACACAATGTCTCTTCCATTAACTACCCGGTGTTTTATTGGATCCCATAAACGGTATCCATTTGGTGTGTACCCAATCATAAGTAATTTTTCACATTTAGGGTCAAATTTTCCACGTTTGTTTTCTGGTATATGCAGATATGCAATACAGCCAAATACTGGTAGCTTCGATACGTTTGGTTTTTCTCCATACCATAATTCTGCGGGTGTCTTGGCTTCCAACGCCGCAGTTGACGACCTATTTATTATGTAGACTGCTGCACGTACAGCTTCATTCCACATATTCTTACCTAAACAAGTTCCTAACATCATAGTTCTAGCTTTATCTAATATGGTCCTATTCATTCTTTCAGCCACCCCGTTCTGCTCTGGGGTATACGGAATTGTAAATTCCATAGTTACCTATTCCTTTTTGTACACAAAATTCTTTAAACGAGTTTGGGAGATATTCACGACCATTATCGCATCTGATTCGGGAGATTGAACTTCCAAATAAATTTGTTGTTTTAGCTTCAAAGTGTTTAAATTTTTCAAATAGCCTACTTCACTTTTAAGTTTAAGAATATACGTCTCATTAAAATGAGTGTAATCATCAGTAAATGTGATAAAATATTTACCATCATCCCATGCAACGGGTGTGATTGGTCCACAGACGTCGGTGTGTACCAGTTCCAGCGGTCGTTTTGCTCGAGTTCTGGTATTCTTGTGAGGTAACTTGGTCATCTTTCCATATATGCAAGTTTCACATTTTTCAGCATTCCTAATGCTACGTACAGACGTAGACACTTTAATGTCTAGACAAGCTCTATAGATCGAGTGTCTTCGTATGTACACTATGTAGAGTAGTGTCTTTAGAGCAGACACTCGTGTCACGATAACCGCTCTCGCAAGTTCGTAGACTTCCGTCTGAATACATTTTTTGAACGTGTCGACACACGATCTAAAGTGTACCGGCATGTTAGAAATTTTTTGCTAGAGCCGTTTTGTTGTATGCAGTAATAAGCTAAAGTAAGTAGGGGAATTGTGCCTAAAATGACATACTTTTGGTTTGAATTTATTTTTCGATGTAAATATATTGCTTAAACTCTTTGCAAAAATAGTTATAAGATGCTCATACATTGCCCTTTTCATTTATTATTAGTTGAAATCGTCGAAACAGGCATTCTAAACAAATACATTAGTGAATGGTAACTTTCGCCTAAAAAAACTAATTTGTTTAGTTCTGCTTAAAAAATTTATCGGATAATTTTATTCACCTCCAGCCAAAAATTTCAGTGTAAAGCTACTCTTTCACCAACTGAAATTGCACAACGCATTGCTGTATCCTGTTTTTCTATTTTAACTTTCTCGATAAGGAAGCAGACATTCGAAGAAAATTTTCAAAATATTGTGAATCTTCATATCTGAGCTCCGCTAACAACTTAGAATAATATATGCTCCTTCCGAACTTCTCTTTGCTATCCACTCTTTAACCCAGCATTTTCTCGTTCGCTTCTTCCTTCGTTTTTTTATAATATAGTTAATGATCACTGCGGCTGCTAACCGACATCTCTTTCGTGACATGATTAAAAACGAGGTGACATCAAGTGTCAGATTTCCTACGCCGGGCCCGTCTAAACACACGATAGAGAAGTGTCAAAAAATAAAGTGTACACGGTCTACTGAAGTGCTCTAGATACCGCTCTACGCAAATAATTTGCTACATAATGTAAACAAGCTGTAGACTGATCTAGACACAAATGTCGACATTTTAATGTCTACGTCTGTACGTAGCATAACATTTAACTTGAAACAATCTCAAAGTTACTTAGTTTTTGCAATGCTTCATTCCCTATATGTCCAAATCGCTGGTGCCATAACTCAGTCCTTTCTTCAATTGACAGATTTGCTTCTCTTCCAGTGGCCTTGATGAGCAGTTCCATTTCGTAGAGTTGATACTTCCTCTTGGCAATGCTCACCACCTTATTTCCCTTTTGAATTCTTGCTTCATTGTTTTCAAAAACTACTTTTAACCCAGCCATTTCCAAGCGTCGAACTGATAGTAGGTTATACTTAGACTCGGGAACGTATAATAGTACATTCGTAACCGTACACTTTTGCACCCTTCCATTTACCTTTACCCAACCTTGTATATTACCAGCTTTACATGCTGTAATTGTTTCACTACTCTTTGCTACAGAAATTTTTATACAATTTGGCAATTCCCACATATCATAGAAATTTTCTTCTTTGTTAGTCATGTGGTCTGTGGCTCCAGAATCCAAGAACCGATTTATGGAACTTTTTGCATCGTTTGGTTCCGATTCCACAATAAAAGCTACTTTGTCATGATGCTCATTACTTACACTGCTATTTGCGCTTCCATTATTTTTTCCTGCAGATTTATTTCTAGACTGTTTGCCTTGATTTTTACATTCGCTTCGTTTGTGACCAATTTGCCCACATCCATAGCACTTAAATGGAAAGTTCTGCGTTGAATTCCCATCTTTGTTAGAGTTAAACTGTTGTTTGCGTTGGTTCCAACCCTTTTTATAATGGGTCGATAAATTTGCCTTTCCTGTAAATGCAGTATTTATTATCTTCAACGGGCCTGTTGGATTTCGAGCGTTGTTTGGGTTCCCCATCAAGTAACTTTCCTTTAACATAATTTATCGTTAAGTTATTAGCATTTAAAGTTTCCATCGCTGTGACAATTATTTCATAACTTTTTGGGAGGGAGCAGTAGATGACACACTATGTCGATTTCTTCCAAATTGGCGCCACATGCCTTCAAGCTTCTAACTATTTTATCGAATGCAAGTACCTAGGTGTTGACTTAACGAGCTTCCTTCTTCCATTTTTAATTTATTGCAATAACTGTTTCCTTAAAATCAACTGATTAGCAATTCCTTTCCTTTCAAATGTGTTTGTTAAGGCTGTCCACATTCCCTGAGCAGTATTCTGATCTTTAATATATTCCACCCTATGACTATCTGCAACTGACTGTGTGATTATCAATTTACACTTACGGTCTTTTTTCGTAAATTCTTCAATTTTCTTTTCTTTTGTAGTCTTCGTAGCAGCATCATCTGTTGGTTGTATTTTATAACAATCCTCAAGTCCTTCCAAGCATTCCACACAATTCTTTCCTTCCATAACCATTCGCACACGAAACCTCCAATTATCAAAATTGCTTCCGTCGAACAAAGGTACGCGGTATTTTTCTTCATTTACCATTGTCATGCTTGATTCCTTTGTGCCTACTAACCTCGTTTTAACTTTTAACCATAAAACTTCCAGAATCCACGTTTCTAGTTCAATTTCTGATGCCTGGGCTCCTTAACCTGTTAGATTGAGTGTGGAAGTGAACACAGAAAACGTAGCACTGTTAATAATTAGTAGTTTTATTATACACAGACCAAGAATACATTTAACATGTGTAACAACAACGTGGCCATTTTTCTGTACCTGAGTATAATAAGGGCCTATCTCCATTTTTACTGTTTTAAGATATGAGCTAGTGAACATTCGCAATACGAATGTATTGATGAATTAGCGCTTGTTTTTTTTTATTTCCGACCAATTTTATCAAGAGAGCTACACATTAAGGAGTTATAAATGGTCACTTAGCGTTTTTCGAAATTTCGTACTTTTTGCTGGAGATTGGCCTTTTTGAGGTCTAACAGTCGTGGAATAATTTATTATGTTGTGCACATTGGCCCCCATTTATCTACTGTATTCTACTAACTGCAATGCGAATTAACACAAAAAGAAATAGTCGAAAATATTTTAAACGTTTTATTGGAAACACTTATTAAAAACTCAAAAAACATAGAAAAAAAGAACACGGTGAACCTCTAAAAAGCTAAGAAAAGATTACTACATTATAATAAAAGGCAAAAGGTCGTGTAGATGTGTAACTTTTAGATCAGCCAGTGGGAGAGGTTCAGAACTAATCGGCTTCAATTCGAAGTTTAGATTATTTTTACGGTTTCTTATGGATCCTCTTCTTAAATCTAGTTTTTGGAACTCCTTTTCATTAAAACTGGTTTTGTAGAGCAACTGACATTCATTTTCTCTTGTAAATCTCATCCATTTTATGCGCATCCACGGAGTTAGCTGTCCTTCTTCATTTTTCCTTCGATGAACTAAAGTAGAAGTTAACAAATTTCCAAAGTTTAGGAAGTCTTTCTGAGACATTTCAATAATGCAAGGCGCGCACTAGCAATTAAAGAATTGCGCGATTAAAAAGTTGTTCAACAAAAAAGTTGCTGATAACTTTGGTTGGCGCGCACTAGTGATTAAATAGTCACTCAAATTATTGTAAAAACCACTGGTGTCAAAATGGATTTCATTGAAACAGCGTGTGTTTGTGCTCTGGTTTTACGGTTAAAGAAGAAGAAACGCACCAAACGATTTTGGGTCCATTCCATCGTAAGCAAGAGGCTTCTAAATAGACAATAATTTTATAAAATATTTGACATGCTTCGAGAACACAGAGAAAAATTCTTTAATTATTTTAGAATGAGCATATAGAGTTTTCATAATTTGCTGTTGGACCTAGGATCTCACATCAAAATACTGAGGAAAAGGTACAACTGCTTTGTGCCAATCACTCAAAAAATCGCCAAGTGCGCGCAGACATGTTTTAACCTCTATGTTCTATTATACAGGGCAACAGTTTAGTTTCCTTGAAAATAGAACACGTTGTAATTTTTTAGTTGCCGCAACTATAAGAAGTCACCAGTGCGTGCTTCCTCATTAAAAACAATATGTTGCATTTCGGCAACTAAATAGTTGCTCAAAAAATGTTGCCAGTGCGCGCCTTGCCTAACCTTCAAGGGTGCTTTTCTGTACACAGATTTTATGAAATTACACCAGTCATGAGGCACTTCAATATCTGCAGTTGTCTTTTTTTTAGCTGTCTCGATTGCAGCATGTATGGTATCAGCCTCCATATGGCTGTGCCCTGGCTCCATATACTTACGATTTATTTCAGTAATACAGCTGTTGGAAGATTTCAGCTCTTGCATAAGTGAGCAGAACATTGTTGCCATATAAATGTTTCTATTTTGGCCAGAACACGAGTCACTATACAAAGTGAGGGTCTTCACTGAAGGAGGTAAAGACAATATGAATTTTCGCACGCAAGAAGCTATTTCTTGCCCCCCACGACCGGCTATAGTTTCGTCCCAAAGGAAGCATGTGCCGGTGTTTCCTGATGTAGACGTGTGGTAAACTAAATTAAACACCCATAATTGCCGCTTATAAAATGAAACACCATTCCTTAGGTATGGAGTTGGAAGACATTTCTCTAAATCAAACAAACAGGTTATGAAAGTTGAATCTTCTTTACTTTTCTCTTTGTCCTCGGACTTACTCTTATAAGCAGTTTCAGCTAACTCTAAATGCTCTTCCCTTTCTTTTTCGAGCTCTGATTTCTTTTGCGTTTGTTCTTCCGTAGGTTGAGCATCAGACTCTGATACTGATTTCAAGGCCAAGTTAAGTCGGTCGCATTTTGCACAAGTGTCGTTTGCAGGATGGTGAAATGAAAGGTTGCGTTCTTCGTTAAAAATCTTTCGATATTGAAATTCCTTCTCTGGTTGAATATTTTGCTCCTCGCAGTACTTGCAATATAATCTGTACATGAGTGCAATCGTCAAATCGGGACTCAAGTACTTTTTTGCTGTCCGCTCACAAGAGTAGTGGCTTGTATATGCTGGAAAACTGTCTATATGATCGCGAATTACGGTTTTCTTTTCACCACAAATTTTATAATTATTTCCGTGTTTCCCACGTTTATCAGGCGGGCAGATGTTTCCATCTTCTTTTCTCAATATAATCACTCGAACCTTTTTCAGCGTAAGATCAAACATATTCAAGTACATCTTTTGGCATACTTCAGTCCTACCACTATCTTTTAAGTAATATTTTCTAGAATAATGCCGCCGACTAATTTTTGTTGGTGCTAACAGTCTTTCCCTTTCCTTTTTGCTTTCCTGAACAGTTTCCGATATAAACTGGTCTTGGGCATGCCTAGATAATTCATAAAAAGTTGTAAACATTTTTTTCCTTTGATCTTCGTTTATTTTATTGCTGCACTTTCTCTTGCAATTGCATGGCCGCTGTAGTACTTTCGCCCTTTTCATGGTCCCCTTTTTTGTCGTATATGCTTTGCCCTTATCCTTATTTTCTCTTCTTGCATTTTGCTTCCATGAAGCCTCCTTTCGTACACGTTTCCTAGATTTTTTCTTTTTTCATTATTATTTGCTTCTTCGATTCTCAAGTCACCAGTAAATTCATTCCCCTCCAGGAAGATTAATCCTTATTCTGATCGTCCAAAAAATCCTCATTCTCGGAACTGCTATTAGGTTGCGAAATATTGATAGGATCAATGAGTTATTATAAGGATCTAATTCCATATAAACCGGATTCTCCAGCGGTTGAAAATCACCGGTTGTCTGTACAGAAACGAAAACGAATTCAATTCAATTCCCTTGACACAGAATTTAGTAGGTACATGTTACTTACGGCTTCAATTGGGTGTAGGTTGTGTTGCATTTGCGGTTATAGCAGGTCCTGAGGAAAGAATTGTAACTGCAGCACTTTCATTTATACCTAGAAGAGTATTAATAAGGTAACACTATAGCTATCTCCGTAATACGTGTCGTGGTATGTACGATAAATCAGAAATTGGGTAAGTATAATAATAATATAATAATAAAGTTTATTTGTAAATAACATTAACATTACATCAACTATATAATACAATTGAATTACTTGTAACATTAAAATTTAAATAGGTGATACTCAGAGAAAAAAAAAATAATAATATTTACGAATAAACGGTTAAGACATTGTTTTACAATGCCAACCACAAAAACTGAAAGCAGTTTGCGTGTGGTTTTCATAAAATTAGTTAGCAAAACGAAACAAGTTCAAGTAAGCCATCACTTAGTGTATCACAAAATAGGTATATAAATAAATAAATATGCGGAAATATAATAAATTAATAAAAATAAGGAAAAGAAGATTATATTTAGTTGACATTATACAGTGTGGTACAAAAGTATGGAACAAATTCAATATCTACTGAAATAATTGTTTTTTGGAAAAACGCTGGGACAGGTATAGCGATTTAAATTACGGTGCATATTTTAAGAGGAATCGAATTTTTTTTGCGACAGTCATTTTTCTACGGTGACGTTATCGCCCTTTTTTTTAAATAGGAACTTGCATATTTGACAATTGCAGTAGATAGTCCTTTTTTTTCTCTTTCTAACCGTGCAAAAGTTTTATACCCTCACATAAGATTTTTTTGAGATATGGTCCTTCGAAAATGCCAAAATCGACTTTTTCGTAGAAGGTTGAAATTCGGATTAGGGGGTAATGAGACCCTCCTAATGACGTTTCCGTGGTCGGTTGTCCCTTAGCGTGCGTTATTTCGAAGATTCGGCCGTTCCCACCTATCAAAAGTGGTGGGGGAAATTTTTTAAAACCCGTTTTTTCGTGTCCGGCGGGGTCGCTTTGGGGTACTAGACCCAGCTCACGTTCCGCATGGGTGGGATAACAATAGACACGTATACGAAAAATCGACCCTGCCATTCGGGCATTTCGAATCCAAAATGTTTCGGATAAAAAATTGTTCGCTCCTAAATCGCCGGACACGAAAAAACGGGATTTAAAAAATTTCCCCCACCACTTTTGATAGGTGGGAACGGCCGTATCTTCGAAATTACGCACGCTAAGGGACAACCGACCACGGAAACGTCATTAGGAGGGTCTCATTACCCCCTAATCCGAATTTCAACCTTCTACGAAAAAGTCGATTTTGGCATTTTCGAAGGACCATATCTCAAAAAAATCTTATGTGAGGGTATAAAACTTTTGCACGGTTAGAAAGAGAAAAAAAAGGACTATCTACTGCAATTGTCAAATATGCAAGTTCCTATTTAAAAAAAAGGGCGATAACGTCACCGTAGAAAAATGACTGTCGCAAAAAAAATTCGATTCCTCTTAAAATATGCACCGTAATTTAAATCGCTATACCTGTCCCAGCGTTTTTCCAAAAAACAATTATTTCAGTAGATATTGAATTTGTTCCATACTTTTGTACCACACTGTATATTAACGTAGCAAGTCCAAAAATATTTTTAACAACATACCTACATCATTTTTTATTTTATAGTGGAATTATTTAAAACAACGAAGCTCTTGTATAGCATCCCAACTTAGAGATGATATCCATTGTTTTGTGATAAATTTAAGGTTATTTTTATTAATATTTAATTTATTAGACTGCAGATATGCATTAAATTTATTATATAATTTTGGGACATAATATAAGAAACAATTTTGTCCAAAACTTTTATTCATTCTGATTAATTCTGCCCTGTTTTGCTGCCTTGCACGGGTCTCATATTTATGCTTAATATATGAGATACAATCATCGTTTTTATACGTATATTGTAAAACATTTAATAAATATAATTTTGAAATTGGAAGTAAATGTATGTCTTTGAAGAGTAAGGTAGTTGGATATGTAATCGGTTTTTTTAACATCACTTTAAGGATGGTTTTTTGAACAGTATACAAGTACTTAATATGAATATTGTAAGCAGCTCCCCAGCCGATAATCCCATAACTCAAAAGCGATTCCACCAACCCATAGTAAAAAACACATAAATTTGTAAAGGACATAACTTCACGTAATTTTTTGAAAATGTATATTGTTCTTCTTATTCTATTTGTAAGATTTTTTATATGTAAATCCCATCGCAGGAAACAGTCAATGGTTATACCTAAGTACACAATTGATTTAGCAGAGGCAATTGCTTTACAACAACAGTTATTCTGAGTACAGTCATTTGTATGGATTTTTAGTTCATTAAATTCAGGTTGTTTCTGTGAATAGATGCTAAACGGAATGAATTTAGTTTTTTCGTGATTTAATGTTAAGACATTAACATCCAACCACCTTTTAATTGTTCTCATGTCCTGTTCAGCCATTATTTTAATATCCTGCCATGTATTACCCTCAACAAAGAGTACCGTGTCATCAGCGTATGATGCCAAATTTCCATTTATTTCTATCTTAAGCAAATCGTTAATATATAATAAAAAAAGCATTGGTCCAAGTACTGTACCTTGTGGTACTCCACATGTTACTACTTGTGACAAACTTTTAGTATTATTTATTTTAACTGTCTGTAATCGCCCTTTTAGATAAGTTTTAAATAGGTGTAATACATTACCTCTGATTCCCAAAATCTCCAATTTTTCTAACAATATATCATGGTTGACAGTATCGAAAGCTTTTTTTAAGTCTAAAAATATTCCCAAACAGTTCTTAGAATTATCTAATGATGAATAAATCTGTTTAGTTAGTAAAGCAACTGCATCACTTGTACTTCTGCCTTCTACAAAACCAAATTGTTTAGTCGACAAAATTTTATTTTTCAAAAGAAAGCTTGTGATTCTTTTTTTAATTATTTTTTCAAATAATTTTGTAATATTTGTTATTAAAGATATTGGCCTGTAGTTACCTAGGGTTTCTAAGGAACCGCTCTTGAATACAGGAACGACGATGGATTGCTTAAAACAGTCTGGAAAATAACCTTGTATAAAACATTCGTTAAATATTTGTGACAGTGGTACTGCAATATTTCCAATAATAAATTTTAATATTTCGGCGGTCACATGATCAATTCCTGGCGATTTTTTGTTTTTCAATGTTTTAGTAATGCTTATTATTTCATCAGGTGTGGTGGGAATGAGAAAGAATGAATTCTTATTTTTTTGTATATTATTTAACATATTTGTTTGTTCTTCAAGATTTATTTTAATTTTCTCTGCTAAACTTTTACCAATGTTAATAAAAAAATCATTAAATTGATCTGGTGAAATATTATCGGATGGTTTAATTTTTTCATTACTATTTCGGTTAGTTACTTCTTTTGCAATTTGCCACATAGCTTTTGGTTGTGTTTTTGACTTTACGATTTTATCAGTGTAATATGCTGTTTTTAAGCGTTTAATAAGTGGCGGAATACTGTTTTTATATGACAAATAAATGTTTTTCAAAATTTCGTTATTTGGCTGTAAAATTGTTAATTTATATAGTTTATCTCTAATACTAATGGATTTCATAACACCTTGTGTAATCCAAGGTTTACGTTTTAAGTTTTTGTTGTTTACTTTTTTCTCATACGTTGCTTTGTTTATCGCATCTTGTATTAAACTAATTAAATTATTACACGTTTCTTCAATATTACCCTTATAAAAATCTTCCCAATTTATTAGCTTTAACCCTTCATTTACTTTTTTGTAATCAACAATTTTTTGTATATTTTTTCTAACAGCTTGTGTTTTTAAATTATTTTCATTTTTTATCGTACAAAATATAGGACAATGATCTGTTATTTTCGATAAGCAAATAATAGGCAAAATATTTTTTTTGATATTTTTAGAACTTCTTATAAAAATGTGATCTAAACATGTCTCGCTATTGTTCATTATTCTAGTGGGTTTATTTATTAACGAATAGAAACCTTGTTTACTTAACAAATTTAAGTAGTTTTGCGTACGTTTACAATTGTGGTTCAAGGTATCAATGGTAATGTCCCCAGTAATAATTTCTGTAGGATTATTGCAGTGTTGCGTTATGTATTGCTCTAAATTTTCAATAAATTTAAAAGAGTCATATGAAGGTAATTTATAAATAGCATTTAAGGAAATTTTAGTATCGTCTTTTACAATTTGAGCTCGGATAAATTTAAGCTGTTCAATTTCTATTATATCTACGTTTTGTTTTAATGAGTTTTTTATAAATACTATAGCTCCATCATTCTGATTTATCGTACTAAAATTGTAGTAAGTATTATAACCTTCAATTCTAATACAATTAATATTTTGAACTTGCCACGTTTCAGTCAATACAATAATGTCAAATTCATTATTAAATTCATTTAAATAAACTTCAAGTTCGTCAAAATTTTGTGTTACGCTCCGTATATTCATATGTATAAAATTAAAAGTAATATCAAAATTTTGACGAAAATTGTTAAGTAAATTTTTACAACCAGAAATATTATCACAAATGTTTGTGGTTATTTCTTCGCTATCTATTAAATCAACAAAATCCATGTGTATTTAATTAGTAACCCAATACATATTTACAAAAGGAGAAAAGAGAAAAAAAAAATAAACTTACATCTTACATCTTTGTCTGTAAATCATTAACATTATAAATTCTAATTATTTTACTATTTGGATTTTGACGAACGAAAATCTTTCCATTTTTAAACCAGGTAAATGCGAATCCTTTTTCTTTAGCCTTATTTCTGGTCTTTGAAAGAAGTATCTTATTTTGAACAGTAAGATGCTCGTTGATATAAATTTTAGAGCCAATTGGCATTTTTAAAAAGCGATTGTTTGTTATTATTAGAAAACGTTTTTCAAGTAGGAGATCTCTTGTTGTTCGGGTAGTAAATTGAGCTACAATTGTTGGTGGTAGTTTTCCCTTGTTGTTTGGTAATCGATGTGCGATGTCTATTTCTTCCTTCTTAATTGGTACTCCAAGTTCAGTAGCGATATTTATGATTATATCTTTGCAGTTTTCCCCTTCTGTTTGTATAACGCCAAATATTTCAATATTTCGGTTTCTGGTGTATTGTTCAAGATCGTTGAGTCGACTATTTTGTTCTTCAATGGTTTTCTGTTGCTCTTCATGTTTAATTTTATAACTTTGAATATCTTTAGTATTAGATTGAATTTGGCTGTGGTGATCAGTAATTGCTTTTGATATGTCGTCATACTTTTCTGATATGAATGATAACGCATTGTTTATTTCTTTAATTTCATTATTTAGAACGTTATAATTGTTCTCTATTGACGACAGTTTGATGGTAATTTTGGCAAGCATGGATTTTATATCCGCGATGTCATTTTCTGTAACGGGAACAGATCCAGTAGCACATGGTTCCTTCCGGTTTTCTTCTGAAATCGCAGTGTCACTAGTACCTCCGCTTCTGGTTCTTGTAATTGTTCCTGTGCAAATTGGACACTTCCAGTTGTGTTTATTTTTATTAATTTTTTTATAAGTCTGTTCGGACACTGAACATTCAAAATGGTAATTATTCTGACAATGAGAGCATTTAGCAAAGTCTATATTTTGAATATTATCTGAACATTTGTGGCATTTATTCATTTTTAGATAGTTTATTGCGATATCAACGGTTTAAAGTTTATCTGACGCATATAAAAATATTTTGGGTATTCTTAAATAGAATTTATTTTACACTAAATAGCCAAGGTTATATGCGAATACTCGGTTTTCAACTTTATTTATAATATATTCTTACGGATCTTGTGTAGTTTTTAATCTACAGTAATTAGGTAAGCGTAAGTTAATTAAATTTATTATTTTATAGACGTGATTACTTTAGGGCATTCACTTTTCACTTTATTTTAGTCTTTATCCTTTATAAAAGTCAAATATTCCACAGAACAAAATTTACGCGTCTGCACTCACTCAGAACTCGCTCGGTATATGAATAAAGAACAAAAATATATTGCTCCGAATGACCGAATGTAATATGCGTAGGTATTAGTAGTTTAGAGGTTAAAACTGTGAATTTCAGTAATAGGTACTAGCATAAAATTAAACGTTTATCAATATACTACTTACCGCCAGCTTCACCTTGGATTGAATCTCTTCTAACCATGCATAATATTTTTTGGGTTCTACTCGAAATCATTTTGAAAATCACTTTACATACCAAAAGCCAAAAGTAAGGTTATGCTATGCACACTTTGCTTTTTGAACAGTAAATAATAATATAGTAAAACGGCCAATCTCCGACCCCGCCACATCAGGCGTGGAGATTGGCCCTTCAAGTGTAAAAATCAAATAGTTAAAGGGCCATTCTCCTAACATTGGCCACTTTATGATTGCACTGGAATGGACATCGGCCCTCTGAAAAAGTTTGTAGATACTGTAGATAGGTAACTATAGTGCCGTGGAGATTGGCCTTTCTAGTACATGTAGTAGGTATTCGTTAACAGAACTCACAATAATACAATAACTCAAAAGCGGCGATTGGCCCTTGTTATACTCAGGTACAGTTTTATGAAAGTACAAATAGGTAGGTAGTACATACATATTCTATGACGTACATGTAACATAGGTTGCCTATAATACAGTGTTTCATTGTTACATATTAACAATTCTAGTATAATATTTATTCAAATCAAATAATATGATAATCAGATTCATATTTGGGTATAGCAATAAAACACATTTTTTGTGATATTTTTTTATTTTGCTTAAATAACATATCTTTAAATCAAAAGGAAAAGAGTAGGTAGTAGCTGTACATTCTGCATTGTATTAGGTACCTACCTACCTACCTACTAACATACACTTACAATGTTACAATAATACAATAATAAAAACAAATTAGGCTACGAATAATTCAAAATAAACGAAGAAACATTTTTTTTCCGACTTAGCTTACCATTTGATCAAATATGTATGTTACCAAACACTGCCACAAACTAGGTAGCTACTTATACCTACCTATCTTATAAGATAATTAATGAAACGTAAGCGAATTAAGAAAACTAAATACCTATAGGTAATAAAAAGAAAGCCACAAGTTGCTATGTCCTAACTGTTCATTTTCACAAACATGTCACCATTTGCCATAACATTAATGACAGTTGGCATTAAATTAAGTAAATGATTCACACTTACTAAGAAATACTGATTATTTTCAATGACGCGATACGCATGAACATGAGAACAAAAATATAGAGTTTTCAATGCTTTGCATAAAAAATAGTTATTTTCATAACAAGTGCGGGAAGTTAGCGATTCCGAAACGAATGCAGGACGAATGCAGGACGTTACAGAAACGAGCGCAGCGAGTTTCTGTACCTGCATGAGTTTCGGAATCGCTCTTCCCGCACGTGTTATGAACAATGTTTTTCCTACAAACGTTTAGGAATCGTCCTAAACTATCATTTTGTAAGTTTTCAAGTTGTCAAATTTGACATTTCCTTTTAAAGTAATAATCTAGTAAGGATGGTTGCTATGCGATTTTCTGATTTTTCAGAAATAGCTGTCACTTTCCGGCACTCCGTGCGGGAAAGTGGACTTTCCCGCACGCTAAATGAGTATGGGAAAGTAACATTCCTAAACGTTTGTCGGAAAAATACGTTTTCATGTTTATCAACCAAAATAAGTATGTACCTACCTACTTACCTATAATCTTCTTGAAACATTCTAAATTATCAATAACTGCGTCAGAAATGATGGCATTTGGTATGTATCTAGTGCTATTTTCCTCATACCAGTTTAACAGAAAACACTCATTTTGTAAACTTTGAAGTAATACTTACTAATAATTATGAAAAAGGGTGTAGTCTTCTAATTCCTCTAAAACAGTAAAACTACCTGGCCCAAGTTGTTTATTTACAGATAGATCTCTGCGACTAAATAGACGATAACAAAATTTTAACTGGTTCTTAAAAGACAAAGTAACGACAGATCAATAAAAAAACCAATTAGGGTAGGCTGTGAAATTGAATTATTTTGAATTGGTACTTTAGCCACATCCACAGAATGACATTTCTGACATGAAAATTTAAAACTGAACGGTCTTGTCAAATTTTTTAAGTTTTTTATTGGCTCAACAAATAAATTTATCTTATGGCACAACTCGAACAATCCTAAAAAAGATTTAAACCGTCATGCATATAAACTGCAATGTTTTCATGAACTTCTACCAATAGACCCTCCAAGACGAATAGAACTCTGCAATTGGTTTCAAAATAATCTCAACAATGAAGCAGCTCTGAACACTGTATTTTTTTCTGATGAGGCCTGGTTTTATCTTTCTGGATATGTCAAATCACAGAATATGAGGTGGTGGTCAAGTGAAAACCCTCACTTTTTTGTTAAGGTTATAAACTTTGTTTACAATAAAAATGTCAAATTACAAACGATATAAAATGTCATTCTGTGGATGTGGCCAAAGTACCAATTCAAAATAATTCAATTTCACAGCCTACCCTAATTGGTATTTTTATTGATCTGTCGTTATGTATATACTTAGGTACAATATTTTTTCTTGAAGCAACTACTTTAGCATTTGATTTAAATTCTTCATATCGCATACACCACACGTTTCTCAATGGACCTATTTCTAACATAAGTCTAGGATAATGCACTAAAAAATGAAATTTAGGTTTTAAAGGCTCTTTAAAAATACTCAAATACAAAGAATGGTGCTCAGTAATCAATGTGTGTAATAGAGCAGCATGCTCTTTGTTAATTGATGGGCTGATACATACCTATATCGATAATTTCAACTAAAACTAGATATAATTCCCACACAGTATTACCTTTAGGAACAAGGTCACCAATAATAAGACTAAAACTTGTACCTAACCAAACATAACATTTCAGATGAAGACATTACAATATTGCCCTTCTTTAAGGAACTATCTTTAATTAAAGGTGGTAGGTATGTTAGGTTGATTAACTACCTACCTACGTTATAATTAAAATAACGAATTCTGCCATTTAAAATTTCTAAGGTAAAATATTTTGCATCAATGAGATATGATATTATTTTAGCCATATCATAACGACATACTCCCTCTAATAAATCATGCATAACATCACATGATGTGTTTGTTGTTACATGAAAATTTGGTAAATCATGAAAAATACACGATTCTTTAATACCATTTGTAAAATTATGTGTATCACTTTTGTAATTAATTTTGTCTCGAATCAAATCTCCATGTTCTGTGGTTTGATAACCAGTCTGGCTTTTGTCAGCCCTGCATATTCTGCAAAAGAAATTTCCAGAAAAACTTTCAGTATATCCTAAAATCTGATTTAGTCCTAAATTGTCACCTACAATTAAAATCATAACAAAACAAACTTGGATCTCTCCATTATTTAGTTTTACAGATGGCCGGTATTTTCCAAATATAGCAGTTCCTCAATCAACCTGCCAAAGGTTGCTTTGTTCCCAAAATTAACCCTGTCATTTGAATGGAAAAGTTGTGCTAGGAAAATATTCTCTAAACGACTCGAAAAATGCAAAAAAATATTGTGTACAACTCGTATGAAAGCACATTTTTTTCACTCGTTTGATTGATCATCAAACTTCAAACTCATGAAAAAAAAGTATTGCTTTCATTAGTAGTTGTATAAATAACTATTTGGCTTATCATGTGAAGTGATGTTTTACTTGCACATAATAATTCAGAAAGCCATTAAAATTTGCTTTTTCCAATACCTAGAATACCTCCTAATACGCTCGAGAAGATAATAAACAATTTTATCGTCGTGTATAATACAAAATTTTATTCTATCCTCACCATTATTTACATAAATACCTATTGAAGTAGTTAGTTATGTTTATTATTATTACTTACTGGAAATTTAAGCTGGCTTAACTTAAGTGCACCTAAAATCGTATTATCGTGTGGAATACCCGAACACCTTATTAACGTATTGTAACGTTTTTACGACGTTTATTTAAAATAAACTCGGTTCGTGGTGTAAATTAATTTATCAAACAAAGTTCAAGTACGAAATAGTTATAAAGAACAACAACTAACGTAAAACTAAACGGAACACTAATATTAAAACCGAACACTAAAGTAATTTATTTGTAACAGGTATTTATTTAACTAGACTCGTCGAATTTACTCGTACGTTCGGGATCAGCTGACGCAGCGATGCTGTCATTGCATAACTTGTTACAGTATTTTCAGGTACCGGTCCTCGGCCAACCTTTATTATGTGGGAAAGTTTTCATTTTATTTTTAGTTTAGAAAATAGAACTGTATAACTCTTGTGACAATGTATGAACATAATAATACGGATAGCGGTAGTGAAAGTGAAGCATTTCAATCTAGTGGATGTTCTTATAAAACAAATAATATTTCCGGTAGCACCAGTGAACAAGACAGTGATGATGGCAATTTTAAGAAAAGTAAACGCAAAAGAAGAGAGAAGAAAGGAAAAGCACCAGTCAAACGGCTAGTGCTAGTACATCTCATCTTGATACTAAGTCGCAGAATAAACGTTTAAATCGAAATGGAGTGCAACTGGCTGTAAAAGAGTTGTCGAGTTTTTTGATATACAATTAACAGATTCAAAACACGACAAAATTGGTACCTGCAAATTGTGTGCTGACTTAGGGAAAAATATCCTACTTAAAATGAAGAATTGTGGAACCTGCGGTCTTAAAAGACATTTGTCCGCTAAGCATAAGAAATATTTCAAGACTCTGTACCCAGATGCAAATGAAGAAAAAACTCTAGAGGGCAATAGAAAAATAACAGATATGTTCAGACGTAATGATGATGTAAGTACCTATTGTTCATTTTTTTAAATATTTGATTTTGTGCACTGAGAGAACAATTAGGTAGTTTATGTTTAAACAGCTTCATTAACGAATAAAAAGAAAAGTCCAGGTATTTTATCAAAAGAATTTTTTACTTGTGTAACGGGACTAAACAATTAATTAGTCAGCTGTGGCAAATTTTTAATGTCCAATTTATGATTTGCTTCCCTAATTATTTTAGAGCTAAAGTGTACAGAGATTTTTTTTAGAGAAAAATATACAACATTTGCACATGCTATTGTTACTATTTTTCCATTTTAGAATTTTTTTTTGGTCTAATGTTCTTTTACACTGTAGATAAATGAAAATGCAACACCTATTATAAATGGTAATCCTATTTTTCTCAAAATTGGTAGATATGAATGGTGTCCCGAAAGACGAAATTGGGATAATGACTGGCGCTGGGTAGTGTTTAGCGACGAATCTAGGTTCTCTTGAGATTATTGGCAAGATGGCCAAATACAGGTCAGACGGCTTGGAAATGAACGACACAATCCGGACTGCATCAAAAACCGGGAGACGGCTGCTACTCGAGGGGTTATGATTTGGGGCGCTATAAGTTATGATGGTAGATC
Organism: Melanotus villosus; assembly: GCA_963082815.1. Classification (NCBI taxonomy): domain Eukaryota; kingdom Metazoa; phylum Arthropoda; class Insecta; order Coleoptera; family Elateridae; genus Melanotus; species Melanotus villosus. The sequence goes on from OY720426.1 coordinate 21,643,144, forward strand.
ACCTTTGGTGATTATAAGAGGCACTTTGACTGGTCAGCGCTATGTTGATGACATTTTGGAACCGGTGTTGTTACCATTTATAAGAGACATTCCAGGTGCCATATACCAGCAGGAGAATGCACGACCGCATGTTTGTGATGTGGCTATGACCTTTTTGCGTCAGTATGATATTCCAGTTCTTCCCTGGTCGGCTAGATCTCCGGATTTGTCAGCAATTGAACATGCGTGGGATATCATTGGTCGCCAAATAAAGAGTTACGATGCGAATCCTGCGACGGTTGATGAATTGGAGGAGAGTCTGCGAGTGGAATTGGATCTTATACTGCAGGAGAAAATTTCACATTTGTTTAACTCCATGATTCGCCGAGTGGGGGAATGCATTAGAGCTCGTGGGGACCACACTCATTATTAAACCTTTTTGGAATAACTCTACATATACTCAACGTAGAAGTTTGAAAATTTAATCGTTTGTTATCCTTGTGAATATCTAACTTACAGCCAAATTTCGTTCCAATATATTTATGCACTATAGGTGTTGCATTTTCATTTATCCGCAGTGTACATAACACTATGTTAGTCTACGCCTCTACGCAAAAGAAGAATTGTTAGAACTCTACTGTACTGTATTTCTTAATCACGGGAAAACTGTTTTCTCGGTCTGAAGCATATACTGTGTTAATGTTTAACAGGAAGTGGTACAAAAATATTCTTCAATTTAAATTTGTACATTTCCAAACGATAGGATAATCACTATTCTTTTTTCTTATGTGGTAGTTTTCAGTTTATTATTCTTTTTTAGGGTAATACTAGTACATCTCAACTAACTAAAGTTAACGACATGGAAGTAGTAAAATGGATTGCAGTTAAATATTTACCGTTTTCGTTTTTTGATGACGATGAAACTCAAAAGTTCTTTAAAATGTTAAATCCAAGTATAACAATATGCCAAAGCGAGCATCTCTTCGAGAAAAAGTAATGAAACAATTCAACATTATGCAGCAAACTGCGAAAAAGATATTACAAGAAAATAGTTCTAAAATATCTTTCACCGTGGATGGATGGACTTCCATATCCAATAAGTCGTATTACGGTATAACGGCTCATTTCATAGACAATAATTGGAAATTACAGTTGCTGGTGTTAGACTTCGTTGCTTCAAATGATAAACACAGTGGCAAAGACATTGCGACCGTTTTCTACAGTACTTTAAAAACATACGGGATTGTAAACAAGATTCGGGGTATAACCGTTGATAATGCAGCTGCTAATACATCTTTCATGAATGAACTGGAAATTGTATTGCAAGAAAATAATATTAATTTTAATGCAAAATCTCAACATTTTCGCTGCTTTGCACATGTATTAAATCTAGGTGTACAAGACACATTAAATTTTTTAAAACTAAAAGAATTATCGTATGATGCTCAAGATGATGACACATTGACACATGACACTGACGTTGAAGATAACGAAACTGCAGATGAAAATGATTTCACCGTAATACGAAAACTAAGGAATATATTTTTAAAAATACGTCGTTCTGAACATACTCAAGAATTGTTGGGAAGCAACTAACATTAAGTACATATCTCCAAATTTAGACGTTTCGACAAGGTGGAACAGCACGCATGATATTATTAAAACTGGATTGCATCTAAAGAATTCTATAACAGCATTGCGTCAAAATAACAGTTCTGTTTTCAGCAATATCATGCTTAATGAAAATGAATGGGCATTACTTGAAACAATCTTTAAATTTTTAAAACATTTTAAATCTGTTAGTACCATGTTGGCGGGTGATAAATACTTAACTATACCTCTTGTAATTGTAGCTATAAATATGCTTATTGACAAAATTGAAAAACAAATTTTGGGTCCAGATAATAAACCCGACAGAAATGAGACAGATGAAGCACTATTATTGGCATTTCAAGCAGGATGCGACAAAATCTTAAAGCATTATAATATCGCTAATTGGGTTTATTGCGCTTTGTTAATTTTAGACCCGAAGTACAAAATCGCCACATTTGATCTAACACCTTGAGATCGAGAAAACAGAATCTATCAAAGAATTCCACAGAATCTACAAAAAGGATTATTGTGGCAAAAGCTTAAAAGATGTGGAACCAGAACCAGGTAGCAACAAAGAAGAAGAGTCTGATCCTGAAGAATTAAATGTAGGTAGTTTGTACGAAGAGAAAAAAAGTTACACATGGGAACGAATATGCTAGCGAGATTCGAGCTACTGCAGATACTGATATCCTAAATTGGTGGAAGATAAATGAAGGTAGATTTGAAAGCCTGGCTTCCATGGCTCGTGATGTTCTAAGTATCCAGGCAACCTCCGTACCATCAGAACAGCTATTTTCAAAGGCATCGTTGGTTATAACGAAACACAGAAATTCACTAAACGAACAATCCGCACAAAGTCTATTATGTCTAAATTCATGGTACACTTGCGGTTTAGCAGACCGAATTTGTAACTTTCATTTGATTTAGTAGTTTGTCTTTTTGTAGCTATGTTGTTCGTAATAAAACTTTGTATTTTATTTGGTGCTTTTTTTTGTTCAGAAAATCAACACTGCCAAGAGAATAAAATTCAAGATTTTCAAGATTTCTTGACAAGAAATCTTGTTTCTTGACAACACACTTCTTGTCTTGTCTTGAAAACCTATACTATAATCTTGTCTTGATTCAAGACAAGATCAAGAGTCCTTCTTGATTTGCCAACAGCACTAGTATTATGGGAAGTGTAATATGAGCAGCTTTATATACTTGGAAGTAAATACATAATGCATCTATTATTTAATAGTTGTAGATAAACTGTTTTAGAATAAAAATCATGGTGCCTTTAAATTTAACTTGCTAGGTACCTATTGTTTAAAAACAATGTAGCATTCATTTATAAACAATATTTTGTTTGCAAAAAAGGTCTGTGAAAAAAGTAATTTTAAATCACGAAAATTTACCTACTGCAATGTCTGAAACAAGAAATCACGAAGATATAAATGTACCACAAGACGTTTTGCATGAAGCTATATTCGCAGTATCCAATTTGTTACCAGAAAAATCAAGATCAGCTTATGAAAATGAATATAAAGTATTTTGTCAATGGAAGACCGCGAAAAATGTAAAAACTATTAACGAAGAAGTACTACTAGCCTATTTTTTTGAAAAAACGAAGAAAGTAGAGGTTCCTACTTTGTGGTCTCGTTGCTCGATGTTACGAGCGGCTTTGTCTACAAGTGATAATATCGACATTTCGAAGTAAGTAAATATAATAATTGCAATTTTATGTTATACTTACTTTGTTAAATTATGGGTTTTCGAAACTTATAGCTTTTTTAAAAAGACAAACTGCAGGGTACGAACCGAAAAAATCCAAAACCTTTGAAAGAAACGATATTGACAAATTTTTATCAGAAGCTCCTGACGACGTATATTAATGTATGAAAGTGAAACTGACCCTGATTCTTAGTTAAATTTCTACTTTATTTGTTGCTTTATTGGTTATTTTAATTATGGGTGTAGCTGGCGGATGCAGAATCGATGAACTACATAAAATGCAGACTGATGATGTTGGGGATAAAAATTCCTATTTAATTATTTAGCTTCCGTAGACCAAAACAAAGAAGAAGCGCATGTTTACAGTCATCAGTGAAAATTGTAAAGTAAAACATTGGAAATTTACAAAAAGTATAAAGATTTACGACCACCTAATGTACCACATAAAAATCTTTTCCTATGTTACCGAAATCAAAAGTGCACAGTGCAGCCCATTGGGGTAAACACATTTGCAAAAATACCAAAAATGATTGCACAGTATTTAAAGTTGGCACACCCTGATCGTTATACTTGGCATTGTTTTCGATGGTAATCAACTAATTTATTAGTGAACACTGGAGCTGATTTGTTGATGTTAAAAAGACATGGCGGGTGAAGATCGACAGTCGCAGTGTTACATCGACGAATCAATTTCTCACAAAATAGCTGTATCGAAAAAGATACTGACAGATGTTCACTCAAATGAGATGGGTGCAAATTCAAGTGTATCTCCAACTCATGTCAGTAGTGGTATCGACGAAAAACAAGTCAACATTCCTACTTTCAATATACACGATAACAACAACTGTATTAATTATTATTTATGTAAATAAGCAATAAATTGATAATTAACTGTTTTTTTTAGAAATTATAATGTAAGAATTGAAAAAATATTGTATGCTACGCTTGAATAAAGAGATTTTATCCACTCAAGGAAATTAGCTCACTTGGCCTCGTGATCTAAACTTTTCCTTTCGTGGATAAAATTTCTCTTTATTCACTTGTACCATAAATAGCTATAATAAAATTCGATTGCGTCTACCGTAGTTGATTAGTACTCCTTTTGTTCATCATTTTTACCCAGCATTCAGAATGTATTCATTTGTAGACAGGCTGTAGTAAATGGGCGATAAAAAATGTTTTTGGATACTATCAAAAAATCATAAAAGATATATTGTTTCATTGTGCCAAAAGTCATATTTTTCTGTTGAATAAAAAAAAGTCGTGAGCGAAAGAGTTAAGCCAGGAAAAAATTGTAATTTTTATTGTGTCTCATTAATGATATAAACAAGTTAACTTTTTCCTGAACAGATATGTATAAACAAATAAAAAGGTGCAATTCTACGTAGTTTCGCAACTGCCTACAGGGAGCCGTAATAATAAAGACATAATAAAGTACAGCTTGTTTGGACCACAATGAATTTGCCCCCTGCAAAAATTAAGATATACACGTTTCATGACACGCGACCCCAACCTTTTTAAATTCACGCAGGTGCGAAATATAATCCGGGAATATAATTTTGTTTACATTTTTAATATTGTTCACTAAATCTCTAAAGTTCATATTTTTCATATGTTTACAGATGATTATGTTAAAATATTCTGTTTTTGAAATATGTTTTTTGGTTTCGTTCATAATAAAATTTAGTTTTTCTTCAAACGTCAGAAAAACACGACTTTGTGTCCTTGGATACACACAGTTAAACATTCACTTTTACTCCTAGGAGTAAAAGTGACACTTAATGAGCCAATGGCAACTCGTAATTTTTATTTTTTATAACAAAGCAACGACAGCTGGTATGACCTTCATTTTTGACTTTTTTTAAATTTTCTTGCTGAATTGCTTTTAATTTGTGCGTTTGAAGAAAAAATAACATGTGTTATTCGGAGTAAAAGTGATTTTGTGTGCCTCGCATGAAATTGTACGACTCGCTAGCGCTCGTCGTTCAAACGTCACGCTCGGCACACAAAATGACACTTTTACTCCTAATAACACAATATACTATTTTCTTCAAACGTCATAAAAACACGACTTTGTGTCCTTGGATACACACAGTTAAACATTCACTTTTACTCCGGGAATAAAAGTGCCCACTTTTACTCCGGGAGTAAAATTGACATAAAATGAACCAATGGCAACTCGTAATTTTTATTTTTTATAACAAAGCAACCCGTAGTAATGACAGCTGGTATGACGTTCATTTTTGACTTTTTTTAAATTTTCTTGCTGAATTGCTCTTAATTTATACGTTTGAAGAAAAAATAACATGTGTTATTCGGAGTAAAAGTGATTTTGTGTGCCTCGCATGAATAGTCCGACTCGCTAGCGCTCGTCGTTCAAACGTCATGCTCGGCACACAAAATGACACTTTCACTCCTAATAACACAATATACTATTTTTAACCATTTTTACTTTCATTCATAGTAATTAAAACCTGGCCACCTTAACCCTGTAAGAGATACTATAGCCATACGGCAACAACATTTCTTAGTGTAAATTTTTAACGTTATTCCATTTCTTACTGCTATGAGCCGTTATAGACGATTGGTTAATGCTGGGCTTACATTATATCGAACATAAGCGAACGAACGGACTCGTTCGTAGCAATTCGCTTGATGTAAACAGTAAATAGTACACGAACGAAAGATATCGTTCGCAATCGGTCATGTTCCAGCCGGTGTCGGTAAATGAGCGAATCATCAAAGAAAATTCGTACTCTGTGTAAACAGTTTTAAATTTTAAATCATACGTCGGCGTCGACGCGAATTCGGCAGTTTCGTGCATTGAAGTGCAACACGTATACACGTACTCTAGAGCTTTGCAGCCAGCCACACATCTGTATTCTAAATGATTATAGTTTTTTTATTAAAAATTAACGCAGACGCGAATTCCACGCACAAAGCAGATATGTACCACAGATTATAAATATGTACCGATTATTATTATAAATTAAATTATGCATTTTTTAACTGCACAAGAGTGTATTTACAAAAACCAATACCATTTTCAGTACTCCTGTACCGTTTCTTGCCAACTAAATAAAATTAACCAAAACTCTTCAGTAAAACTCTCATCATTAATAAGAGATAAAATAAAAAAATAGGTATTCATAAAAGTCCACTTCAATCTGTGCGCAGTACATTGTCATTAATTTCAGTATAAAACCCTAGTACTTATTGTAAAGTATGTTCATAAAAAAAAAAACTCGCAGCAATCCCTGGAAAATTAGCGCATGTCCAGTTTTAGGGCATGCATTTTTAAGAAAGTTTTATAATGGATATACGGAAAGCGAAATTACGGAATAAGCAGCTGTTTACAGTACGAAAGAGGGGATGTACTAGTTGAGATCGTACTAACCGTGGTAGTTTTACAAGAAATGTTAATCCATATATGCAATTTTGGGTAACGTTCTGAGATATTCCCAATTCATAACTAAATTTCAATTGATAACCACATCTCGTTTCAGAAATATCTCTTCCGAATAAGCTTACCGCGTAATTTAATTCCTGCATATCGCCCTTCGGCTGTCATTCAAGTGTCACTTAACCTCAAATTGTCGAACTTTATATGTAACATACAGGCTAAGACATACTTAAAACAAATTTTCAAAGCACTCTAGAGTTTTTTTTTAATGAACATACTTTATAATATAATAATTACGATAACGTATTCTAATTGCAGTATGGAGTGGATAAATGACAAAGTCCTTGAACTAGTTGAACGCTATCGGGACCATCCCTGGTTATGGGACCCTACGTCAAAATTGTACAAATTGACAAATAAAAAGAATGATGCATGGAATGATATTGCAAGCACCATAAATTGTGATGTATTGAAAGTGAAAAAAAAAATGAATTCTTGGTTGGCTTCTTTTCGAAGAAAGACAAAAAGAGGGAAAAAGAGAACTGGCTCTGGTTCTGATGAAACTTATCATTCTACATGGTTTACATGGGGTTTCTCATGGATAAATTTAAACCAAGAACTACGGAATGTAAGTAAGGTACACCGGGGCAAGTGGAAATGTGGGGTAAGCGGAACCCAACAGGGATTACTCTGCTTAACAGAAGCGTAAAGTAACGCTATCTATTAGGAAACAAAGAAACGACACCCCGCTACTCTATGTATAAGAAAGTAGTGCCCATAAATGCCGCAAAGTGTCTGAATCACACGAGTTTGTCTGTGGCGTCATTTCTAGTCGGCACTCGACCTGTGTATGACGTATATCGTGTCGTGCTGGACGTAACTAAAGAAGACGAAATATTAATTTTGTTAACGGTAAGTACTTATACTGAGATTTATGAAGTGCTTTTAATAAATATATAACATTTTTATGTAAGTTGTCTGCAAAAATGCGGGGGTTCCACTTGCCTCGCATTTTTATGACATGGGGGCAAGTGGAACCCACAGCAACGGAGCAAGTGGACACTAGAGTGTCCTTTGTTTTAAATTGAGCTTACTATTAATTTATTTTAAATATTCTTCCTTTTTTGGTTACAGGTAAATATGGTTCGCACATATGTTAGAAAGAAGGCACCTGTGCCCTATTCTAAGGAAACACTGGCTGAAGCAGTTGAAGCTGTAAAAAGTAAAAGGTTGACGCTGTACAGGGCGGCCAAAGAATATGGAATCCCGAAGCCAACCCTATTTAAAAGGGTAAAAGGCTTGAAAGGTGAGAAGAGCGCATCATTGGGGAGACCTACGGCTATACCATATGAAATTGAAGCCAGAATGGCTCAACATATCAAAACAATGGAGAAATGGGGTTTCGGCCTTTCCAAGAAGGAAATACTATTGGCCATAGGGTAATATGTTAAAGATAACGGCTTGAAGACCCCTTTCAAAGATTCAATCCCTGGTCATGACTATTTTTCTAATTTTAAATGAAGATTTGGGCTATCTCAGAAGAAACCTCAAGCCGTCGAGGTCGCCAGAAAAAAAAGCGTAGACCCCTTTGTGATTGCCGACTACTTTAAATTATTGAAGGAAGTTACTTCCAACGTTCCACCGGAACGTATAATAATAATAATAATAACAATTTCTTTTATTACCATAACTTTACCAGTTTACAGCTTGTCAACATATATACCTATAATAATAAGAGATAGTATAATGCTTATAAGTAAACATTAGAACTATAAAATACACAATAACAAAAATGTAGAAACAGCATTCATAAATTACTCATGTCTATTGTCCGTTAGGGGTAAGCATATACTCGCTCACGCTATAATAGCAGTTGAGTAAAATATAAGTTTTAACCGTGTTTTAAAAAGATATAAAAGATAGATTTTTCATATTAAGCGGTAATTTATTGTATAGGTCCAGGTTAGGTGAGTTATTGCGGCACATGCTAAATTTGTACCTGGGAACGCGGATTAGTTTTTCTTGACGAGTACTGTAGTTGTAAGTATTGCCACATAGTTTATATTTAAAAAGGTTTTTATGTATATTTAGCAATTCGTTGTAAATATAAAGTGACGGTAGAGGCATAATGCCAAGCTCTTTAAAAATTGGTCGACAGTGTTCTCTAGGGTGGGCCCTAGCGATAATCCTAACGGCCTGTTTTTGTTGTTTAAATATTATTAGAGCGTAAGGTGACCTCCCTCATAATGTAATCCCATAACTGATTAACAAGTGCATTAAAGCGAAATAACACGATATCAAACTTTTATCGTTGAGCGTCAACCTCAGATTTCTCATTAAATATATGGTAGAGGATAGTTTCTTACTTAGCTGGTCAATATGTCCATGCCAGTTAAGTCTATCGTCTAAAGTGATGCCAAGTAGACGTGCTGAACTTCCCTTAGTAACTGAAAAGTTGGTTGAGAAAATTATTGTTGGAGTTTTTAACGGATTACATTTTAGTTTGTTAGTGTTAAGCCACTGATTCATCTGTTCGTCGATAATATGGATTTTATAAGCTAACCCGTCTAAGTTACTACTGGAACACATGATTGTTGTGTCATCTGCATATTGTATACACATATTAGGCAACAGAGCACTCTGCAAATCATTCACATACAAAACAAACAATACGGGGCCCAATGCCGACCCCTGCGGTATTCGTATGCGAGTTGTATATGCGCTCCCAGTCGATTTCATTTAGAAACTGTCTGAAACTATACAAACCGTTAGGCTGGTCGCTCACATGCAATTTTCGGTTGCGCAACAGTTTGGTTGCGAGAGTGACTACCAAGGGTTTATATGACAATGCGCTCACATGCAACTGATATGCAACTGTTCAGTTGAGCAACTAAAAAGTTTGTGTCCTGACACAAACTATTTGATTGCGCAATTCCGTGCAATTGTTCTGTATCGTACAGATTCAAATACGTCAAAGCTGACATGCAACCAAACAGTTGCATTTAAATAGTAATTTCTGTAGTTTCGTGAGTAAAATATGTCTTCACAAGTGCCACAAGGTTAGTATGAGAATTTATTTATTTTATTTAATTAAATAAAACTAAAATTTATAGAAAAGAAAAACGATTTATTACTAAAAAAAGCATTCGAAAACTACAGTGACATACAGTATAGGTATTTCTTTCATAGAATTTGAAGATGATGGTGATTGGGTGGAAAGGTTTATTCAAGCAGTTGAAAGTAAACCGCCAATATACAGTGAGCACGTAAAGGTTGGAATAAATTCGATAAAATCTTTATTGGGCAAGTAAGAAAATAATGCTCGGACACGTCGATTTTCTTTTTTAGATGCGCATTTTTTAGTATACGTATATTTTTTATTACGTCATCCTTCTTCGAGTTATGACGTCATCATCAGTTTTTTTAAATAGCAACACCCTCTTTTGATAATACCATTTAAAAGAGCACATTTTTCTGGGTATAGACGCCAAATTTTGTGGTATGTTACATAACAATATTTTCGAAAAAAAACGTTTTAGAATTCATAACAATCTAATGAAATAACAATAGAAGAAATAATAAATACAACTAAAACCCATTAAATTAAACGTTGACATTGCATATCATTCACCTCTTGACAATATCCATCTATTGGCGATTCAGATAATCACGCACAATCTGTGAATGATGTGGTGACGCGCCATCTTGTTGGTACCATATTGATTCGTCCGGCATTTGGGGATTTTGATTATTTGGATATAGTGCTACAAGCGCGGTAATTATCTGTTGTTGTAAAAAATTCAAATGTTTTTTTAGCATTTAATGCGCCGCCAATAAAAAATGGTGCAACAATTGTGGTACTAATTTCTCGAAAATATTGTTATGTAACATACCATAAAATTTGGCGTCTATACGCAGAAGAATGCGCTCTTTTAAATGGTACTATCAAAAGGGGGTATTTCCATTTAAAAAAAGTGATGATGACGTCATAACTCGAACAGGGATGACGTAATAAAAAATATAGGGGGAATGTGGGTAGCCCCGGACAGCGGGTATTCCCGGACAATTCTGAATTAGCTACCTAACATCAAATGGCGTGCGTGATTATTGCTTCAAAACAAACAAACACCTTAAAAAGTATCATAGACGTTTTCTAACCCAACTCGGTTGATCGGTTTTGCAGCTGTGGGTGAATTTCATCTTTCTGTGTGGCGAATCGGTGACCTCCATAATATTACGGACTGTGTTTAAACTAATTCGGTAAGTATATATAGATTGGTTATCAATGTTGATAATTTATACCTATTATATAAAATGATTTAATAATTGCCACCCCTCAATTTTATCCAAACAAATAGATAAACAATTTTTTTTTAAATGGTAGCTGGAGGGTAACACCGGACACCGCAATGTCGGGTAAAACCGGACACAACAATAAATGTGAATGTTTAGGTTTTTGTGTGAATAGTCACTTTTTTGTTTGTTACAGTGTCATATTTTATATGCGTGATGCCAAAATTCAAGGGAAGAAAGAGTAACAGGGGCGACTGGAATCAGGACAGCATGAAGAAAGCATGCGATGCAGTAATTACAGGAACAATGTGTGTGAGACAAGCAGCTACATCTTACTCGGTTCCTAAAAGTTCACTTTTTGATAGGGTAAAAGCCCTGCGAAATGGCGAAGAAGTTACTCTTGTTGCCAAACTTGGACGTTAAAAATTTTATTTTACCCCGTACACAACCTATAATTGCGACGAAACTGGAGTTAGCACGGTCCATAAGCATGCAAAGGTGATATCCGAGAAGGGTATCAGACAAGTGGGCAAAATTACATCTGACGGGAGAGGTAAAAACGTCACAGTTTTGTTTTGTATGTCTGCTGGTGGACAGTTTATACCTCCTTTCTTTGTATACCCACGAAAACGAATAAATGAGAGGCTAAAAATAGGCGCACCTTTAGAAAGTGTAGCCGAAGCTCAGCCCAACGGATGGATGAACGCGGATCTTTTCCTAAGGTGGATGAGACACTTTTGTATATATGCAAATCCATCTAAAGAACGGCCAGTATTGCTTGTACTTGACGGGCATGCAAGTCATAAAGATTTGAGCGTCATTACATTTGCTCGTGGGCATAACATCCATGTGATTAGCACTCCACCGCATACTACTCATAAGCTTCAACCGCTTGATAGGACGTTCATGAAACCTTTCAAAAGTGCTCTATACGAAGCTTGTGGAGTATGGATGAGAGTGAATCCTGGAATGCGGATTTCAGAGTACGAAATTGCCGGATTGGTAAATACTGCTTTCACCAGGGTATCTAGGGCTGCAATTGCTCAAAAAGGTTTCGAGTGCACGGGCATCATACCTTTTAATCCGGAAATATTTGACGATCTAGATTTTATGTCATCTGAGATAACCAACATACCAAATGCTCAAGACAAAAATCGCTCAATACATCCATCAACTAGTGTTTCCACTGTTACTTCAGAAGATAATGTTAGTAGTTCATCGGCGAATAGACAGCACAGCTCAACTTTATCACACCACACAGCTCAAAATATATCGCCGTCCCATACATCTTATCCCGAGACATCACGTTCACCACCACCACATTGTACACCACCACATCATGCAATGTCACACCAAATTTTACCACAACAAGATAATATGGCAAGTATACCTTGCAATACATTTTACCAAAGCACTACTAAGATAAAGAAGCAGTTGGGCGTACTGGTTGCTAATTCAAATGAGTCGTTAAACTTTAAACACACTTTAGAGTCATTTAGTCCAATACCAGATGCTTCAAAGAACAGATTAAACTCTAGAAAACGAAGATCGGAGAAAAGCGAGATATTAACCTCCACACCCTACAAAAACTTTTTAAAAGAAAAAGTACAATTGAAACAAAAGGCTGTGCCTCAGCGAAATTTAAGGTTGAAGGAAAAAAGAAATTGCAAATTGACATCAGGTATATCAGAAAACTGCAAATCGTTGCCGAGCACATCAAGAAACCGCAAATCAAGGTCTGCATCAACTGAACGGACATACTGTATCGTATGTAAAGAATCGTTTGAAGAGGACTGGATACAGTGCTCCAAGTGTTTCGGTTGGGTGCATGAGGCTTGTGCAGAACTGTCAGAATCGTCTGAATATTATGCTTGTGATTATTGCAAAATGTAGTTCTTCCATTTTTTTACTTAGATTAAAAAGTTTATTGGTTTTTTGAAACTACTCAACTAGTAAATGGTGGGTCCGGGGTTACCCGCTATGTTTTAGAATAACGTTTAATTTGTATGTTTTATATTTTGCTGTAACTATTTTGTGGAATAGTCTCATTGTTTTATATTAGAATATTTTGTGCAATAAACACTGCTTTTAAATTACAAACCACTAGTTTTAAAAAAAGATGAATAAATTTTATTAAAATATCGAATTTGCTTAGGAGTCCGGGGCTACCCACATTCCCCCTACGTATACTAAAAGATGCGCATCTAAAAAAGAAAATCGACGTGTCCGAGTATTATTTTCTTACTTGCCCAATAAATATTTTATCGAATTTATTCCAACCTTTACGTGCTCACTGTATAATACCAGTCTACCAGAACACTCTGACCGGAGTTTAATTTTGCGCCTTTGGGGCAAAATCTGTGAGACAATGTTTCCTACGTGGCAAGAAATGACTACCAAGGAAAAAACCACAAAAGGTAAAAATCAAAACAAAACAAAGGCTAATACTTTAGAAAAAACTGTAGTCAGGTTACTACAAATCTCTTTAAAACTGCACTTATATTTTTTCGTACTGCCAGGGAAGTGACCCCTGAGGTGAAGTAAAATATTTAACAAAGTAATCTCTTGATATTGTTCCAACATGGTTGCCACGCACATTTGTGCGATTCATGTCTGTCAGGGAACACTCATATAATGTATCTTCAAACCTGATCCCATCTCTTTGGCGCACGAAATTATGAAGGATGCAGCAAGCCTGGATAATTACGTCACAGAATGGCAGGTTTACATCTAGAGCCCTATGCAGTATCCTCCATTTATTGGCCATGATGCCAAAAGTACACTCAACCATTCTTCTCGCCCTAGTGAGCCGATAGTTGTAAATTCTTTTTTCAATACTTAAGTTCCGTCGCCCAAACGGCCTTTGGATATGATCTGTTAATGCAAACGCTTCATCCGCAACAAAAACAAATGGCATTGGTTGTCCTATGTCATCGTTTGGTAGCGGCTGATTAGGTGGTATATTCAGTTGACCCTGACTAAGTTTTTGGCCAAAGTTTGACCTTTGAAACACATGTGAATCACTAGCACTACCATACGATCCAATGTCAATTGAAGTAAAACAATAATCTGCATCTACAACGCCCATAAGAACGACAGAAAAAAGTTTTTATAGTGCATGAACTCGGAACCAGTACGATTTGGCTTTTGAATTCGTATGTGCTTGCCATCTATCGCTCCCAAACAGTTCGGAAAATTTGTTGTAGCTGCAAACTTCTCAGCAATTCGGCGCCACGTCTCTTCATTTTTTTCTGGCATACATTTTTCTTTAAGGCATCTCCATATTTTCGGACTTGTATCTTTGACAATTGTTCTTAATGTTGTCTCTCCAATAAGGAACTCAAAGTGTAGAGATCAAAAACTGTTTCCTGTTGCAAGATACCTAAGAAAAAGAAGGACAAACATTTATCGTAATAGTAATAATATATGTGCGTAGGCAGCAATATATAATAAGAACAATTGTTAATCAAGATATGAATTAAAACGGATTTTTTTTTCTCAGGAAAAGATCTACAGAATAGATGGAGGAACCTGAGAACATGTTTTCGAAGAGAATTAAGTAAACAAAAACAGGGAAAATCAGGCCAAGCTACAAATAAACGTCGGAAATACGTATACTTTGACCAGCTACTGTTTCTGTTACCCACAATGAAAGACCGGCCAACAGTCACCGAGTGTAGTCCACAGGGAAACAACTCTGATAGTGAAGACGATTCTCCCATACAGGCAACGGACCATTTAGATTTAGAGTGTTGTCTGCAATAGAATATATAAGCGACATAGAAGTCCTCTCAATAAAATTCAATATAATCATTTGCGTAACGAAGTAACATCGTTGTGCAGACAAGAAAAAAAGATATACTTTGATAACTTAATGCGCACTAAACAAAAAAATATGATTTGGAAAGAACTTAAAAACATGGTAGTTGTTGATAATAAAACAGTAGACATACCTGAACACCTAAGTGACGTGAATGCTATTAACAGATATTTTATTGATTCAGTTCCTAAATGTAATAAAGATAATACAGAAATTATCAACTATTATAACAATAACCGCAAAACAAATGGAGAGTTGCTTGACTTCCACACTGTAATGGAAATTGATGTTCTAAAGGCTTTAAATTTAATCAAAACTAACTCTTCAGGTTATGATAATCTAAATATAAATATAATTAAACTTTGCTTGCCCTATTTATTACCAATTATTACGCATATTATAAACTTTTGTTTAACTAATTCTGTCTTTCCTTCAGCATGGAAAATTGCACATGTTATACCGTTGAAAAAGGTACAGAGTCCTAGTGAATTTAAAGATCTTCGACCAATTTCAGTCCTACCGGTTCTATCTAAAGTATTGGAAAGAATCGTGGATACTCAGCTTAGGCAGCATCTCGACAGCCACAACATTTTACCTAAACATCAGTCTGGATTTCGAGCGGGATACAGCTGTTGCACTGCGTTACTTAAAGTTACAGATGACATTCTTACGGTTATAGATAGTAAACTAGCTACTGTATTAGTATTATTAGATTTTTCAAAAGCTTTTGATACTATTGATCATCATATTTTAATTGCTATTCTTAACTTCTGCGGCTTGTCGCCTGCAGCAATTACATTTTTTCAAAATTATTTACTTGATCGAAAACAAGCAGTTATTTATAAAACAAATAAGTCATCATATGAAACAATTAAATCAGGGGTACCACAAGGTTCTATTCTTGGCCCTATCTTGTTTGCGATCTACACTTCCAATTTTACTACCTACTTGCAACATGCGCAGGTGCATCTCTATGCCGATGACACACAGTTGTATTTTTCATTTTCACCAAATGAGACTGCGCAAGCCTGCAACAATGTTAACCATGATTTGGAAACATTATTTAATGTGGCTCAGAGGCATTCATTGCAATTAAATCCGATGAAATCCAAAATTATATTGTTTTGCAACGATTACTTCTATGGAGATGTACTTGAGCAAATAAATATTGTAATTCTGGGTCGGAAATTGGAGGTGTGCGACCAAGCAAAGAACTTGGGATTAATTCTTGATAAAAACTTGAGATTTAAGTCGCACATCAGCAGCTGTATTAAAAAGGGTTTTTATAGTTTAAGATTAATTTATCAGGCTAGGGATTTTCTAAACAAGGATATTAGAAAAATGTTATGTGAATCTTTGGTTCTCTCACATCTAAATTATTGTGATGTCCTATACGGATCTTGTATTGATGCTAGTGATAAGCGGAGAATCCAACGGCTACAAAATGCCTGCTTAAGATTAATATTTGGTGTTCCTCGTACTATACACAGCATATCTGGGAAATTAATTGAAATCAAATGGCTAAACATGGAACATAGACGGTTATTACACTCTGTTACCTTTTTCCACAAAGTAATTCAAACTAAGACTCCACCATATCTTTATGATAGGATCACTTATCGAACGGATGTACATCACCTGAATCTAAGATTTCGAGGACTCCTGGCAATACCAAAACACAGAACAAATATTTTTAAACGGTCCTTCTCATACAATATAGCTACTCACTGGAATCAAATCCCTACAAAATACAAATCACTAACTCCTAATTCATTTAAGAAAAATATGTCTTCTTGGTTGTTCACTCTCAGTCTCTAGTTGTAATGTCATATACTCTATGAGCTTACATTGGCGTGCACAGATCGACTATAATGTAATGAAACTATTAATACGAGTCAGAATAATCTTGTAATATTATATATAAGTTTCTCCTTTACTTTCTTTCTTCTTTCTTCTGGGGTTAAGTGGAAGAACAGCTTAGCTGAACTTCGCCCCAAATATATATATATATATATGTCAATATATTGTCAATTATTATGTATACTTATTGAAAAATAAAGGCCTATAATAATAATAATAATAATAATAAGCTACCTCAAGCTGGCACATCCGCCCAACAATCAACGTCAAGCTACAAAAAAGCGAAGACAAAGAAAATGTCAACATACGAAGAATCTTTGTTAAACATTTTAAAAGAAAAGAAGGAAGAAACGATTGATGAAGACAAATCCTTCCTTCTATCTTTAGTACCAACATTCAAAAAGTTAAATGATGCACAAACGATTGATGCAAAGATGGAGTTTCTGTCCATATTAAAACGCCTGGCTCAACCAAGACCACAAACTTCCTACCATATGTCTCAAGGACATATGACCTATCTGAGATATGGGTACCATGGTTTTGCAGAAAAGTATTTACCACAACAAATTCCAGCAAGCCATTTTAATTATAGTGCAGAAAACTTTTCATCAGAATCCTCGACACCCATCCCACTTCCGAGTGATGTCTCACAAACAAGTAGGGGTAGTAGTTTTGAATCCGCCACTGCCCACCAGGATATTGTAGACTTCTCTTAAAAAAGGAATAGTAGTCTTTGCACCTATATTATTTAGTTTTTGATTGACAGAAAACGAATAAAGCTTTTATAACTGGGAATGTATTTATTTCTTACCCTTACCTTAAAGTAACTGCTAGTCTTTCTGCTGGGGAGATCGCATTCCTCCATTTTGTATCTTGGTAAGTGATGTAAGGTCGTATCAGATCCAGAAGTTCATCAAAACTGTTAATACTCATGCGATAATAATTAAAAAATTTGTCCGGATAAGATCGTAAATCATGGTTTAATTTATGAAATTGACCCTTTACTAAACGTTGTGACATAATTTTCTTTCTTCTTTTTAGCTCAAGAGCACACACTGTAGCTAACTCGATGAAGTCCATGATAAAACTAAACAATTTAGTTGAATGTGTGCTTGCATTACTGCAATCGATGATTTAGTTGCGTATGTGAGCGCAATTGATCAGTTCACGGATCAAACTGTTGCGCAACTATTGCAAAACTAAAAATTGCATGTCAGCGACCAGCCTTATTGTTAACAATTCTACGGCATCTAATTGGCTTAGCTATATCAGCCTTCTTTATTATGGAAATGTATTGACCAGTATGATCCGATAGACAACTGTCCAATGTGCCAGATGCAGTTATCTCATCCGCGGATAAATTTGTTATAATATTGTCGATACAATTATTTTTTCTAGTCGGCTCAGAAATCACTGCATCAAGCCCAAATGACATCGTAAGATTTAGTAACATTTTTTTGTTTTCACAATTTTTGAGAAAGTTTATATTAAATTCGCCTAAGATTATAATTTTGTTATATCTGTGGTAGCACCAACTTAGCAATCCCTCTAAGTTTTGAATAAACTTATTGTCTAAGCCACTCCTATACAGTGTAATTACCAACAATTTATGTTTCGTTAATTCAACTGCACAAAATTCTGAATGCAAGTCACAACAATAAGATTTAACACATACAGGTTTAAAAGATATATCATTACGTACATATACAGTGCGAGTGTAAAGTCTGGAACTATCGCAATAAATCTTTTATTAGACGTTTTTGAAAAAAATCCTCGAACACGTCAATTTTTATGTACGCAATGAAACAGTAAATAAGCTATCAAATCATTGACCTATTTGACGTGTTTTCGATTTTTCATTACTATTATGTACAATATCTTCCAAATAGAAAATTACAATATCACACTTTTTTATCATATTTGGTCTAAGAATTTCATGCTCTCTCCAAATTCGCCATAAAAAATTAGGGTTTCCATTTAAAAAAATTATCGCTGTACAATGGGGGATTATGAAACACCCGGGGTTATATGAAACAAACGTACCTATTTCAAATTAGGCGCGAAAATTGACAGTTGGCAGTTGCCTGAAATTGTCAAGAAAATTTTGCGGGTCCGACAGATAACCAGCTGTGCTATTTACGATTAATTGGTTTGTGGTACCTTACAAACACTTTAAATTTTTTTTTTTAATCTGATTAAAATATGACTTTTTGTGAACCCCATAGAGTCTCATCAGTACAGAGTTTATTATTATAGTTACAAATAGGCTCTAATGAAAAAAAGTGGGTTCATAACCTCAACAAACATCTTATGTAAACAAAATTAGTTTAAATTATACCAATTTTTGTTGAGGTTGAAAATAACAAAAATCGTCTTTTTCAGAGGTAATATGCAACATGCCTAGAAACTATAAAAGAAAGTTGGGTAGCAAGATAAGGAGGGATTATGATCCAAATGCAATGGAAAATGCATTAGCTGCTGTTGTGGATGGTCATTTATCTTTCCGACAAGCAGGCGAAAGATTTAGTGTGCCTTATGCAACCCTGTACAAGAAATATAGAGGAATACATGGAGACAAACTTGGCACACCGCCAATTCTTAGTGTAGCCGAAGAGAACGCCTTAAGCGACGGTTTGTTAGTGGCGGCAAGTTTTGGGTACCCGATGACAGAAAATGACATAAAAATATTCGCTCAAGGATACTTGAATCGCAAGGGTGTAAACATATCACAGTTCAAAGACAATGTACCAGGCGATGACTGGGTTAAGTTATTCCTGCAACGGCACCCTCAGTTATCCGTACGAGCATCTGAGAACTTAAAGAGAGCTAGAGCTTCTTTGACAGTTGAAACATTAAAAGCGTATTTCAGTGAGCTCCACACTTCAATTGAAGGTGTCCCACCTGCAAACATAATTAATTATGATGAATCCAACCTTACGGATGATCCCGGGAGACAACGTGTTATTGTTCGTTGAGGTGTCAAGCATGCATCCAGAATCCTAGACTTTACAAAATCATCGACCTCAGTCATGGTTTGTGCAGCGGCCGACGGAACCC
Organism: Melanotus villosus; assembly: GCA_963082815.1. Taxonomy (NCBI): domain Eukaryota; kingdom Metazoa; phylum Arthropoda; class Insecta; order Coleoptera; family Elateridae; genus Melanotus; species Melanotus villosus. Next base: position 21,662,862 of record OY720426.1, read on the forward strand.
TTTTGCTGCCTTATATCGTCTATCGGGCGAAGAATCTCTATCCCGACTGGGTGATGAATGGACCTCCTGGTAGTTGCTATAACCGTAGTAAAAATGGATGGTTCGATAGTGATATATTTTCAGACTGGTTCAATAAAATAGCTTATCCTTATCTCAGAAGACTAGAAGGGCGGAAGATTATGATTGGAGATAATCTGTCAAGCCACTTATCACTGAGCATTATCAACAAGTGTGTTGAGGCTGACATAGAATTCAAGTTTTTGCCTCCTCATAGTACGCACATTTGTCAGCCTTTGGACGTCTCATATTTTAGACCACTTAAAGCAATGTGGCGAAAGCAGTTAACTAAATGGAAATTAAAAAATAAAGGTTGCCTTCCCAAGTCTCAATTCCCAGCGATGTTAAACGACTGTTTAAAAATGCTGGCAAATAAAGATGAAGTAAACATAAAAGCAGGCTTCCGAGCCACAGGAATTTTCCCTCTGGATAGAAATGAAGTTTTAAAGAAAGTTCTGGGTGCTTCGGCAATTATCGAGCAAACTGCTATGAGTAGATCTTTTCAAGAAATAATAGAAAATGCAGCCACAGTCAATGATAAACCAAAAGTAAAAAGATCACGAAAAATAAATGTCGAGGCAGGCAAATCTGTCAGACCTGAAGATTTTCTTGTAGAACCCGGACCAAGTGGCAGTAATCACTCCAATCAGATCGATGATAACGTGCAACAAGAAAATGATCAAGATGAAGATCAGGAATCAAATCCAGACAATTTTGATAGTGAGAGTTTTTCCAATGTCAATGACTCAGATATAGAAAGGGATAGCCAAGAACCAATTAAAGTGCCTGTTAACAAAACAAATACTAGCCAAATTGAAGTAGATCAGTTTGTTATTGTAGAGTTTACTTATTACTGTGGGAAAAAACAGACAATGAAACAGTTTGTTGCCAAGGTCATCGATCTTCAGAAAAAGAAGATCATTGTTAGTTGTTTAGGGCAATATATGGGCAAAAAAGATACTTTTATATTCCCTACAATTGAAGATATTGTTGATATCCTACTTGACAACATTAAATTTATATTGTTCAAACCTATAATTAACAGAGGACGATATACAGTGTGTCCACGTGGTAATGTATAAAATCGATAAAATTGTTAAAAATGAGTTTATCAAAAATCCGTCGGACATGTCGAGCGATTTGTATTAAATTCTATATTTTGACAGGATTTCCTGATTTTTCCCGCCATTTTTCTAATGGCTATGACGTCATCGATATTTTTTTTAAATGGCAACCCCTATTTTTTATTTCGCCATTCGAAAGAGCGCATTTTTTTACACATGGTAAGTTAAAATTTATAGTAGGTTGCATTATAAACTTCTTCAGCAAAAATTATTTTATAGTAAAAAAAATTTATTTCTTAGAAAGTAACACGTGTAACATTAAAATAAAATTAAACTAAATCAGGTGCTCAAATTGTGCTCTGTTTACAGCTTGACAGTGTGCAAAGCGTGTGATCAGGTGTTCAAATTTCTGTTCAATACACTATCGCTGTTGTAATCCACACACATTACTTAAATTAAAAAATAAAAGAACACTTAGTCAAGCAGTTCGCTGTCCACTTCCGTTCTGAAATAAGTAAGAAGAATGGTGCGATTATCCGAGAGGGAACAGAGTTCGGACACAACCGGAGGTAGCCCGTTTATTTAATGAAATTCATCCTGATCGTACCCCTATTTCTCAAACGATGGTAAGCAGAATTGAAGCCAAATTTAATGAACATGGACATTTTAGGGCTCTACCCAAACCTGGTCGGTCAACAAGTGAAGATCTACAGCTCAACGTATTACTGGCTGCACAAGAGAATCCACATTCGACACTTAGAGAGGTTAACAGGTTTGAAGTGGGGAAATCTACAATTCACAAAATATTTCGTAGACACAAATATCATGCTTATAAAGTTCATCTGAAACATGAGATGGTTGAAGACGATTTTGATCGTCGAATTCAATTTTGTGAACAGTTAATGGAAATTTGTAATGCCAACCCAGATTTCGTAAAGAAAATTATTTTTTCTGATGAATCAACTTTTTGTCTGAATGGTGCAGTTAATAGACAAAACTGTCGGTACTGGGCCCAAGAAAATCCGCATTGGATGATGGAGGTGCATACCCAATATCCCCAGAAAATTAACGTGTGGTGTGGGATAGTTGGCGATAGAATTTTGGGTCCTTACTTCTTTGAACAAACACCGAATGGGGAGAGATATCTGGAATTTCTCCAGAATGAACTGATTCCAACCCTGGCAGTCTTATTTCTAAACCAAGCAGACCCTGATATTCCACACAACAGCATTGTCTTCCAACAGGACGGGGCACCACCCCATTACGCCGCGCATGTACAAGAATATTTGGATCAAATTTTCCCTGACAGGTGGATTGGAAGGAGAGGTGCTATAGAGTGGCCTGCTAGATCACCGGATTTAACTCCTCTCGACTATTTTCTGTGGGGTTACTTGAAAAGTAAGGTTTACAAAACTAAGCCCGTAAACTTAGAGGACTTGAACGAACGAATTCGACAAGAAATCCGTCTTATAACCCCGGACGGCATCGCCAACGTGCAGCAAGAATTTATCAAACGTCTTGCACACTGTCAAGCTGTAAACGGAGCACAATTTGAGCACCTGATTTAGTTTAATTTTATTTTAATGTTACACGTGTTACTTTCTAAGAAATAATTTTTTTTTACTATAAAATAATTTTTGCTGAAGAATTTTATAATGCAACCTACTATAAATTGTAACTTACCATTTGTAAAAAAATGCGCTCTTTCGAATGACGTAATAAAAAATAGGGGTTGCCATTTAAAAAAAATATCGATGACGTCATAGCTATTAGAAAAATGGCGGGAAAAATCAGGAAATCCTGTCAAAATATAGAATTTAATACAAATCGCTCCACATGTCCGACGGATTTTTCGGAAACTCATTTTTAACAATTTTATCGATTTTATACATTACCACGCGGACACACTGTATATTTCAAAAGCAGTTTTGTAATTCTACGTTTAAGAAAATGTTTATTCCGATTTTTTTTCATTAAAATAAGTTTATAAAACGTTCTTAACCTTTATTTTTCCCCTACAAATCGATCGACAACTATTAATAGAGCTGAAAGCATATGAATTATTCTTTTAATATATACAGGGTGTAAATTAATGACGTGAAGATATTTCAGGGGGTGATAGTACTCGGCAAAATAAGAAAAAAATGTTAATATACACATGATCAAAAACTCGCCGTTTTCGATATACAGGGTGGCGAAGTTTCAATTTTTTTTTTTTAATTTTGCGTTTTGAGATAATTATTTGAAATTTATTAGTATAGCTACTATCTTTTAGAATCTCTACAATAAAATATCAAAATCATCAGTTGCAGTATACAGAGTGCTACAAAAAAAAAAAAAATATTTTGACTGCACTTGGTTTGTATTGACCGCTATTTTTTCAAATAACTCGAAAACGGTGACAGATACGGGAATAATGGGAAAAAACAAAACGCTGGAGAAAAGAACAGGGAATTCAATTAAGATATAAAAATTTATACAGGGCGCTCCAAAAAAAAGTTCCGGAAGGTAAAATGGTCGGTAACCCAAAGAAATGTAACACCCTGTATACTGCAACTGATGATTTGGACATTTTATTGTAGAGATTCTAAAAGATAGTAGCTGTACTAAATTTCAAATAATTATATCAAAACATACGGGAGAAAAACGCAAAATACGAAAAAAAACTTGAAACTTCGCCGCCTTGTATATCGAAAATGGCGCGTTTTTGATCATGTGTATGTTAACATTTTTTTCTTATTTTGCCGAGTACTATCACCCCCTGAAATATCTGCACGTCATTAATTTACACCCTAAAAACTGTATACGCCCACCTATCTTATCCACAAGGTCCCTACGTTACAAAGATGGTATAATAATATGTTTCATAAAACCCCAAGAGAATCTAATAAGAAACAAAAATCCAGATATTGTTACTTTTACTACAGAAAAATGCTAGTGCTTCGTATAACCCCGAGCATGGGGTTAAACGAAACACCTAAAAAATATTTTTTTTTCGGAAGTGGGTTGACTAATTTTTTTTTTCAGTTATGGATATGATAGCTCTAGTCAATCCGCATCCAGACATGTTATTTCCAAAATTATTGGATAATTTTTAAGAAAGTTATAGCCATTTTTGTTAAAAATGTGTTTCATATTACCCCATTCTACGGTACGTCATAACTCAAAAACAAAAGTCTATCTTTAAGTGACGATTACAGTAAAATATGTCTCATTTAAGATAAAAATTGACGTGTTCGAGGATTTTTTTCAAAAACGTTTAATAAACGATTTATTGCGATAGTTCCAGACTTTACACTCGCACTGTATAGTGACCCCTCCATGTTTGTAAGTATCCCTGGAATAATAACTACCAAGGTTATAATTGTCTAGATTAATCGTTTGCATATGAATTTCGTTGAGCCAATGCTCAGATATACAGATTACATCAAAACCATATTTATCTAATAATAGATTAAGTTCGTTTATATTATTGGATAAACACTGAATATTAGTATGATAAATGTTCAAACTAAATAATTTGTCACGTCCTGCGTTCTCTTTGTATTTAACGCTTAAGTCCGAAACGGCTCAAATATCGGTGCTTTGGGCACACGTGTCTGAAAAAATTTCGATATGTATGTACCTGCGGGCCAGTACTCCGATTTCATTATTTGGTTTAAGTTACCGTCGTCAATAGTGATTTTAAAAGAGGCGTATACACTGGGATGCCTCGCTGTGATTATTTCGCATTTGGCTTCTGGAAAGTCCTGCTTTAGAAAGTTTAGCACTTCATCCTTTGTGGTAGCAGGAATTAGCCGTGAAACAAATATCGACGCTTTTTTGGTACAGTTTTTAAACCACTATTTTCACTACTACCTATAATAGACTTGCGGGTATTTCTTTTTTTACTTGCAGTACGCCAAGCGGCATTGTCCTTTTGAATTGTAGATTCTTTATTTTTGCCTGTCTAAGCATCAACAGGATCCTGATTACCCATTTAAATGACTTTGTTCATAATACCATGAGCAGTAGCATTCTCACAGGCATTATTAACTGCTTTTTGTGACACTTGTATATTCGTTTTCCTGGTTTTAGATTCATTTGCAGGAATTTTATTGACTACATTTGAGCCCATATTTCTTATAGATTCTGAATTTTGCCCCAAGCTTTTTGTACTGCTGTCACGATCAGTTTTAACCTTGTCTGATTCGAGTTGGTGAATTTTGTACTTTAATAAATCTATTTTATCGTATAGCTCACGAATTAATGCGTTTTTTCCAGAAATAATTGATTTTAGTAATTTAGTATTACTTACAGTACTACCTTTTTCGGCACTATTGACCTGATCTGCTGTGAGTACAAGTTCCATCATATCCTTTTCACAGCAGATAATTAAGCTATTATTTTCCGTGTTTTCAAATTTCTTCAACTTTGATACACACGAGTTATGATAGTAACAATTACAGATTAAACACTGTACACGTTTATAGACAGTTTTATTGTTACACACACCACATAATTCCGAACTTGAGTGAGCCACGTCTGTACTGCTCGCCATCTCGGTACGTAATAATCAATATATACAACATAGACGAAACCAGTTTTTGTCTCGACCCTAGCCGAATAAACCTGGTCGGTGAAAAGGGAAAAGCTGCTCATAGAGTTACGGCGGGGCCGGGTAAGAAATTTTTTCTGTCTTACTACGTGGCAACGCAGAGGATAAAAAATTGCCGCCTTTAATTATTTTCAAAGGGAAAAATGTTTGGGATACCTGGTTGGCTGATAAAGATCTTGAATATCTACATACTGCATACGCTGCAACAGCTAATGGATGGATGGAGACGGAAACATTCCGTAACTTTTTTCTGCGTACCTTCTTACCAAATATTCCAAAAGAAAGGCCTGTCGTCTTAATCTACGATGGACATTCGTCCCACACCTCACTCAGTGTAGTAGAAAATGCGTTGCAGGAGGAGGTGGTGATTTTAAAACTTCCCCCTCATACAAGCCATCTACTTCAACCGATCGACCTGGCGGTCTTTAAGCCGTTAAAGCACATGTACGACGAAGTCATCATAAGATGGCAACGAAAAAATTATGGCAAGAAACTACCAAAGTCAAGGTTTTCCATAATTATTTCCGACGTCTGGGCCCAACTGGATCCCGAAATTTTAAAGAATGGCTTCCGTAAGGCAGGTATATACCCGTCGTTAAGGCCGTAGAGAGAAAAACAAGTGGTAAGTGTTCAAACATGTTTAAAATTTTTATTTGCTTTCAACTTTACACCCCAGCTGCGCTTTTATCTCTAATGGGTTAGCTTTCCCTTTTAAACTGGGCTTTCCTTGAAACCGTTTTGATTTTCTACTGTGGTAAACGGATTTCCACAAATTTTTTATACGGTTTTTGACGATGAATGATATAGTTTATTTTAGCCGGGTTTCCCCCCAAATTGTATATGGTTTTTAACGATGAATGATATACCTAGTTTATTCTGCTCGAGTTTCTGGCCTCACTTTCTACAGTCTTGTCGTTGAATGATATAGTTTATTGTGGCCGAGTTTTTCGCAGATTTTATAAGGTTTTTGACGGTGAACCTGATTTTTAAATTTTCTAGAATTTCTCTGATGATTTATTTTAACCACATATCTTATACGGTTTTTGACGATGAACCCGATTTTTTTAATATCTTGACCCAACATACCCAACAGGACGAATGCTCGATTTTCGAAGAATTGGTAACTACTAAACTGAAAGACTTTAGTCAAAGAACGCCGAAAATATGAATCAATCAAATGAATAATCTACTTTTCAACACTAAATTGGCAGAAATGGATCGATTTGAAAATAATCCGCTTTCGCACAATACATTTGATTCTTCCCCTCAAGCCTCTTCTAATCCGTCAGTTTTAACTTACTCTGCTAATTCCTATTTTTCAACGCCTCAACCATCGCCTTCTATTCCCCATAAGTCTGTTTCAGAACCTTTTCCTCGTGACCCCCGTGTTTTGATTTCACATTCTACCATTTTTAACCCCTGTGTCTTCAGTTCACAACCTGCCGATTTAACATCGACAGACTGTGCAAGTTCACAGGTTTCTCCTCTGCTAAATTATTACTATCAGGGCTCTGACATTTTTTATAAACAGTCGCAAAACAGTAACAAATTTAGAATAATTTTTAAGAAGGGGCAGATTCGTGCGCGGAGCACATTCGTACAGTACAACAGTACAAATATCACAACACTCTATCACACTATTACAAAACCTTAATAAGTGTGTGAGCTACTCGTACACATACCCCTTCCCTCACGTGATTTGACAGCAGTCCGCGAGCGGCGTGCGGGTGAGCAGGACGCAACGTGTTATGGCCGGGCGTAAGTATTTTTTCACGTAACTTCTGGCGTCTTTCTTGGGGATTAAAACTGGGATGATTTACTATCTTAGTAAATCAACAGTATTTCAAACTACCAAAAAATTACTTTTCATATAATCTTACAAGACATTCTCCGTAGTTTTATTGTTATTTAGTATTATTTATCAAACATGTGATGGGGGTACATTCGTACAATGCTATGCGAAGCACTTTGGTACTGTACGAATGTGCCCCGTATAACAGTGTAAGCACACGATTATTTTGTTTTAGAAAAATGGTGAGGAATTACAAGAAAAAATGTACTCGAAGTGGGGAAGTGGATGAAGGAAAAATGGTTTCTGCTATAGAGGAGGCAATGCAAAAAAAAAACTTTCTATCAGAAAATCTGCAATGAAGTATGGAGTAAAGTCAGCAACTCTTGAGAGCCGCATTTTGAAAATAAAGAAAAAGGTACCTAGCTGATAACAGTCCTGCTTTCGGAACGAACTTTCAACTCGAAATATTCGTCAGCGTCACATTGTAACGGTTCATTTTCCGTTATATTATTTTGCTCCTTTCAATTGCTTATTTACGGTGAATGCATTTATTGAACCTCTATTTATTATATATTCACTGGTAAAAGATTACGTAGTTAGTGACTTTTTGGTTTTGAGTAGGTTTTCTGATTTGAGAGAGTGTCATGCGCGTTTGGTGTTAGGCGTTGCGTTCTAAAAATCTTGGCTTTTTCCGTTTGGGTGGTCTGCCGAAGCAGTTGAGTTTGAATTTATCTCGAAGTTACTCATTTAATTCTGATCGACTTTTCGGAATTATAACTTCCGAGATTTTCGGTTTTGTTTCACGTTGTGAACTTATTTTTTTTGAAGCACCAAGATTCTGGTGGTAAGTGAAATTGCCTTATCTGAACGCACGTGTTAATGGCGACTTTGTTACAGCTTCTTTTCTTTTGGTTTTACTTTCCGTTACCTTACCGTACTCCGGTTCTTTTGGTTATTGCCTTTTTGCGGCTGAATTATTTATGGAGTCTTGGATACGTTACTTGCAAAATTGGTTGACGTTTATCAAGAAAAGTTATTTTTGATTGCTGTTTATTCGCCACTCGATCGCTTGGAGGATTCAAGGTCGGTGTTTATTGAATTGTAAAGTGTCGTCGAATTTACCTGGTTTTAGTCCATTTATTAAATTTCTTATCATTAAACTTGTGTGTTACCTTCGAGGTGATTGTTAATTTTGCTTTATTAAAATATATATACAATTGAATTTTAACGCCTTCAGCGAATTTAACTTGCATTAATAGGTACTAATTATTTCATATTAATTCTTTTTTTCGCTTCACGAAATAAATTTATATTTTTGATTGTAATATAATGTAACGCTTTAGGTTGGTTTTTCCATTTTATTTTATTAACATAACGAATTTGCGTGTTTTTTTCAAGGTAATAAGCTTGAGTTTAAACAAGGCTATTGCTATATATTTTTGATCGTTCATTTTTATTAGACTTGTTTTCACTCAGGTAATAAAGGTAAGCGCTTATTTTTTTATTTATCCACCTTGATCGTTTTTATTACCATTCATGTATTATCCTTATTGAATTCAACTAACGTTGATATTTAGTTTTTGGTTCAGTTTATTTGCTTTGAAATTTTTACTTTGAAATTAACCTAAGCGATTTGTTTTTGTACGTTTGGTTGCACATTTTTGGCTTTTATTTACCTATTGTTAAATATTTTAAATTTATTAAAATTACTTATTTGTATTTCTATATTTTTTTTGAAAACTGAAAAGTTTTCTGGCGCCCAATTTTTTTTTCCATTTTTTAATCAGTATTCACTTTATGAGTTTTAACTTTGATAAGGCAATCCTCGGCGATCTACGGCCCTCGCAAACAACTAAGTTAGTCGGCGAATTCTTTTGAGTTTTTTGTAAGTATACAGGTAGGTGATTATTTTTCTTTGTTTCGCTTTTACCTGTTATAACATCAGGTATTTTCAATTGAAGAAGAATCTGTTCTTGCTGTTTATATTATACAATGTTCCAAAATGCATTACGGACTAACTTGCATTCAAGTACGGAAACTTGCGTTTGAATATGCAAAATCTAATGGTCTAAAATATCCGGAAAGTTGGGATAAAAAAAAATTACTGGCGTAGATCGGTTAACTAAGTTTCGTAAACGTAATCCTCAATTAAGTTTACGCACACCAGAAAACACAAGTGCTGCCAGATCATTTGCATTTAACAAAACCACTGTCGCTGAATTTTATGAAAAATTGGAGACCGTTTATTTAAAGCACCAGTTTACACCAGACAGAATTTATAATTTTGATGAATTAGGAGTATCTACGGTACTAAGCACAACTAAAGTTCTAGCAGACAGAAGTCAATAGCAAATTGGTCAACTAGTCTCTGCAGAGAGGAGAACTCGTAACATTTAGGACCATCATATCCGCAAGCGGAAATACAATACCACCGCTATTTGTATTCCCTAGAGTTCACTATAATAGTTATTTGTATACTAGGGCCGCGAAATTCCATTTTAGCGTACCGAGAGAAAAATTGTCGCCGAGGCCGCTTGCGGCCAAGGCAGGACAATCTCGAGGGCGCTAAAGAATTTAGCGGACGAAGTATACACAACATTTTTTGTGCAGCTGTAAAAAATACATAATTACAAATTTTTATCATAAATGAATGTAAATAGAGTCGGCTTTCACGTCACAATGTTTCTATGGAAACAACATAAATAAAACGCGTTTCGCGGCCGTTACCCTTAGTAACGCAATACTGGCCGCGAAATCGGATTTCGCGTCCTGAATTGCGTGCGTGAAATGACCACTTCGCGTCCGGCTGCACAAAAAGATCATTTTCTGGAGGGCAGCCTAGGTGTTGCCACGAGAAGTGGTTGGATCAATGGCCAAATTTTCGTAGATGTCTTAAAACACATTCAAAAGTATACTTCTTGTACTAAGTATAATCCGATTCTCCTATTATGTGACAATCATGAGAGTCACGTGACTGTTCAAGCCATCAATGCACGAGAAAACGATATCGTTTACCTCTCACTTCCGCCACATACAACTCACAGGCTCCAACCATTGGACATTAGGGTGGCCCTTAATTATGGGTGAAACAAATTTTGACCTGGTCACCCCCCAAATCGATTCTAAAAAAATAAAACGTAATTTTAAGATTTACTACCAGACCTCCAAATTCCAACGTTAAGGGGTGCCCCAAGGAGCCTGCTTTTTCCCATTTAAATAGCATAGGCTTTCAGCACACTTCTGGTTTTTATTTTTTTACAAAAGTATGTGTGTCTGGACAAATCCGGGGAGTGCTCCGATTCATTGCTCACTGATGCCCCTTTCATGGAAAAAATATGGGAGCCAAGTGTCATATCTTAAGCAAATAAATGGGGGGTGAAGAAAGTGGTAATTTTAAAATATTGTCGTTTTTCTCGGTTGTAACGAGTTGTTAAGATATGACACCTTGTAAGATCTCGTAAAAATGTTACTTTCGATTACTTACAAAATTATTGTTGTTGATTTTACTAAGACTTTTCTAAAATTTGTTGATTTGTTTAAGTATAATATTGATTAGAATTTGAAAACTTAGTGCAGAGTATAATTATTTGTAATACAACTTTTTTTTGTCCTATAATATTGTTTTTTATTTTAGTGTGTGAATCTACCCCACTATGTACGAAAGTGCCCAATTCCATGTATGAAAGCACCCCGCGTTTGGTGTACTTTCGTAGAATATCTCAGTTAAAATGGAAGTACATTATAGGGCCAGTGACCCATCGAAAACAATGTTGACTATCTTAAAGAGAGGAATCAGTACAGACGACGTTAAGATCAGCCACATGCCTCTGGAGCGTGAATTAAAAAAAGAAAAAATTCAAAACCTTGAGACCCTATTAAATTTGTATGACGAGGATTGGAGAAAACTAGATAAAATGGAATTTTACAAGAAATTTATTAAAAAACATAGTAAGAAAAACCAAGAAAATGAAGCTAATGTAACGGATGATGAACTGTGTCAATGTAATGAAGACAACTGCGGTGTAGTGATTTAGAAAGATTACACACCTTAGTTTGTTGCACCATACTTTAAGTTACACATTTTTAAGTTGATTAATGTTATATTTTTTGTATATGTTATTATGTAACTGCGGTACAATACCGGCGCTAAGTTTTGTTTTTTAGTTTCTAGCACACAGTTTTTCAAAACCAAATATAATCACATATTTGTTTTCAAAACGCATTTTCTTGGGGAAAATTTCGGAAAAACAAAGTGAAACATCGATGTATGATTTTGTACGAAATATGTCTTTATACTGAGCCTTTAAGCAAAATAATTATGTAACGAAAAAACGCCGTTTTTTCGACCGCCTAAGGGAATATCCTATGCCCGAATAAAATCATTTACTAAAGAAAATGTTGCATTGTTTTTAATCTGAGCCACTGTTAAAAAACGTGAACCACAATCCATCTCGTATTTTTAACTGCGACGAGACTGGTATAACCATAGTGCAACATAAGCATAAGAGTTGTTGTTGGAAAAAAACAAGTTGCAGCCCTTTCATCTGCCGAAAGAGGTTCCCTTATGACAGTCGTTATATGTTTCAGTACAATAGGTCTATACATTCCAGCACTAATCATTTTTCCTAGGTAAAATATAAAAGTGGGATTAATGAACGGTATGCCTCCTGGTTCCGTATACGCTTGCCGCCCATCGGGCTGGATTCAAGAACAAAGATTTGTCCAGTGGTTGACCTCGTAAAACCCCCTCGAGACAATCTAGCTGTACTCATCATCAATGGTCACTACATCCACACTAAGAATTTGGAGGTCATTACAGTTGGATGTTGCATTCATGTCGGCATTTAAAACATTTTATGCACAAGAACTTACAAACTGGTTGAAACAACATCCAGGACGCGTTGTAACAGTATATCGAATATGAGAACTTTTTGGGAAGGCTTATGAGAGTTGCAGTTGTGAAGACGGCAGTTAATGGCTTTTTGAAAACAAGTCTTTATCATGTCAATCGTGACATTTTCAGAGAGGAAGAATTTGTAGTGAATCATTAAATGCAAATGATTTGGTACCTATCAGAAGTTCTTTAACACAGCCTGATGAAATTTCCGTATCAGAGAAAGAAGCAGAAGTAGAAGTAGCTCGTCCTTTAACCTATTCAAATCTGGAGCTGCCTTCCGACTTGCTACCTCTCCCAAAATTAGGGGAGAATCTTGCGAAAGAGAAAAGATGTAATACAGGAAACGCTGCTGCTATTGTCACTAGCTCACCATACAAAGAAGAATTGGAAACAAGCCTCACTAAAAAGAATAGTCACATCTGGAAAAACAAGAAACATCTTGTCTACTGGTAAACCGAAAAAATTAAAAAAGCCAACGAGGAGCACCGAAAAAGTGAAGAAAAATAGAATTAAAAAACCAAAACTTTCTTCATCAGCGTCAGCAGGCTCCGAAGTTGAAATAACTTTCGATGATGGCGGTGAGTCACCATTTACTGAATGTGTACGAAATGGGCTCACGCTGAGTATGCGGAAGAGTCTGGAAAAAACTACATATGTAATTTTTGCAAATAAAACTTAGATATTTGTAACTTTGTATAAAAAAACACTTTATGAATAAATATTGTATTAATTTCCAACTTCAACAACTCATTTACAACGCTTACATGTAGGTACATCCAATATTGGGCTATACCACGACCCCATATTGGGAAAGCTGTATGCCTAATATGGGATTTTCAATAAACATGATTAGACAGTGTATTTGGTATTAAATACAAATAAATTGTTAGTTTCGGATATCTCACGCAAAATACATGAAATGATCTATATGTAGACGTGTTTACAGTTCATTCCAGCAAATATTTATATACGTTTTTTGAAGCTTAAAAGAAGTACCCCATATTTGGAGACTTTCCTCTAAGTAAAGCTATAGAGAAGAAATCCGAAATTAATATTTTGAGGGAGGAACTGCGGAATGAACCACATCATGTTTTTGGAAATCATAAGACCTGTAAGGCCGATTATTGTAAAAGAAAACAATTACAGGAAACAGATTATACGTCAATAGTAAAGCAAGGTTCTATTTTTTTGTGAAATCGAAATTGCTGTAGATTATATTATTAGGAAGGCTGACAGATTGACACATAATGTTACCACAAATAAAGCAGAATTTTATATGTCTCTTGTCAGTAAGTTCACAGGTGGAAAACGTTTAATTTTACACGAAAACAATCGTATTTTAGAAGATGCATTAGTGCTGGATTAAGTTTTAATAACGGGAAAGCTTGGCATTGTAGTGTACTTATATGTTACCGTTAATATCAAATTTCAGTTAGTACGCATTGTATGATTTTGCATCCCCTACTCGCAGCTGCATCCCGTTTGTGGGGGTAGCAGGCGGGCTCTAGTCTCACAGAGACGTGAAAAGCTCGCAACCCAAGTAGGTTGTATTCTTGTATTAAGCTTGTTAACCGTGTTTAACGTAGTTTAATAGCTGAAACTTGTTCAGTAATTTTGTTAGCGTTTAATATTGCCAATGTTGTGTGTCTCTACATTAAGAATAAACAATTAAATTTTACATGAAGTTTAATTGAAGAAGTTAAGGCAAGCGTTTCCCTTTAGAACCGTTTGTGTCTACTGCAAATCTTGTTTTATGTGCTTAATTGCTACATAAATTGGTCCTTCCGCCGGATTTTAATCTACAAACAGTTATTCCAGGAATAACGATATGTTGTGTGTGATCCAGTTTTAAATAAACATTTCGGCATTTTCGTCCCCATGTGTAAGACGAAGAGCACGCATCCGTGTTCTACATGCTGAAGAGAGACCACAACATAAAGGCACGTTCTAAGGTCGTGAATACGAGTTTCACAGGTGCGTTTTCCTGCGTTTGTTTAGTCTGGGACGGCGGCGCGTTTTGGTCTGTCGGCAAAGAAATGTGATTATTCCTTCCTTATCTACCTATTACATTTACGGCGGCTTCAAAATTAAATTCGTCGAATTTTATTGTTGCATATTTGAAGCGGCAATTAGTAACACGTTATAACATTGTGCTTTGACATCCTGATGGCATTTGTTTTTGCTAATTTTTTGTCATATCAATTAAATCGTACAAATATTTGAGTACGTTTTTTTGTTGCGAAAGATACGTCGCGTTGTCAGCTTGATATACAGTTGCAGTTCGCTTACGAACATACGAACTCTATTTACGATCCACACCTTGTGTTAAATGGTTTTTGCCATTGCAACTTAATTACGTTCGATTGGGCTTTGTTCTATTTAAAGCATTTTGTTTTTAAAGTTATTTTGGCCATTATTCGATTAATATGGCACCTAATAAAGAAGTAAAATTATTACTTATTAGCGCTCAACACATAATAGAGCAGATACAAGACTTCGGATTGTTACTCAGTTCTACTGATGAAAATTTATTAGAAGCCGATTTAAAACGGCTCCAAATTGAATTCGAGTACTTTAAGCCGCTATTGGATAAATACGAAAAAGCTATTAGTTCAATAGCAGCTAGCGATGCGAGTAGTGATACGTTACCAACGTTTGCGGATTTTCGCAAGCAATATTTTGGATTTATGGTCACAGCTGAAAGTGTATTACAGGAGAACAAACTAAAAATGGCTTCTCGTAGTAATTCAGCAGAATCCCTTGCTAGCAGCCGCGTCACAAGAGATAATATCAAGCTCCCAAAAATTTCGCTACCATGCTTTGACGGGAGTTTCCAAAATTTCAGAAGTTTTTTCGAAACTTTCGAAGCTCTCGTAGGCTCTAATGCTGACCTATCCCAAACGGAAAAATTTCTGTATTTAAAAAATTGTTTGAAAGGTCCTGCCGGCAAAATGATAAATGAACTCAAATCTACAGAATCAAATTTTAACGTCGCGATCCAGTTGCTTAAAGCGCGTTACGAAAACAGAAAACTATTAATTTTCAGTCATTTTGATGCGCTGTTCGAATCCCCTAAATTGAAAAGGAATTCAAACTTAAGAGAATTTTATGATAACCTTATCAAACATTTACGGGCAGTTGAAAACGAAAACATGACCGACGTCGAGTACTACAAGGACGCAGTCATTGCCTACATAGTGAAGAATAAATCTGACCCTCATACCTCGGCAAAATTCGCCGAAAAATTCCCCAAGAGAATTCCGTCAATTCAGGAAATTTCTCAATTCTTATCAGAGAGGTGTAATGTCATTGACGATTCGAGTAACGTCACCAAACCTTTAAATTCCCCTAAGAAAGGTAATATTAAGGGATCTTATGCGCTAGCTCAAACGTCGTATTCATGTGCCCTGTGCAAGGAGCAACACCTTTTAAATCGTTGCCCATCCTTTTTGGCCTTATCTACTAAGGCTCGCTTTCACAAGGCAAGATCTTTAAAACTTTGCCTAGTGTGCCTTTGTCACGGCACCAAATCGAAGTGTACATCTACCTTCAATTGTAAGCACTGTAATCAACGACATAATACGTTACTCTGTTTCAAGAATGCGGGGCTTTCCCACCAAAATAAAGGCCAGCCAAGCTCGAATAATTCGACTCACTCTCCTGGTGCTCCAGAAGCATTTCCCTCATCAGCTGGAACTACTACCAGCATTTCTACTTGCAATTTTTCTAGAACCGCGGAGGTCCTATTAGCCACTGTCCAAGTCAAGGTCAACAGTGGCAACGAGAGTTTCACCGTTCGTGGCCTGCTAGACCCCGGCTCACAACATAATCTTATTACCGAGGGTTTATGCAAAAATTTAAATTCTCCGTGCAAACCCATTAATCTCATTTTGAGAGGAGTAAATGACGCCGTTTCGTCTTGCTCAAAATACACCTCTGTGGATTTAGAATCCACTACTAGGCGTTTCAAATCAAACATCGACTGTTTAGTCGTACCTACAATTACTGACCAGCTCCCTCGAGTTCGGTTCAACAAGGATCTTCTAGATATTCCATCTCATCTACGTCTCGCGGACAGTTCTTACAACAAACCCGGAGACATCGATATTTTGCTTGGATCTGCCATGTTCTATAAAATACTTTTACCTCAAAAGGTTTCTTTAGGTACTTTCTTGCCGACCTTGCAAGGCACATTATTAGGCTGGGTTGTCGTAGGTGACTTACCAGCCAATTTTACTTCCTCAAGCGCCTTTCGTCGTGAAACTTCGACGATATCGTGTCATGCCATAACTGAGGCCAGTGATCCTGATCTGGACCTACATCAGTCATTAGCCAGATTTTGGGAATTAGATAATCCCGTTCCCATTAGCAAGCAATCATTACTCTCAGACGAAGAGAGATTTTGCGAAGAGCATTTCGCGAACACCATTCGTCGGGATGACACTGGTCATCTGGTGGTTTCAATACCATTCAATGCGAAATTATCATTGTTAGGTGATTCCGAACAAACGGCAGAATCCCGTTTCTTTCATTTGGAGAAACGACTCCAAAAATCTCCTGAGCTTCTCAGAGAATATTCCAAATTCATGGCTGAATACGAGTCCATGGGTCACATGACCAAAATTTCTGAATCCGAAATTCATAACCCTACCCTACGGTATCCAGTGTCATCAAGACTATCAACGGTTTCATTGACACCGCGGACATTCCTCCGCAATTTTATCCACATCATGCTGTAATCAAACAGTCATCCATTACGATCAAGTTGCGTGTGGTTTTCGATGCCAGCGCAAGGTCATCTACAAACATTTCGGTCAATGAAACTCAGGTTACCGGACCTCAAGTCCAAGACAACCTTCGAACGCATCCAGTCGCCCTATGCGGTGACATTGCGAAAATGTACCGGATGATCAATGTTGATCCTCCTTGTCGTAAATTTCAGCACATTCTTTGGAGGGATAACCCTGAAAAACCCCTCGATATCTACCGTCTGAATACGGTCACGTATGGCACTACTTCAGCCAGTTATTTGGCTACAAGGTGTTTAAAGTACCTCGCGGAGTCGCATAAAGATTCCTTTCCGGAAGCTTCCGAGGTCATTTCCAAGCATTTCTATATGGATGACCTACTATTTTCCACGGACTCGGTGGAAGGTGCCATAAAAATCAAGGAAAACCTTTCCGTCATACTTTCCTCAGCTGGATTTACAATTCGTAAATTTCTTTCAAACGTACCGGAAGTTCTCGATACCGCGAGCTCCGGAAGTATTGAATTCGCTACATTGCCCATTGAGGAGCGTTCTGATTCAAAAACGCTAGGTATTCATTGGAACTCGTTGAACGATTCCTTATTTTGTAGCATCGAACTACCTGACGAGAAGTCAGCACCTACCAAAAGGAAAATTTTATCAGTGGTGTCGAAACTTTTCGATCCTTTAGGGTTCTTTTCCCCACTTGTCATTCAAGGCAAACTACTCATTCAAAGATTATGGCAGCTCGGGCTAGGTTGGGACGACCCTATTCCAGAAGTCCTCTACTCCCAATGGTCCAACTTTAAGGATCAACTTGTAGGTTTAAGCCGCATCCGTATTCCAAGGTGCGTTGCATCGGCACCTTCTAATCTTGCCGCCGCGTGTGAGCCTTCTGCGTCGTCTAGTTCCCTCGCTTCTTATTTGCGGGTCGAATTGCATGGTTTCAGCGACAGTAACTCCGTCGCGTTTGGTTGTTGTTTTTAAGCGCGCTATGTCCTCCTTGACGGCAGCGTGCGCAGCAACTTACTATTCTCCAAATCAAAGGTCGCTCCATTGCGCACTGTCACCATCCCTCGTTTAGAGCTCTGTGCCGCTGTGCTAATGGCACAATGGTGTTTCGAAATACTTAATTCTCTAGACATTGTTTTTCATAACGTTTTTCTGTGGACTGATTCCAAAATAGTGTTAAACTGGATCAACTCCGCCCCAAACAATTACAAGGTCTTTGTTGCAAATCGCATCGCAGTTATTCAAGAGTGTACTAACTCTGAGGATTGGTACCATGTTGCCACGTCAAATAATCCTGCGGACCTAATTTCACGCGGAACAAATGTCTCTGACCTGCAATCCAATAGATTATGGTTTCAAGGTCCAGAATTTCTCATTAACGGTGAGTCCCAGTGGAACGTCAATTCTAACATTATTGACTTAAATGAATCAAACGAAAGGAAACATACAACCTTGATAAACGCTACCTTAGCGCGGTCAGGGGATCCTATTTTCGAAAAATATTCCTCTCTAGGAAAGCTACAAAGAGTCTTCTCTTATGTTCTCCGATTCATACATAACAGTCGTAATTCCGACAAACAAAATGGGCCATTGAAGGTCAATGAACTTAAAAACTCCTTGCTAGCGCTAACCAAGCTGTCAGCAGGAGTCATTCTCTATGGAAATTAAGGCCATAGAGAGCAATTGTAACTTGAAGTCTTCCAATATTCAAGCCCTCAATCCCTTCTTGGATGCTTATGGGTGCCTTCGCGTTGGAGGCCGGTTAACAAATTCTAACTTTGGATATGATAAAAAACATCCATTGTTGTTGCCCAAAAACCACAAGCTTACCGAACTAATTGTTCGCAGTTACCACAATGAGCTACTACATGGTGGCGCACAACAATTGCTCTACAACATTAGAGAACGCTTTTGGCCAACCGGTGGCCTTTCTCACATTAAAAAACCTTTAAGGACTTGCGTTCCGTGCTTTCGAACCAAACCAGTTATTCGGCACCCTTTGATGGGAAATATGCCCGGAATAAGGCTGAACGCAGTCTACCCGTTTTACAACGTCGGTTTAGATTACGCCGGCCCAATAATGGCAAAGGACAGAAGCACAAGGGGTGCGCGCCTCACAAAATGCTATATTTGTGTATTTGTTTGCATGATAACTCGTGCCATACATTTAGAACTTGTTACGTCCTTGTCTACGGACGCCTTTATAAACATGTTAAAACGATTTATCGCTCGTAGGGGCATCCCTAACTGTATGTCAAGTGACAACGCTACTAATTTTCGAGGTGCAAAGGGTAAACTTGATAACTTGCATTCGCTACTACACGCGAAAGAATCGTGGGACAAAATTACTAATTTTGTATCAAACTTTTCAATCAAATGGGAATTTATAAACCCAAGGGCGCCCCATGAAGGTGGTCTTTGGGAAGGGGCTGTCAAAGCAGTCAAAACACATTTGAAACGTGTTCTCGGTAACGCGAATTTGGTATTTGAACATTTGTACACGACTCTAACAATGATAGTCAATTTTAAATTCAAGGCCGTTATCCCGAATCTCTGCTGACCCTGATGACCTTACCCCATTGTCTCCTGGTCATTTCCTAATTGGCCGCCCATTAAACTCCTTACCGGAACCCGATATTACTCACCTTCCGGAAAATCGCTTACGACTTTTTCAACGATCTCAACAAATGGTTCAACATTTTTGGAAGCGTTGGAGCAAGGAGGTAGTCTCTGACTTTCAGCGGCGTCAGAAATGGTTCAAGCATCTGCCGGACCTCCTCCAGTTAGACACCGTCGTCATGCTTCAAGACGACAACTTGCCTCCACTTCAGTGGCTCCTTGGCCGTGTCATTCAGCTCCACCATGGCCACGACAACGTTCTTCGTGCTGCCTCCTTAAGGCTGGCAAATGGAAGTGTTGTGCGGCGTTTCCGTGCATCGTTTGTGCGTGTTGCCAACGCAGTGCTAGTTGCGTTATTAAGTTGGGTACTCCGTTACAATTCTCTATGCTTAACCTTTTTTGTATTACAGTTGCATTTGTTATATTACCATGTATCATTTTTTTGGGAGTTCTTCCTCCCACATTTATTGTAAATATTTGTAGTTGTGCTTCTCGTTATTTGTGCTATTTATTGTTCAGGTATCATTTGTATCTGAGTCTCGTTGAAATCTGGTTGATTTCAAGGCGGGGAGTGTATGATTTTGCATCCCCTACTCGCAGCTGCATCCCGTTTGTGGGGGTAGCAGGCGGGCTCTAGTCTCACAGAGACGTGAAAAGCTCGCAACCCAAGTAGGTTGTATTCTTGTATTAAGCTTGTTAACCGTGTTTAACGTAGTTTAATAGCTGAAACTTGTTCAGTAATTTTGTTAGCGTTTAATATTGCCAATGTTGTGTGTCTCTACATTAAGAATAAACAATTAAATTTTAATTGAAGAAGTTAAGGCAAGCGTTTCCCTTTAGAACCGTTTGTGTCCACTGCAAATCTTGTTTTATGTGCTTAATTGCTACACGCATAATATAATAAGGGTATATGCATAATAACTGAAATCTCTCGTGGTTATGCATAATAATTCGTAAGGTTCGTAAGGTATTACGCATATTACCTATAAGGTTACCGTTATTATGCGTATTCCCTAAAACCATTCCAGTTAATACGCGAAACCGCGAAGCACATACTTCGCGCATAGTTGTTGAAATGCGTGTATGGAATAGGTTATGTTACATATTTACTTTCTATAGTCCATAATGACGTCTACATTAGTTGTTGATAATGTAAAGTGCACATTTATTGAAGAAGTTACAAAGCTAAAGGGAAGAACAAACTCCCGATTAATATTCTATTAAAAGAAGAATATCATGCTCTCTTAGCCGAGGTAAATATTTGTTAGAATTCTTATAAAACCGTTTTAAATCACTGGTGCCATTAGGTCAGGGAAGCTACTTTGTGTGATGGCCCGAAATCCCCTCTACAATATCGCAGAATAAAGAGATTTGGAATAATTGAGGTTGGAGGTGTCGAAAAGCTTGTAACGAAAAATAAAAGTAAACTGACAGAGGACGAACACGAGTTAAACTTTGATATTTCAATAGAAATTCAAGATGTGCGCTACGTCGTACCTGTTGAGGGAATGTTTGACGTTCTAGACGTTTGCCACAGGAATACCGGTCACGGAGGAAGAGACCGAATGATAACTGAAGTTTCAAAACAGTATTCTAATATTACACAAGAAATCCTAGGATCTACTTATCACATTGCCAGGCTTGTCATTAATTGATATGCAATCTGAATCCGATGGAGAATTTAAATTTATACTGGTTTACCAGGACCATCTTACTAAATTTGTCATTTTACGCGCCTAACATCAAAGACAGCTGTGGAAGTAAGCAAACATATAAGGGATATTTTTTGTCTGTTTGGAGCACCAGCAATATTACACAGGTAAATAGTTGTTTTGCAGTTATTTTTTTTACAAAATGTCAAACATTTTTAGCGATAATGGAAGAGAATTTGTAAACCAAGTAATTCGAGACGTTACTGCAGAATGGAAGATCTAAAGCTGGTGAATAGGAAGCCTCGCCATAGCCAGAGTCAAGGAAGTGTTGAACGTGCCAATGCTGATATTGAGGCAATGATAGCTATTTGGATGTCCGACAATAAAACCAAAGAATGGCCAAAAGGTCTAAACATTGTTCAGTTCATGAAAAATAGGTCACTGCATGCTGGACTAAAAATGTCACCATATAAAGCTTTATTCGGCACAGAACCGAAAATTGGCCTAGCAACAGAAAATCTACCATCCGAATGCATTGAAGAAATTATTAATGGAGAAGACCTCGATCTTTTACTAGGTAACAATAATGAAGAAAATAAAAGCAAGATTGATAATAATGATCAATGATCAGGAAGATAACTATAATAATAGCACCCCTGCAATGCTAGAGAACAGAAGTATTCGAATTTTGGAAGTAAGGAGCGAGGCAACACAAAATCTCCAACAACAAGCACATAAAATGCTTAAGACTTCGAATGCAAAATATCCACCTTGCTTAGTGGGTGCTAACGTTACTGTCCCTATTCCAGATGTCGATCGCGCTCGTGGATCTTTCCGAAATGTTATTGCTGTTGTAATGGAAGTAGATGAAAATAACGGTAACTATAAACTTGGAACAAAGGATGGAATATTACAACAACTATACACTGTGTCCCAATTTCGATGCTCACCATTGGTATCTCGGTTATTAGAAGACATAGAGCAACGGTTAAATGGGGAAAAATATTTTCCTTATAACTAAATATTTTGCAGGCATGTTATACATCGTTGCAAAGCACTTTTTAAGGACTATCTAACTAACCAAAAATCCAATGTGGCCGCCATATGAAAAACAAAAGATAGCGCTAATAACTTAAAAACAAATGACAATCGGGGGTTTCTGTTTGTATCAAATAATTTGTCTTAAAAAAGTGTCTCAACAATGTAAAACTTTAAAAGAGGTCAGATTAAGCGTTAAAGAGTTATTGAGGAATAACGAAATCGGCAAATTATTGTTTTTTTTAAATATTTTAAAAATTAAAAAAATTAGGTCAAATTTGAAATGATATTTGTCGTGAGTATTGAATTCTGCAAAACTTTCCCCATTTAACAGTTGCTCTATGTCTTCTAATAACCGAGATACCAATGGTGAGCATCGAAATTGGGACACAGTGTATGTGCGATCACAATTTCAGCCCTGTGCACCGAAAAAAATATTGTTCATAATATCAACATTCTTAACTCATATTTCATTGAGATAATGAAAATTTTCATAAATGTAATGAATGAAATGGTGTTCATAGATTAATGCTGTCAAACATCAGTAGTATGAATTCACATTCATCTTTCTAATGAATTTGATTTGCTTAAATTAATGAAAGCAGTAATGAAATTATCAGAAGTAATACCACAAGTGACTAGAATTTTACCGGAAATTTTTTTGCCGTCACCAACACGACTGCTTGTTGCGACGAAAATCGTAACGAGTGCGACAGCACGAGTTACGATTTTCCAAAGCAACAAGCAAGATTGTTTGTGACGGCAAAAATTTCCTGTAAAATTCTAGTCACGAATGGTATTCGGAATGATAATTCCTCGAATTATAATGAAATTACTGAAATACTTGTCACTCAAAAAATTTTGACAGACGTTGTCTCTAAGCAACGCTGCTAGTCGCAAAATTTTCTAGAAAATTTCACTAGTAGTGGTATTTTCGATTTAATTCGATTGTGATTGGTTCAATTCACCAAAATACTGTGATTTGATTGGATGAGTGGAATAATCATAAAAAATGATGAACTGTTTCATTGCGTGAATAAATTCGTTCATCATTGAAATTTTGGAACTTTAATGAACACTATTTATTATGTTAAATCTCAACATCATCCATTTGTGAAGTGAACTCAATGATCAATTAATATTGTAATTATGCGCGAGTGAATTAATCTGTCGTATTTGATCATCCGTATGGTTATAAAATTTGTATCTACATTATTCAGGTACCTAGTCATGATATTAATGCAAGAATACTTTATTGATACTATTTAAGAAGAAACTCGGGACTGTGGTAACCTTTAATGAATTTTATTCTGATAATGCAATTTACTATTGTTTATTAAAGCAATATTAAGTTCTCCACCTTTATACATATTTTTAAAACTTTTATACATAAGTAATGTATAGTTTAATAGAATCTAATCAATGAACAATAATAATCATAGCCGGTCCATGACATTTGAAATTTTTATTTCATAATTTCTATGTTGTGGGCTGTCTGGAGCCATAAAATTTAATCCTAAGGGTTTAAGAAAAATAAAGATGTCGATATTTTTAAATTTATGTCTCTAAGCTTTACTTTACTTTACAAAAGCGTTAATCCTTTCGGTAAGCACTTTCAAAGGCCAAGTTTGGTGTGTTGGTTTTTCCAAGATGCCGGGTTTAGTGCCAGTGAGTCATTTACCCAAACACGCCGACATGGGCTGTTAACGGAGGGGGTATGAAAAAGCATTACTGTTTCTTTAAAGTTCGAAAAATTCGCATTTATCACCGAGTTACACCCGAAAGTACTACTTGCAGTTTGGTTGTGCATCAATGTGTGTATATTAACCTTAAGGTAAGAAAAATTATATATCTTTTAACATACTAACAACGTATATCTCATTTACTTTGTCGTAACTCCACTGCCGAATCAATTTAAGTTAATTGTACTAGCTATCTCAGGTATTGGGGCTACTTCAATATTAGTACATATACATAAGTACCTACTTGCATGAGATAACACTCAAGATGTTATGCTTTATGTGTAAACAACATCACACTACTCTACATAAGCTTGTAACACATTTCAAACGTGTCCACCATCTAAGTACAAACTCCACATTTAGATGCTCGGAGTGTAGTCAAACTTTTCAAAATTTAACGAGTTTCAAAAGGCATATGAATCGAAAACACCCCATAAATGACGTTCTTCTTGATTCCACAATTAATGCTGCTGACAATAACGATTTTATGATCAGTGTAGATGACTTGATAGATGATGGGAATATTCCGAGCACATCAAAAATTTACCCCGAGCCTTGCCCCATATTTATTGGGAACGAAAACTCGAGTCATGAAATTGAGGGTGAGGTTCAGAATCAATCTGCCAAATTTCAGTTTGATTTGCTGCAAAAAACTATGCGGAGTTTTTACTGTACCTTCATAATAACGATAATTTTTCACGAAAAGATGTGTTCAAAATACAAGATGGTGTAAATAAATATTTACTTAACCCATTATTAGATACATTTATGGAGTTTGCCAAATGTAACATGCAATACCAACATTTTGGTTTATACAATGAAATTTCTGACTTAATATCGAATTGCAGAAATCCTTTCAAAACGTTTAGTTCGTCAGATCATTTGTTTCACAAATGTTTAAAAAACGAGGGCTACATAGATAATCTTACGGAAGTTACTATCAACAACGAACTGATGCCAATACATAGGGCTGGTAATTTGATAACCCAAGAAAAAAAATACAGGCATTTTGATGCCGTTAAAATTTCAATTCAAGCTATTTTTCAATAAAAATAAATTATTAGAACCTACTTTAGATTATATGAAGAGTTTGAATGTAAATAATAAATTAACAAATTTTATACAAGGTAAATTATGGAAAGATAAAATTAAATTATATCCTGGAAAAATTTTGATTCCTTATTTCTTATACATCGACGATTTCGAAATCAATAATCCGCTCGGTTCTCATTCCTCAAAACATTCTGTGTGTAACGTTTACTACTCTTTCCCGTGTTTGCCGGTTCAAGAATCTAAATTGGAAAATATTTTTTATGCTGCAGTGACAAAGTCCATCGATTTAAAAACTTTTGGTAATGAAAAATGCTTTGAATATCTCATAGAAGAATGATTCAAAATGCTAACAATGAAAATGCCACAGTCCATTTTATATTAGGTCTAGTATTAGGTGATAATTTAGGGTTAAATTCGTTCCTCGATTTTAGCAAATCTTTTTCTAGTAATTTTTACTGCAGGCTTTGTCGGGCCTCAAAAGCAGAAGCTCAGAGAATGAGTTTTGAAAATAGTGATCTAGTTCGAACTATTGAAAATTATGAGAATGATGTTTCCAATACAAATAATAGTATGGGAATTAGAAATAAATGCATTCTTAATAACATTCCATCGTTTCACGCGGTTAAAAATTACTATGCTGATGTAATGCATGATTTGTTTGAGGGAATATGCCATTATAACTTATGTCATACTACATAAGCATGAAATATTTTGACTTGAATGTTTTAAATTCCCGTAAACAAAATTTTGAACATGGACCAACAGAAATAGAAAATATTTCTGGAAAAATAGAACTATCACATCTTCAAAAAAGAAAATTAAAAATGTCAGCTAGAGAAATGATGACGTTCACGTTTTATTTTCCTATAATGATTGGAGATTTTGTTTCCTCAGATGATGCCGTGTGGAGGTTTCTTATAAATTTTGTTGAACTCGTTGATTTATTACTGTGTTTTGAAATTGACGAGTCTAACATCCTTTTATTAGAAACTAAAATCAAAATACATAACAGTGCCTATATTACATTGTTTCATGATACGTTAAAACCAAAATTTCACATTTTGACACATTATCCAAAAATCATTCGGCAATCAGGGCCACTCCGAAAGCTGTGGTGTTTCAAGTTTGAATCCAAACATAGGCATCAAAGTTTACTCCCATTGCATTACGTCACGAAAGAATATTTGTCTCACATTAGCTAAAAAGTACGAATTGAAATTTGCTTTTCAAATAATGAATACCAATAATTTTTTATCCGTAAATAGTTTTACTTTTGATGAAAAGTTTAAAGTGCACACTAATTACAAAAACAACATTCATGAAAAACTGCATGCTTTTGAGAGTTCCACTGAATTTTATTCTCGTATTTGCTATAAAGGAATTGAATACCATTGTGAACACTATTTAGCAGTAATTACTAATAATATCTCACTCTAGAAGAGTTTGCAGAATCCCGGGGTAGAAAAAAAACAACTACTCTTTTTTTGCCAAAAATTGCAAAATACAATGTACGACCCTCACATGCTTGCTTATGAAGTTAACCCTGCTGATTTGGGTGTATTTTCATTAATATCCACTGATCAAATAGGTGGACCACCTATAACTTTAATAAAAACTGTCAGGGGAAAAAACATTTTGCGCATTAAAGAATATTACAAAACTATTTAATGTGCAATAATGTTGTATTAGCTATAACTATAACTAGACTAACTGGAAAACGGGAGTATATGTTAAGTTCCACTTCTATCCCCGTGTTATCTGGATTTTCATTTACTTTCTGTATTTTCGTAAAAATCACTATCTTTTGTAATTATTTTTATAAATTGCATAAGTATTATCATACTTATGATGATGATAGTAAAAACTATTAGTATGTTAAAAATTGTTAAAAGAATATTGCACGTAATTCAGCGAAATGAACAATCGAACAGAAATTGTATTTGTTTCTTCTTATATCACAACCAATAAAAATGATAAAAACCTATTAGGCCAATATGTATTCTACCAAAATTAACATGAATAATTTATGCAGAAGTTATACTAATATAATTACTAATACTATAATTGATCGCAATAGAGCATTCTCCGAATAACGGTGAATCTTACATAGAAGATCTAAGTTTTACGTTCCCTGCTTTCGAAAGAATCTGCCGTCAGAAAATACTATAACTTCACGACTGTGGAGTTTGATCAACAAAATCCACACACTACAGAAAACCTTGATATTGCATCACCCAGCAAACCAGAAGAAACAGAACTGAGGTTATTGCTCTCTTCATGGAAATTAGAACAATTGGCAGAAGATTTTATTGGTATTTTTTAGTTACAGTACTATAACGGCAATAATCGCTAATTATACTTTGCTTTTTTTAGCTCAAAATGTTTTCGTTAAAATTCTGAAAATCATTAAGCGCGATCGTCTCGAACGTTTGTTGAAAAACTTTGATATGGGAACCCTAGTATTATTTGAACATAATTTAGAACAATGGCGAGTATCAATAGGCTAAAGAACTGAATTTTATAAATTAAGTAAAATCGTTTTTACATGTAGTTGAGGGGTCACTTATAAGCTACATAATATTTAAAATAATAAAAAAAAAATTTATCCGCAAAAAAAAATAGAAAATTATCCCAGCAATTTTGAATTACCGCCGGAAAATCGAAAACGGCATGTGACGTACCGCGCCGCACGGATTGGTGTTGCCTGGTAATGTTCATAAAAAAGACTTTTCAGTGTCAATGTGACTGTAAAAAATTTAAGGTTAGTATCATGTACCTATTCATTAGGTATAGATAGAAATATTTTGCCTGGTGTAGAAGTAGTAGTAGTTACTTGTTAATTTTCACAGGCGAAGGAGGTAAATAAACACGTTAAATATCGCGCGTCGCGCTGCAACGTTCGCATATGTTCTGCTGACAGCTGACTATTATTAATTATTAGTTATCTATGCAGCTGACGCGTTCGGCTACATACGTCACAGCAATATGGCGCGCATACGTGCTCGTCTTGGCGGGAAAATTTTTCATTTGAAATTTCGACTCTTTTTTACACTTCTTAATTATTCAAAAAAAAAATTTTTTTGTCTTGGGTATTTTTAATACGGCATAAATATTAAAAAACATTAATTTAAACAAAATAATTCTGTTGCCTATTGGATTACCATTTCAATCCACCCCACAACCATTGCCCTACCATCGGAATCGAAATAATTCGCCATCCCCAACCTTATCGCATGGATCATTCAGATCAGGTACACCATCACCAAGTCGTTTTATGCCGTATGAAAGACCTTCAACTGATGATGTTCAGACATCCAAGGATGAATACCAATTATCCACCATTTTAAACCAAACTCCAAGAGGATGCATACTCGTTGAGTATTATAACAAATTCTCCAAGTTTCAAGAAGAACAGAGGTTCACACTAATTTCAATTATAGCACTCTATTTTCAAGAAAAGGGGATAAAAATGACGCTAGGTGGTAGTCATCAGATAGAACGCCAGATTTTGGAAAGATTTCCACCAGAAAAATTGGTAAGACTAGTCTTAAATTTAATGTAAACAGAATTCAGCACGTGCAGCACATCAATGCATTTTAAAAAAATACTTACTTTTCTTGGATGATGCTTACCAATTCTAATTTTGTTACAGGAGTATTACCGAACTACCAAAAGAGGAAAAATATACACTAAGTTTTGTAATTTAACGACCTCATTTAACTCGGCAGTTTTAAGACATGTATTTGAGGGGAAAATACAAGGAAGGAAACAAATAAAATCTAGACATGAAGAAGATTTCGGTAAAAACAAATTTTATAATACAATTAATATCAAATTAATATCCCAAAAACCTATTGCAAACTGTATATTCAATCGTCTAAATATGTATTTTGGGTTTTTCCTTTCTTAATAATGTCAATTGATTGCTTTTTCTGATGATGGAGGCTTAGTTTCCGAAATATGTATTTAGGTGATTACCTAAATGCAGATTGTAGTTAACGTTTTTTTTTTTTTTTTTAGTTATCACTAAGTGCCACAGGCTCCAATTAATTATTTTTTTTGTTTATGTAGAACCCAAGGAAGACGCCGAGAACTGCATTCGAGCGTTAAAATTCGACAATTTGACCTCTGAACAGTTCGATAGGACATGGAAGGCCTGTTGCCAATTTCGACTACAGTTTATTAAATTAAACAATAATACAGCTGAAATCATGAAGAAATGGCCTTTTTATACAAAACCTTCAGGATATAGACTGGTAAAATTATTAAATCATTTTTGTTCTATTTCACAACCCATTATTTTCCAGATCGAAATGGGTTTTATGGCGGGCTTTATTCATAACAAAGACGGGTTGCTGAGCAAATGGGAAGAGAGCCACGAACCAATTCTCGCATTTTTAATGATTGACAACCATATCAAGGACCGAAATGTCAAAGAATTGATTGATAAACTAAATAGCAATTCTACGCTGGTCACTGAAAGTAAGCATCTTATTAAAGCATTTTATTTCTTTTATAAAGCTCATTTATTTATTATTTAAGAATCTAAAAATGTTGTATGTTTTTTGCATTCCACTAACAAAAGTGCGTTGCAATCCTTGTTAATTAAAAAAAATATTTTAAATTCAGTAATTCTGTCCGATTTTTTAGGGTGCTCAAGACAGTATGAACATGATTCAAATCGGGCAGAATATTCAAATTCCTTTTAGTTATTTCGGAAATAAATCCCAAAGTATAACAATTTTGATACTTTTTTTGTTGTTTAATTTTTTATTATTGATTGTAATTATTGTTAGCTATGAAGCTAAATAAAGATTTATTATTATTATTATTATTTTCAAATAGTGATAAACAGCTTATTTAAAAAAGATTAAATTCTGCCCCTAAAAAAAATACAGGGATTCAATAAAAAAATTGACTCAAGATTTAACCCATGATCTTGCGAAACATCCTTTTAAAATTGAGATAGATTTTGTCGTTTAATCGGTATGCTGGCAGCCGTTTACGTCTACAAGGATTTCGTAAATTTCAGTAGACGAGCCTTAATTGAATGAACCTTTACTTTCAGATGGGCGTAATGCAGCCATATTTTGGGCCCTACATGGCTATTTGGTACCTACCAGTAAAGTTGTGAAAAAGGATCCAATAACGGGAAAGAAAATTACTACGAAATTTTCGATAAAAGACGGACAGGAATCGGTTATTTTTGTTGGGCAGAACATGCAGGAAATTGAAGATCGAATAGAACATTTAAAGAAAACAAAAGTATCGCTACAACCTTCAATTTACTGCGTTGGAGAGAACATTTTAGCAATCGAAGAAATATTTGTAAATTTTGACAACATTCGTTATAAATTTAGTAATGTATTGCGGGCGTTGGATATATGCTTCAAAATTATATACCTATTCTATCTTCAATTTCCCGCGGAGCCGATACTGTTTTACTCGTTCCTAGAAACGTATTTTTATGATCTCCGAAATATCCAATTCAAAAATTCATTTATTGTGCGAGAATTTATTTGAGAAATCCACAATTAATAATTGAACTTACTTTTTTCTATTTAGCACTAATTTATTAACTAAGTAGGTATAGTACTAGGTAATTATATTAATTTGATGTAAAAAAAATAGAAAACCGAAGTTTTATAGCAGCACTCTCTTGGAGAACATCTTCCGAGTCTTGGCATCTTTGACTGCTGTAGGAAGTCTATGTTTTCGAGTGTTTTGTTGGTACACAATTACAATGTTTTTAGTTGTTGATTTGTTGTAGTTTTCCAATCAAGATTGTATGTTATTTTTAGGGCTTTATTTAGAGTTCTGCCTAATTTGGTTTTGCTATTTTGAAATATTAACTTAAATAGATTATTAGATTAGTATTATGGGTGTATCTTGGTTGAGAAATGAATGTATTATTGTCATAATTATTATTATTTTACCTCGTTTTCATAACATTATACATCAGTGCCCTCTAAGAAATGCAGAGTTATAGTAGTATAGTTCTGCGTTTTTTGTATAAAATCGGGGGAATTTTCCTACTGCAAAATGTAAAAATTACCCCTAAAATTGTTAGGGTAAAGTTGGGATAGATGCCCTAGGACAGCGTTTCCCAAACGGTGGGGCGCGCCCCCCTTGGGAGGCGCAAAGATCCTATAAGGGGGGCGCAGCTAAAAAAAATAGTAGAACAGAAATTAGTATATTGAAACTAATACAAAATATCTTAACTTAATGCTTAATTTAATGTTTAACATGTTCCTAATAACCTCGATTTATCGACTTTTCCCCCAAATTGTCAACCCTGCTGCACATGCATCATGATTTTTATACGTCCTACCCCCACCCTCACAATTTCTGGGCCATTTTATAGCGCTCGGGAAAGTTCGTGATTCCGTCTTGCTAGAAAGGGGGGCGTGTACCATAAAACATATCAAAAGGGGGCCGTGAAACCTAAAAGTTTGGGAAACGCTGCCCTAGGAGGATAGATGCCACGCATTCTAAATCTCGCGCACTTTACGACACTTGCCGAGAAACTTCGTTAAAAACGAAAGCATTATTCATTCGTAGATTGTTACAAGCGTTGTATGGGATAGATGCCTCAGTGTTTGTGATTTAAAAATATATTTAGGTGAGTACACGATTACTTGCATGTAAACGGAGAATCTGACTGTCGCCAGTTAAGGTTTAACTATTAGTTTTCATAATAAATAGTTGAAACTGTAATTTGTATCATTAGAATACATTGCAACCTAACCTACAAAACAGTTATTTTGAGAATTATCCACCTGTAGGCTTAGAATATTAGGTGGGGCGTCTATCCCAAATAAAAAGGATAGACGCCCCACCTTACTTGTGGGATAGATGGCCGCTACTTCTATTTAGATAATCTACCTAATGTGTTTCAGAATAATGCCTAGAAAATACATAAGAAAACATAATGTTCGTCCAAGGGCGGTTTGGTCTGAAGCAGACTTAATTTCTGCTGTGAAAAATGTCAAAAATGGGGAAATGTGCATTAATGAGGCAAGCAAAACTTTTAAAATTCCATCTCGCACTTTACGAAGAAGGCTAAAAACTGGAAATACAAAAAAGTTATCTTTAGGAAAACCTCCGGCACTAGGGTTCGACAACGAAAGGCGGTTAGTAGCTCACATACAAAAATTGGAAAAGGCTGGTTTTGCTCCTAGTCGTGTAAATGTACGTAAACTTGCGTACGAGTTTGCAACTAAACTTGGTCTACAAAAACTTTTCTCACCGAAAAATAATGAAAAAGATATTACAGGAAATCATTGGTTGTATTCTTTCTTAGAAAGAAACAACGATTTGAGTGTTAGACAAAGCGAAGGCTTATCTCTCGCGCGTTCGAAAGGAATGTCTCGTATCGAAGTGGATGCATTTTACAATATCTTTGAGGAAACTTTAGAAAAACATGATTTAATGGATAAACCAAATAGAATTTTTAATATGGATGAGAGTGGGATTCAACTTAACAACAAACCTGGTAAAGTTATCGCCACTAAGGGAAGTAAAGATGTCCATGTCCTCATATCTATCGAAAAAGGAGAAAGTGTATCAACAATTGCTTGTAATAATGCTTTTTTACCGCCAGTATTGATTTTAAAAGGCACCCGCAAAAATCCTGATCATTTTGATGGTTTGCCAGTGGGTTCTGATATTTATATGAATAAGAAGAGTTCATATATTACAGCAGACTTATTCATGGAGTGGTTGAAAGAACATTTTGTGCCCACGAAAGGTGAAGGCAAAGTGGTATTACTGTTAGATGGCCATTCATCTCACACCAACTGCTTGGACATGCTGCAATTTGCTGATGATAACGATATCATTATGATTTGTTTGCCGAGCCACACCACGCAGGTCCTACAACCGCTTGATAGATCCTTCTTCAAACCCTTAAAGGACTATTTTAAACAAGAAACTGAGTCATGGATGTTCACCCATAAGGACAGAAAAATAGGTCGTTTGCAGATGGGGAAATTAATTGGCACTGCTTGGAAAAGGGCAGCTACAATTGGCAATGGCATATCTGGGTTTGAGGCTTCGGGAATATATCCTATCAACCGAACTAGAATTCCTGACCACTTCTTTCAAATATCCGACTATTCCATTAATTTGCATGGACAAGAAGAAACTGAAATTAACAATATAATACCTGATGATGTTAAAAGTACAAGTGCTTCTAATTCTACATCCTATGTGGAAATTCCTGATGTTATTAATTTACCTCACGACTTTTTTGAGAATGAGGATAATTATATATTCGATTTACAAGACGAAAATGAATTTCCACCAATTGAAAAATCTAAAGAAGAGTCTACTCCATCCAAATTTCTAATCGAAATTGCCCCTGTTCCTACTATTCCTTTACAAATCAGCAAGAGAAAACAGTCGGCTGCTATTCTCACAGAAAACTTGGGAGAGAAGAAAGCTAGATAGAGCTGAAGAGAAGAAAGCTTTAACCGCAGAGAAAACCAGAGCTCCACCAAAGAAAAAAGGGGAAGGAAATGTGTAACCAAGAACATGAACACCGCTTCACAGAGTACTTCTGAAACATCGAAGGTATTATCCGAAGATACTTACAATTGCGCGGCATGCCTCGAGGAGTACTACCAAACCACTGAAATAGTCGATTGGATTCAGTGTGTGGAATGCTACAATTGGCTTCATGAAACATGCACAATGTACCAGAACAGATGCAACGACTGCGGAAAGAAACTTAAAAGAGTAGAAAAATGTAAGAGAACATTGTAGATGCGCGAGTATTTGGACAAATTTGCCGAGATTTAATGTTGACCTATGTTAGTTTAAAACTATAAATAGTTGTTTATTTTTTTTTATTTTGAAACATTTTAAGTTCGTGGTATTAAACGTATATTACTGTTAATACCAATTTATACCATTAATCGTAAATTATAATTTTTTTTAAATAAAGTTTTCAAATATCTAATGTATATTTTACTACCTATACCGATGTTACTATATTTTAATAAGATCTAAAACCATGTGGGATATCATGTAAGTAACTAGTTAAAAATAGTTTTGTATTGGTATGGCGTCTATCCCATAACCAGGGCATTCCTCCCATATGGTGAGGCATACATCCCATACATATGGGATATATGACCAAAAACACCCTTTTATAAATTATAGAATATTTTTGCAATTTTATTGCATTGATGCATACAAAAGTTTATTTTTTGCATGAGAAGTTGATAACAAAAGTTTGTGAACAACTTATATTTGTTAAAATTATCAGAGACAAGTTTTATTCCCAAAATTTCTTAAGTGGGGCATCTATCCCAACTTTACCCTATAAGGATGCATTAAAAGTTATGTCCTTTACCATCATCAAGTGATGTAAAGGATATTACTTTTAATGTATTTTTACAAAAAAATTTAAGGATAAATTTTACATTTTCCAGAAGAAAGATTCCCCCGATTTTTTACAGTGATACCCAATAGGTCATTAACATAATGAAATAATAGTATATTATACACGACGCTATAATGTAGGCTATTATTACCGAGGATAATGTTTGCAACACGAGCGAGTTTTAAATTATCCGAGGTAATAATAGCCATTATAGCGAGTCGTATACTATAATTTATCCACGAACACAAATACGAAGAATTTTTAATTAAAATTGACTTGTCGACTTGTCAATAATCTGTCAATTAGGATTAGAAACATAACCTATAATCTGTCAATTAGGATTAGAAACATAACCTATTTCCTTCATTATACACCATAGACAATGATGTTACCATGACACCTTGAATAACCATTATACACTGCTGTCAGTGTATAATGGATAGCATTATGAGTGACCAAACACATGAATAATTGACAGATTATTAAGTAGTCGTGGATAAAGTTCATTAATATTATAAAATACAATTCATAAACATAATAAAATAAAGTTCATTAATAAATGATATGCAATTCATTAACCTTCGCGGCACCGGGCGGGGTACAAATGTACCCCACGGGTAGTTTTTTATGGTGTAATTCTGAAAATTTGACATCTTATGCCGTCATTTTTTAATTTATCCTTGCATAGGTACACAGCAACAATATTGCATATTTAGATTAGAAAAAAAATTTAGAAATCTTCTGGTAAAAATTAAAATCTGTCTTGGGGTGCATTCGTAGCATGCTATTTTTGAGGCACCCGACTGTAGTCTGTAGTATGAATTAATTATTGTCGGAGGTGTTCGGGCAATATTGACATGTGCGTTGACATGATAATCAACACGCAAGTAGTCAGATGACTTTAAGCCACATCTACAATATCACTCGGTCGGTTCAATGCAGTTTTATTATGGGGTACAAATGTACCCCACGTGGTACTCCGTGTAATTTTCTTGACGTGGTGCCGCGAAGGTTAAGATAACGAAATAAAGTTCATCGAAATAATGAAATAAAGTTCATGAAGATAATTAAATAAAGTTCATTAAAATAATGAAATAAAGTTCATTCAGATAATGAAATAAAATTCATTAAGATATTAGAATAAAGTTCATTAACAGAATGAAATAACGTTCATTCGGATAATGAAATAAAGTTCATTCAGATAATGAACCAATATTTTAAAGCAATGAAACCATTTGCATTGTATCAATGACATTTTCTTAAAACCAATGAGCAGTGTTCATTAATATGATGAAAATATGTTCATACATTAAATGTACAACTTTTCATTATAATAATAATAATAATAATAATAATAAAGTTTATTTGTAAATAACATTAACATTACATCAACTATATAATACAATTGAATTATTTGTAACATTAAAATTTAAATAAGTGATACTCAGAGAAAAAAAATAATAATATATACGAATAAACGGTTAAGACATTGTTTTACAATGCCAACCACAAAAACTGAAAGCAGTTTGCGTGTGGTTTTCATAAAATTAGTTAGCGAAACGAAACAAGTTCAAGTAAGCAATCGTTTAGTGTATCACAAAATAGGTATCTAAATAAATAAATATGCGGAAATAGAATAAATTAATAAAAATAAGGAAAAGAAGATTATAATTAGTTGACATTATATATTAACGTAGCAAGTCCAAAAATATTTTTAACAACATACCTACATCATTTTTTATTTTATAGTGGAATTATTTAAAACAACGAAGCTCTTGTATAGCATCCCAAGTTAGAGATGATATCCATTGTTTTGTGATAAATTTAATGTTATTTTTATTAATATTTAATTTATTATACTGCAGATATGCATTAAATTTATTATATTTATAATTTTGGGACATAATATAAGAAACAATTTTGTCCAAAACTTTTATTCATTCTGATTAATTCTGCCCTGTTTTGCTGCCTTGCACGGGTCTCATATTTATGCTTAATATATGAGATACAATCATCGTTTTTATACGTATATTGTAAAACATTTAATAAATATAATTTTGAAATTGGAAGTAAATGTATGTCTTTGAAGAGTGAGGTAGTTGGATATGTAATCGGTTTCTTTAACATCACTTTAAGGATGGTTTTTTGAACAGTATACAAGTGCTTGATATGAATATTGTAAGCAGCTCCCCAGCCGATAATCCCATAACTCAAAAGCGATTCCACCAACCCATAGTAAAAAACACATAAATTTGTAAAGAACATAACTTCACGTAATTTTTTGAAAATGTATGTTGTTGTTCTTATTCTATTTCTACGATTTTTTATATGTAAATCCCATCGCAGGAAACAGTCAATGGTTATACCAGAGGCAATTGCTTTACAACAACAGTTATTCTGAGTACAGTCATTTCTATGGATTTTTAGTTCATTAAATTCAGGTTGTTTCTGTGAATAGATGCTAAACGGAATGAATTTAGTTTTTTCGTGATTTAATGTTAAGACATTAACATCCAACCACCTTTTAATTGTTCTCATGTCCTGTTCAGCCATTATTTTAATATTCTGCCATGTATTACCCCTCAACAAAGAGTACCGTGTCATCAGCGTATGATGCCAAATTTCCATTTATTGCTATCTTAAGCAAATCGTTAATATATAATAAAAAAAGCATTGGTCCAAGTACTGTACCTTGTGGTACTCCACATGTTACCACTTGTGACAAACTTTTTTTATTTTAACTGTCTGTAATCGCCCTTTTAGATAAGTTTTAAATAGGTGTAATACATTACCTCTGATTCCCAAAATCTCCAATTTTTCTAACAATACAGGGTGTCTCAGACATGACTCCCCAGGCCTATAACTTTGTTATTTTTAAAAATAACTACACTTACCGGCAAAATTAACGCATAATTTTATATAACATAATATTTTATTGAAAAATTCTGATTAACAGATATGCAAATATGTCAAACAACAGAGGGTGACTTAAAACTACTAAACTGTATAACTAGTCCCGTATACACCTTCCTCTTCCGCAGCGTTCCTCTTTTAATGAAAAATGTAATAACTACGATTGAACACATCAAGAAAAATCAACGGAGTTAAAGGAACCAGAAGCAATGTTTACTTGATTTAATATCTTGTATGCCCTCCTCGGGCTTGTATTACTGCTCGGAGACGCCGTGGCATGCTCATGATAAGATTGCGAATGAAATCTTGCTCTATGCTTTCCCATTCCTCTTGCAGCAACTCACGCAGCTTGTGCAATGAAGTAGGCCTTGGTCTTCGAGCATGTAGTCGTCTCTTGATATCATCCTATACATGCTCGATTGGATTCAAGTCGGAACTACAAGCTGGCCAGTTCAAGCGATTAATTCCAACTTCATTTAAGTAGGTAGTAGCGACAACGGCGACGTGAGGACGAGCATTATCCTGCATTAACAAAAAGTTGCCTTCGATACCAGCTGAAAATGGCAACACATGATCTTGGAGAACATCTTCGATGTAGGAATATGCGGTCACACTGGGTCTATGAAAGACGACAAGATCTGTACACGCATTTAAAGAAATGCCTCCCCAAATCATGATAGAGCCACCTCCAAAGCGGTCCCTCTCGACAATTGCACAGTAGGCGTAGCGTTCACCTGTTCTCCTCCAAATCCTCTGACGTCCATCAGCACACTTCAGTGAAAATCGGCACTCGTCTGTAAAAAGAACTTTCTCCCAATCTGCTATTCCCCAGTTCACATTCTGTCGGGCGAAAACTAATCGAGCGGTCCGATGTCGTCTGAAAAGAACAGGGCACACCGCGGGACGTCTGGCGTGGAAGTTTGCTTCTCCTAACATTCTCCTCACTGTCCTTTCGCTTATTCGTACACCTCGCGTGGTTTTAAGGTTATCCTGAAGCTCTGGAGCCGTCAGAGTGCGGTCGCGCAGAGAATTAAGTTACAAAAAACGGTCATCTACCGCCGAAGTCGCCCGCTTGCGGCCCTGTCTTCGTCTTCTGCCGACGCTACCACTCTCTCTTAGACGTCTATGAAGTCGCGAGATTGTTGACTGATGGACTCCCAGCCGTATTGCAACATACTGTTGACTTCTTCCTTCTTCCAGCAACGTGGTTGCTTTAACTGTATTATCACGACTTAAAACTGGCATAATTATCAAGCGAACAGTAAAATCCCAAATTAATAATGACAAAAAATGGCAAAAATTACTCAATGGTCGAAGATCGAAGCTTTTTAGCATAAAAAATCAAAACGCCAATATACTGACACGCGTAAACTGTAAGCAGTAAAAACACGATGCAATAATTAACTATGTATAACAAGCCCGCGATTGTTTTTCGGCAACAGAAACAATTCTGATAGATGGCTACTTTGATATTTTTGAAACCTCTAATTGAAATTTTTAGCTAGCTACAAGTTGTACCACATTTTATTGAAAAATATCCCGTTTTTTTAGATTATGCGTTAATTTTGCCGGTCAGTGTATAATAAACTATATATATATTCGTA
The DNA here is from genome assembly GCA_963082815.1 of Melanotus villosus. Taxonomy (NCBI): domain Eukaryota; kingdom Metazoa; phylum Arthropoda; class Insecta; order Coleoptera; family Elateridae; genus Melanotus; species Melanotus villosus. The sequence goes on from OY720426.1 coordinate 21,702,037, forward strand.
AATGGGAGCAAATTCTCTATAAGATGGGGAAAGAAAATTTTAGAAATTCTGTACTCATATTATGGCAGCGATATTCAACTTTTTTTTTCAAATTGCACACTATGCTTTTTTTCGCTCATTCTGATAGTACTTTTTATTCTCTTTATAACCATGTAAACCAATATGGGCCTTACATAAGAAAATTCTCGAAAAAAATACGATTGAAAGTAGAAGTCTAGGTTTGCCATGGAAACAACTGATTGTTGTAATTTGTACTCGTCGGCGATGAAAACAATAGCGTATAGCTGTAAAACAATTGCAATTTACGTTGTAAAGAATGACACAACCCTACTGACCGACTACACGACACAAAATAATTTGTTACTTCCCGAAAATGTTCAAGTTAGAGAGAAGACTAAGGTTATCTTTATCTGACTAATTGCAGTGTTAGTTGTTTCTTTTCTTGAAGTTTGTCAACACTGTTAAGCCTGGATTAGTAAACTACGGGATACAATTGTACTGCAGGTAGATGGAAATACCCGCACAGAGTAACCAGCGAATTTAGCCCCCGCATAAATACATCTTACGGATAGAAACCCGTTGCTTTAACTCGAGATGGAAATACCGGCCCTAAAGACTGCTTTGTCATCTTCACTGTCGTTAAATTGCTGAAATGCCTTAAAAAATCCCATTTCTTGTGAAAGAACATCCTGCACCGATAATTCCATCAAATCTACATCCCATTATTGTCTATCAGTTCTTCTGACATAATTTCACACCATCTGAAATCATTAGAAAATATTGTTTCGAGCCGAAAAATATTATGGGACAGAACGGAATACTATCCCGTTTCGCCCCTCCCGTTCCGCCCCACGGTCACGTTTTAGTTTAGAAATTTTTACCAGATTCTAAACACGATCAGTTTAGTCAAACAATTTCATCAAATTACAGCTAATTACATGTGCTTTAAGAGTACAGCATTTAAGGGATTATACATAACGGCAATTGGCTTAGCTTGAGTAGAAATTCATTAAAAGTTACAAAAATACTTACAAAACCATCAACCACAATCATTCACTCTGAAACCACCTTTCAAACTGAATGTAAATTGTTGCCTCGGCTACTTCCCGACTTGTTGACGTAGTTCAACTTCTTTTCGCTGGGTTCCAGGACCATCTAATACATAAAATAATGCTATCCCGTTATACCCCGCTATCCCGTTCCGCCCCGAGTTCCCCTATAAATAAATAGTTGAATAATTTTCGCATGTTAGTTACTTAATTTATTTTTAAAAATTTAAAGACGGATTAGTTTGTGCTTAATTTTATTCTAATTTTTAATGAAATACTTCGAAGAGGGTACTTAATAATAATAATCATCAATAACCCATATTAGGTATTTAATATCGCTTTTCGTTTTTATTTCAGGAGCTTGTTCTACCCTGAAAAGTAGACACAGTAGTGAAGATAACAATAAGTTGAGCTTTCAAGAAGAGTCAAGTTCCGTTCCTCGGGCTACAAAAGCAGCTTCAAAATTAAGCGCGGCCCAGTCAGTCCTTGAACCTTTGGAGACGAACGAAACACGGAAGCTTTCTACCCAAGAGCTTCAACGCTTAGTTCTTTTGGAGCAATTGAACTATATTCGGGAAAAAAGACGCAAATTAAGTGGCGAACATGAAAATTGTGGTTCCAGTCGTGCTACTTTGCTCTCGGAGGCACAATGCACATACGACTATACTCCCTTGTAACTTTGATTTTGTTTTGATTTTTTACTGTTTATTTTTCTTAATAAAAAAACTACGAAAAGTAAGATATGTTGTATTGGTAGGTACCGTAAAACGGGGTCAATAGAAACAGTTTGCACCATTTCAAACTCTGTAGCTGAGATGCTATTTATTTTATCGATAACGAAAAATATGTAAAATGTGTGTCATAACCAATAGATTAAAGAGTATACACTTTCAAAAAAAGTGTTTTTCTATTCGCCCTCCAAGCGGGGTGAATAGAAACAGTGCTTTATTTTGCATGTATTTTGCTAGTGCACTATCCCAGAGGCCAATAGGAACATTTAAAAAAAATAATTAAAGGTTTACAGTTAATTTTTGGTAACACAACACTTGAAAAATACACAAATACGCATACAAAATCTTTTATTGAGCAAAAATAACAAAATTATAAAATAATTCTTATTTTAAAAGAACAAAAAACAGCTGTTGCATTAACTTTTACATACAGCGGCACTAGGAATAAACTTATATTAGGTAGGTACCGTAAAACGGGGTGAATAGAAACTGCAGGGCAATAGAAACAAAATTGCATCATTTGTTTAAAAAAATCCTAAATTGTTTAAATTCAATCCAGAAAGCTTCACTTTAGGTTAATAAAGTCGTTACAAGCCTAAAAACCTAAAATTAGTGATTTGCATAATTTTACTATTGGTAACACTGGATAACTGTCATGTCAGTTGAACTTGTGATTTTGGAACGTTTGGGTCACCGGAAAAACTTTATGTGCCAAGGTAAGTAAAAATCAAGTAATTAGCTTGCAAACCATTCCTCATATACCTTAATATGTCCCATTAAAGTAACCAATTCCGAAATTAATATAGTTTAACAAATTGTTGTCATCAACGGTTTTTTCTAAAAACCTAACCCTACTTCTGTTTCTATTCACCCGCTGTTTCTATTCACCCCATTTTTTTACTTTCAGGCTAATCATGCCACGCGACTATGTACGCGATCCAAGATCCAAGGTTTACAAAAAACCAAATAAGGAGAATCTTGCACGCGCCTTAGACGAAATAAGAAATGGTATGTCATATACAGATGCCAGCGTGAAATATAAAATCCACTGTTCGGTACTATATGGGCATTTCAGAAAGCCTAAATTTGAAAAAAACAAGGAGGCCAAACTGCCTTAACAAAGACGGAGGAAGAAATTATATTAAAACAATTAATTACCTGTGCTGATTGGGGTTATCCTCTGGATAAGTATGACCTCAGAGTAATGGTGAAAAGCTATCTCGATTGTAGAGGCAAAACCATAGCGAAATTCAAAAACAATTTGCCGGGGAAAGACTTTGTACTTGGCTTTCTCAAACGTCACAAGTCACAACTTAGGACTCGTATCTGTCAAAACATTAAAAGGTCGAGAGCGACGGTATCGCCTGAGACTATTGGATCATATTTCGATCACCTAAGTGACGAATTCATTGGGATACCGCCATCCAATATTATCAACTTCGACGAAACTAATTTATCCGATGACCCGGGAAGAAAACGCATAATAACTAAACGGGGCTGTCGCTACCCAAAGCGGGTGTGCAACACTTCGAAAAGCTGTACGTCAGTCACGTTCGCAGCAACAGCGGACGGTAAAGTGTTGCCTCCGTACGTAGTGTATAAGGCGCAGAATATGTATGAATCCTGGACAGTTGGCGGAATCAAGGGTGCCAGATATAACAGAAGTCCTAGCGAGTGGTTCGATGCTATTAGTTTCGGTGACTGGGTTACAAAAATAGCAATTCCAGCGTTAAAAGACTTGCCAGGAAAAAAAACTCTTATAGGGGACAACCTATCGAGTCATTTTTCTTCAAAAACCGTAAACGAGTGCTTAGAGCACAATATTTTTTTCATTTTCTTGCCATCAAACTCAACTCATATGACTCAGCCCCTTGATGTCACGTGCTTTCGACCATTAAAGGTAGCTTGGAGAAAAATCCTTGAAAAGTGGAAGATGGGCAAGGGGAGAAGGGCAGCTACCATACCCAACGATCGATTTCCCTATTTTATAAAAGAGTTGATGCACAACATTAGACCCAATCAGGAGAAAAATATAAAGTTTGGTTTCAGAAAATGTGGGATTTACCCTCTAGACCGTGAGCAAGTCTTGAATCGTGTCCCAAGTGCCCCTACTGAAAATGTGCATACCGTTGAAGAAAACATAAACAATGTAGTGGTGGACATGCTTAAGTCAATGAGGTATTCTGATACACCAGTACAGAGAAAAAGAAGAAAGAAGGTCGAGGTGGTGGCTGGCAAAATTGTAACAGACTTTCTAAAAGAAAGTGAGGTAAATGAAGAAGAAGAAGAGATGTCTGAGTTTAGTGGAATTGAAGAAGTGGTGGCTGGCTAGATTTAGTGAAGATGAAGAAGAATTGCCCGAATCAGAATATGATGATGCCCAGATTGCTGCAACTCAAGCGCGTGAAAAGGAATCAATCGATGGTGTTCTTTAAACATGTTTTCCCAGTTTCAAAGGAAAGTATCCAAATATCAGACTGGCTGCTGGTTGCTTTTCCAACCAAATTCAAAAAAATCGAAACATTCAAATTTTATATCGGGAAAGTGTTAAAAAACGTTGATAAAGAAGGTGATATTTATGGAACTTTTTTGAGGCATCGTCCGACCAGGCAATTCTCAGGATACATTTATGACTTTCCTGTGGAACCAGACGTGTGTTCTTTTTCATTTGATGAAGTTGTCGGACCGATTTATCCGTCCGATGATGTTGGTACGTTCTCAAGTAGTTCGAAGAGAGAAATCCTTAAATTTCCCATTTCACAAAGTGAACTTAATTAATAATTATTAATTCTTTCAAAGATATAACATAAGTTTGTTCCTTTTTTGTTCCTAAAATTATAGGTACGTAGGTAGGTACTTATGTATTTTTTTCAACTTTATATGAGCAAGTGTTAAAATAGAATTCACTTCCTTCTGTAACTAGACACCGTATAGTATATTTGCAATTTCGTACCTTTTTCTCACTGCTGCTTGTCTGATATTATTTTCTCCCACATCATCGCCTCCATCTTCTTCATCGTCACTGTTGTTATCATTGTCTTCATTTCTTTCATCAAAATATCTATCTCCTAGGTGTTTTGCTGCATTATGTAGGACAAAACAACTTACAATAACTGACGGAACAATTTCAAGGTGAAGCCGAACTGTTGAACTCAAAAGTGGAAACCTTCTTTGTATTTGTTCAAAGAGTCTTTCAATAATAACACTGTTCTAAGAATGAATCTTGTTATAGTTTATTTGAATGTGATTAGCAGGATTTTTATAGAGTCTCATAATCCACAGAGTAAGACCATAACCCGCGTCAGCGATTATAACTGCATTTCCCCTATAAGGGGCTATCATCTCTACTAATCCAGATCGCCGCAAAGCTCGACTATCATGTGTGGCACCTGTACACTGTACATGTAGTATCAACACTAGTGAACATTTCGTAACCATTACGATTTTTTCTATTCACGTACTCGTCACCATGCACTGTTGGTTTCGCTATATCTATATTAGGGTGCAACGAATTTTTTTATTTTGGAATTGTTTTGTGTAATAGGTGTCAAAATGTGCCTTTATATAAAAAACTAATTTCTGCAAAAAATGGATAAAATATTTTAATGTCTTGAGGTTCCTCAAGGGCCTAAAATATCATGTTTTTAAAAGGTTTGTATAATTTTTCGCAAAAGTTTCCTAAAGGTGCAATTATATGAACTATTAATTTATGCAAAAACTGGATGAGATATTTTAATGTCTTGAGGTTCATCAAGAGTTTTAAAAATAAATAAATCAGATTGAAAATATGAAAATGTTTGCAAGTCCGACTTACCATCGCGAATGGCCGGCCCAACCTATATCAAGTCTAGTAGTGAAGACTAGCACGAGACGAGGGACGATGTCAGTGCTCCCCTGCTCCCGTCTAAAATCTCGTCAGTCGTTCTACAACGGCCGAGTGTAGTGTATCGTTTGTTTCATATAAAGTACAAGTGCACGTGCCCTCACGTAGATATTATTTGATATTCTTAAAGCGTGAGGTGAAGCATAGCGTGATGACTACCAGAAGCAAAAACTTTCGTGAAATCTTGGGAAATCCAAGACAGCTAAGTTCCCGTGTGTTACCTACTTACCAGGATGTAATGTTCGCATATTTGTTTGCGCAGCACAATCTCAAGGAACAAAAATTCGGAAAAGATCCAGCTGTTCGTGGTGTGTTAGATGTTATAGTGCCAGTTATTGAAAGCATTTGGGACAGCGCATCTATTCCCACGGTTAGTCAACTACGGATATGCAACATGATTGAAGACTTTCATTTAAAATATAAACATTTACAAAAAAACTTGAAAGCCAGAAAAAATACAGCAACTATCCAATCAAAACTTGAGCATTTTAAAGAAAAATCGTCTCATCTCTTTGACATTGCAGCTTGCAAATGTGATTTGAAATCTGTAAGTGTGAAAGGGATAAAAAAGTTCCGGCTCCAGAAAAAGATTTCTTGGAAGACCAGCGCACTGTTCGAAAAATGGGTATTGACGCAGTAGATGTTAAACTGACTAACAAATTGAAGACTGCAGCCGAGCGGAAAATGAAGAACGAGCATAAATTTTGTGCTTGTAAGTCGAAGGAAAATCCAAGTAATACCTCAAATACCCTAAACTTCACCCTGAGTAGCAACTCCAGTACTTCCAGCAACAGTGAAGAAGTCTGTGATTCGCCATTTGCTTCAACATCTAAAGAGGTGCCTTCAAATGTTACCAAGACAAGTTCTTCTTGTGTCAATGAAGATCGTCCATCTACATCATCTCAGATGAGAATTCAACTTCCTTCTCTAGCTCTTGCATGCGACAGGACTGGTGTTTCAGATCGCTCAGCTGCTATGATTGCAAGCGCAGTTTTGGTAGATTTTGGTTTAATATCAAAATCAAATCCAAGCTTGACAATCGACAGGATGAAAATTAGAAGGGCAAGACAGCTTCAGCGTAATCAATTAACAGCAGGAAAATCAAAAACTCATGTGTTGGAACTGTTTTTTGATGGACGAAAAGATAAAACGCTATTAAATGAGAAACAAGGCTCTGAGTCTGCGTTTCATACAAGAGCGATAGTGGAAGAACATATTACTGTCGTAGAAGAACCAGGATCCAAATATTTGGGACACACTGTGCCAAAAAGCAGTAGTGCTCTTGATATAACAAACTCTCTTTTAATCTTCTCGAAAAGAACTTTAACACCGAAGATTAGATTGTGGTTGGATGTGACGGTACTGTTACCAATACTGGCTATAAAGGAGGAGTGATTCGTTTAATTGAGGAGAAATTAGGTCGACCAGTCCAATGGCTGATTTGCCTTTTTTCATTTTAATGAGCTTCCCTTGAGACATTTAATGACACATTTAGATGGTGAAACAACTGGACCAAAGGGATTCAAGGGTATTATTGGCAAACAGTTAGAAAACTGCGAAAGGCTTCCGGTTACTGATTTCAAAAAAATAAATAATAATCTACCACTGATGGATTCCAACAACCATGATCTAAGTACAGATCAGAAGTATCTGCTTGAAATGGTAGAAGCGATACAAATTGGTAATATTTCGGACTCCTTAGCTGCCAGAAATCCAGGAAAAATGTTACATGCCAGGTAGCTTACTACGGCTAATAGGATTTTGAGGTTATATGTGGCTACTCAAGAACCATGCGAAAATTTGTGCATTTTAACAGAGTATATTGTAGTAAAGCCAAATAGGCAAACTCCTACAACTATTTGTTTAACGTAATCCAAATGAAATCGAATTCAAGTTAGTCGCAAACTCACAGTTATGCGGTAAATTCCAAATAAGTAAAATCACATAAATACGAATTAATATGAAACACCGCAAATTAAATTCATATCGTACAATTAAATTGAGGTAAACGTACGACGTATTAAAATGAAAACAACATCTTCCTCTCTGTCGTATAAGCGTGTACCAAACAAGACAGAAGAAAAGATGATCTCAGCTTCATGTGTGACGACAGTTCACGGGTACACAGAATGACTCAGTCAGCATTCTTAAAAAGAATGCTTATGCCGTAAAATTTAAAGACAAAGGCTTAAAAGTAGGTAGGGCCAAAATATGGCTATATATAGTTAGATCTCGCCTTTAATCGCTCTCTCAGTGTTCAATTACATTTCCGACGAAGACGTTCTGATTTACCCGACAAAGTCGATATCCAGAAAACATGATGTTAATCTGAATGCGAGTTATTTTTAAGATTAATTAAGTGCTGTTATAAAGTTATACGAACTAAGTACTAGAAACGAAATTAACTAATTGTCGTGTTCGGAATTAAATAAGGAAACTTCAAACGATCATAAATAAATAAATGTAAACTTGTGTTAAACTTAATAATTGCTATTTGGAAAGATAAATTAATTGTCAATGTAGATAGGTTAATGTGTTCGCCAATGTAAAGAATTTACTCTCTGTAACAAGAGAATTAATATGGAAATGCTAAGGGTTCATGTTGCAATTTAACTGATAATAAACGAATGTTAGTCGACCGAGTGTCTTATTTATCCTCTCGCTTGAGCTAAGAGAAACTTACAAGTCACGTAGTCTGATGCTCTACCAAAATTATAAGAACGACTACGCTAACCCCTAAGGTTTCTGAGTTACCTAAATAACCAAAAATACACCAAATGGCTGCGTGACATATGGTGGAGGGCCGGCTCGTTTTCGGGTTGATTTTCATATTTAGTGAAATTTTAAATTTTTCGAAAATTTTCTTTTAAATAAGTTTTAGATAATAAAATGTTTTGTTTCGTGAATGTTTTGCAATTAGAGTAGAATTTGTGATTGTTTGAAGTACCTACGGCGTAATTACGTATTTAGCAGTTAATTTGGATGAATTTAAAATTTGCAGAAATTTTCATATGTTTTTAGAAATAATATAAGACATAAAAGTACGGATTACGTTTAGATTTCGTGAATATTATAAATAGTTTACGGGTAAATTTTATGAATTTACGTCGGAGTACGTAATGCAATTTCGCCGAGCGGGGCAAAAATGCAGTCAGTTACCGCGAGCGATTACACGTTTGGACGTTACAAGCCCGGACTCTGCGACACGTTAAACGAAGTTCGTTTCCAGGTTTAATTGCTTAAATGTAGTTTTTCTGCAAGTTAAATTAATTTGCATATTTTTCTATCGTGCTTTAGTAACAGTAAAAAATTTTCATGGTAAATATTTAAAAGAAAGTCAAAGTCCAATTCCAATTACTGCAATTTCAATTTCTTATTTGAGTTTTCAGTAACGTGTTGAAACATTTATAAACCTAGTTCTTTGCGTTAATCGTGTTTCTTGTACTGTTTCACAGAATTGTTTTACAACCCAGAGTCAGATAATTTTTCTCAAATATCTCCCGATAAATATCACTTTATCACAGTCCACGTTTATAGAATCATACGATCTTTAACAGTTAATTAATATTACACCATTCTCCACAATAAGTTAGTGTCACTGACTTACGAATAAAACCAAGAATTTTTCAATACAAATACATAATAATTATGACTGAGGTTTCTTTATTCGAAGCGTTTCTCACGCATAAAAAGGTACCACCGGCAGTCAACCCTGAAACTTTTGACCCCACCACAAATCAAAATCCTAAAAAATTTCTTCAAGCGTTCGAAACGGCATCAATTTTCTACACATGGGGAAATCAAGAGAAAATACGTTTCTTCGGAGCTTTCTTAAAAGGAACGGCTTCAATGTGGTACGAAAATTATAAACATAATCCAAGCAATCAAACAAATACGTGGGTTAAAATTTCCAACGATTTTCTAAGCGAATTCTCAGGCCAATCTGACTTTCTGGAACTCCAAGTAAAATGCACCAATTTAAACGAAAAGATGAAAGACTTTTTTGACCATTTTCGATCCGATTTAACTAAAAGATGTCAAGACTTGCAAAATACGGAACCAGTTCCTTTGGGCACAAACTGTCCTGTAATGGCCACAAGTACCCATCGTTCGTCGTATCAGCAAGCAACTAAATTCAATTACAAAAATAGAAGTTATAACCAAAAACCAAATCCTCGCACACCCGACGGAAGACCTATTTGTTTTCGCTGCGGTAAAATAGGACATGTGAGGCGATCATGCCGAAAATTACTCGCACATTAATAATTCCAAAATTAATTGTTCTTCAAGTAGATGCCGTACCCACCCTTCTAGCTTAAGTTAGACTCATTTACAATCACACGGAATAAATTCTCTCAAATTTGTGCTTAATTCCATAAATGGACTCTTAACAATTTTTTTTAGTGCCAAAATATATTCCAATTTCGAACATAATTGTTTTAACCTTAGCACTTATAAAATTCAGGTCAAAGTAAATTGAAAAATCGTAATAAAATCGAATTTCTTTTAAATGGTAACCGATATACTAATAAATGTAGTTATCTTTCGATAAATTTCCATAATTATTGTTAAAGACGATGCAAACTCAGTTTCAGTTCTGAATCATCCAAAGAGTGGTTTCTCTGTTTTAACCCTGACGGTCATCTACTCTAATTTTTTTAACCCCTGTCTACATATGTGGAACAATTCAAACGTAATGAATACAAGACTGTAACACTAGTAATATTCACAAATCAGAAGTTCTTCTTGGCCCTACTTTTAATCTTAGTATATAAAACTTGAAGATTTACAAAGAATAAATGAGAAAAGAATACCGTGAAAAATAAAGGGAAAAAGAATAAAAATAATAAGAATAAATTTAATAATAAAAATAGTTTTAAACTTAATAACCAGGATAGTTGTTTAAATAATATTATTTATAATAATTTTAGAAGTATGTTTCATAGTAACTTTAGGAGCAATTATCGTAAATTTCAACGCAGAAATTTTAATTATAAGTTCGATAACCAACAGAAGTATGTTGGAAGGATTCACCTATGATAGGGAATCAACCCCAAAACATTTAAAAAAAAAAGAAAAAAGAAAAAGAAATAAAATTTAAAGTAAATGGAAAATTTAATGTTGACGACTTAAAACAATGAAAAAGAATATTCTAAAGTATTAGTATTTTGTACAGTAAAGTAATTATTTAAAGATTAAATAATAGCTTATTATTATATTTTGAAAAGTTATAACTCTTTATTTACCTAGTTTGCCATGAGAATAAAAAGTAAAATTAAATAATGAAAAGTAGATAAATGAACATTTTAAAGATTTTAACAGTAATACTATTATTAATATAAAGAATTAAATTTAATAACAGGAATGACAAATGATACGATAATTGAAAGGAATATGTTAGAAAAGTAAAATGATTATTGATACGATTAATTATGAAGATATTTAAGAAAGGCAATAAAAATCATTATTAAAAATAAGAATAATAAGTCATCGGGTATAAAAGATTAATTTTTGAATTAAAGTAGTAAAGAAAGTTCTTTTAAAACTAAAATGTATCCAATTCAACATGCGTATCAAAAGAAGTAAATAAAGAAATGTTAAAAGCTTGATAGAAAGTCATTTAGTAAAGAAAAGTCTTCAATTAATAATGGAAAATCCTGTTGTCGAGAAAGAAAAGAAACATAATTATTGATGAAATATAAAGAAAGGCAAAAGGCACAGAAATATGTAGATTAATTTTAAAGAAAATGTGTTATAGAATAGAGTTTTGAAAGAGGACGGCTAACCATCGATCTTTACATTGATAGAGTCACAACGGAGTTTAATTTCTCTGAAGTTCAATATGGTGCGATCTGCCAAATCGCCCAGTGTTAATCTCAGGATTAATACCACTTTTAGCATTGCAGAAAATTTTAAGAACTGCCAACACGATTGTTCACTATTTAATAGATATTCAAGATCAAATTATGAGTAAGCAAATAAATAATTTGCAAGTAAATAATAAAACGTCACAGTCCAATCATTTTGTTCTACAAGGCTTTGAAGTTGTAAACTGGCAGTCCAGGTTTAACGCGATATGACGTCATCCGTTGAAGTTGACAGCCATTTTACCTACTTCAGTGATTTTTTGATAGTTTGTTTTCTTGTAACAAACATAATAGTTAAAATAATTTTTAAATAGCAGAGATAATTCAGTATCGGAATATCTTTGTTGAAAGAACGTGTTTAATTCGTAAATTGTGAATAACCTTGTACAAACTTTAATCGATAAACTGGACTTGTAGACAATTTTTTTTTGATGTTAATTTTCTTAAATTTTTTTTTGCAACAGCTTCTGTTGTTAACTGGCCCCATCTGACTTTTGTTATTTGGACTAGCCACAGACAGCCGTAAGAGAAGTGTGTTGGACAAAGAGGGAGGTAGTTCTTTTTGTGACTTAAAACATTGATTAAGGATCTAAAACTACCAATAATAACATTTCCACATTTGCCAAAACCAACGAACGTTTTAATTAAGAAGTTTTTAATTAAGAAAAAAAAAGGGAAACCTGCGAGACCTAAGCCAATTCTGTTCGCAGAGATAGATCGACTGGATATTTAAAAACGTAGTCCAAATTGTGATTAGTATTTGGAATATCCACCACCAAAATACGGCTAGTGGTGAGCACACATAATACATGTTGTGATTAATATTTTAAACCGTCAAACCGAATGCCACCGTTTGACGAAGAACACACGATAAAACTGGGCCTGGGTATATTGCAAATAAATAACAAGTAATAATAGTAAATAACAAGTAATAATAGTCAATAATAAGTAATAATTATAAATAATAAGGAATGAAAATAAATAAGAAGTAATGGCATATCAATAATGGAATAAAAAAGAGAAAAATAGTGAGAAAGAAATCCCCAAATCTACGAGCAATATATTCATCGTGTGTTTGTCGGGATGCGGATTGAAAAATTCGGAAAAATCTGTGGACAGCTGCCACATTTCCTGATTGGACAGTCCTCAAAACGACAGGGGCGAACCAAGAAAGTGTTTAAGTGTTATAGCGCGCCTGAATATTGTGTTATATTCAATTTTAGGAGGGATATCGAATTGGTAGAATGTATTATTTTAAATGGTTCAATCGCCCCACAGTCGATCAAGGAAACGATCAATCAATCAATCGATTAACAAAGAAATCTAAAAGAAAGTGACAAAAAGAATAATTATTAAAAAGATGAAATTATCAGAGAAAAAAAAAGTATCAGATTGACAGTTAATAAGAAATGGATCAGTTAATTAGGAACGAAGTCGACCAAAGAATTGTAATATTGAATGTATTCTTTTTAGTTGTGAAAGGACACGAGTATGAATGTTTTAGATTTAAAACTAAATAATAGGTACTTATAGGGAAATTAGGTTAGAAAGTCACATAAAAAACAAGGTACAATTATTGACGCAATTCAATACCTATCCTGTTGGGATGCTTAGTAGAATATTTAAGTTAAAGTTAAATTAAATACAAAAATAGGTCAACGTTTCCACGTTATTACCTTTGTGTAAATATTAGCCGAATTAATTGTTTATGTTTAACTAAAGTAATAATTTTATAAAATGGAATTTCAATTTATATGTCAAGAAAAAGAGAAAATATATTAACCCTGAACAAGTAAAATCAGGTCTCACCAATTTTAATTAAACCACAGTCGTTTAGAAACTGTAAATAACCACCGAAACTTAACAGAGTTATTTTAATAATACGTAATTTCATGATCACTTTCGGAATTCCAGAACGGAAAGTTAATAAAATATTGCGTGAAATGAAAATGCTAACTTGCATAATGTTTAAAGAAAATCTTCGTAAAGACGGAGTTAAAATTATTCGTATCTAATTTTTTTGGGAATGCCTTATAACTATTACATTCGAGATTTTGTTGTTAAAGTTTCAAGTAAAACGAAAAAATAGATGTCTTAAAGTTACAGATAATTAAATTTGTGTTAAATTCACGCTTATTAAAAAAGCATTTTATTAAAGCAAACATGACATACGGTTAAAAAGGTGTTAAGAAAGTAAGCATATTGGGGAGAAAAATGCTTAATTTGTAACAAACAAATTTTTTTTACAAACGGAAATTTTTTTTCTGGGTAGATTTCACATTTAACAAAACAGATTATTCAAACGTAGAGCTGCTACGATTAAACTTGCAATGGCAGCGAAACACGCTGAGAGCGACGTTATCAGTCAGTGAAACTTAATACTTACTGCAAAGATAAAAACAATATATTTGCATTGAGTACATGTTTTTAAATAACTCGGCGATTTCGAGTTAATTCACATTTAATTCTGTTGGCAAAATGCATTTTAAATTACTAAATTTTAAAAGTAACGCGAACAATGATTCAAATTGGAAAAGTCTTACAATTATTTGAAATTTACAAGGCTTCTGTCCTTGGTGTAACGAACATTTTGGAAATAATTAGTCAATAAATAATAAATGAATCAGCATAACCCAGCTTAAGCTATCAAAAAGAAACATTAAATAGAAATGTCTTCGGCAAAATCAAATTAACTTAAACGGCAAGCAGTTCAGTTCATAATTTTGAAGCTTGGGATTCAGGCGAAATATGCCTTTATGTTAATTGTCTTTCTTGAATGTAAACTGAAACCCAACTTTCTTAATTCGAACCAACAGTGAGGTAAGTTATATACAACGATAATTAATCATTCTACTTAGCTTTAGGACTAATCCTAGTTTAGTTTTTGTGTATTTTAGAATAACTGTTTAACCACCATTTTTGTTTAATATTCATGTTTAGAGTAAAGTAATAATTCAAATTTTATGTACTACGTACCTTCTAAATGTTATTTTCCAAGGATATCCGTTAAGAAGAATCACAAAACGATTAACTTAAAACATTGCACTTTGGCGTTGCATCTTAGCTGGAAACAAACAAGATACTGCAGAAAGAAGGCAGATAAGAAATAAATGCACAAATGCAATTTCATAGACGCAAACATACGGGGTGATCCGCAAAGACAATAGAACTAAGGAAAACAAAAATTACATAACTGTTTCAAGAATCAGCAATGATTATAGTACCAATTATTATCAAGTCTTCTAACCAAAGGATGTCGACCTTAACCAAAAGATGTCGACCTAAACCGAAGGATGTCGAACTTCATTTCACAAACAATTTTTTTCGATGAAGCTAAGTTTCCCAAGTTACAAGACAACGGTCAATCGAAGCAGCCCAGCAATCATTCCGATTCAAGGCGCTATTTCCTGTTTCCATTCAACGATGGTCGTGAAAAAATTTTTGCAAGAAGTTGGCGAATTACAATGCCAAAAAACTACCAGTTGGAGCAGAGCATCATTACGAATAGAGTAAATAACATTGCTATTGCGACAGTTATAACTAATTGAATAACTTCTATTAAAGAAGGTATGGACAAATTTCCCAATCGCCAACAATAACGATACACCGAACGAAAGTGCATTTTAAGGAGGACGCGTATTGAAAAAACTACTGTAAGTTGGCATGATCCATGACTAGATAGCAATTTATGATGCGAACTAATACAACAAAGGAAACCCTAAGCGCGAAGGAGACTAGCTACCTTCGTAACTATGTTCGTCATATACAGGGTGGATCCTTTCCATGTATCATGCTAACATTAGGCTTTAATATAGATATTAAGAAAAGTTTTTTCAACTAACAGTTCTGTAAAGGGTAAAGTACGTAACCTCGACTTATTTGTTTTAGTTTTGTAAGTGTGGGACACACTTCCGTAAGAGGGCGGGTTATGTAGTAAAGCCAAATAGGCAAACTCCTACAACTATTTGTTTAACGTAATCCAAATGAAATCGAATTCAAGTTAGTCGCAAACTCACAGTTATGCGGTAAATTCCAAATAAGTAAAATCACATAAATACGAATTAATATGAAACACCGCAAATTAAATTCATATCGTACAATTAAATTGAGGTAAACGTACGACGTATTAAAATGAAAACAACATCTTCCTCTCTGTCGTATAAGCGTGTACCAAACAAGACAGAAGAAAAGATGATCTCAGCTTCATGTGTGACGACAGTTCACGGGTACACAGAATGACTCAGTCAGCATTCTTAAAAAGAATGCTTATGCCGTAAAATTTAAAGACAAAGGCTTAAAAGTAGGTAGGGCCAAAATATGGCTATATATAGTTAGATCTCGCCTTTAATCGCTCTCTCAGTGTTCAATTACATTTCCGACGAAGACGTTCTGATTTACCCGACAAAGTCGATATCCAGAAAACATGATGTTAATCTGAATGCGAGTTATTTTTAAGATTAATTAAGTGCTGTTATAAAGTTATACGAACTAAGTACTAGAAACGAAATTAACTAATTGTCGTGTTCGGAATTAAATAAGGAAACTTCAAACGATCATAAATAAATAAATGTAAACTTGTGTTAAACTTAATAATTGCTATTTGGAAAGATAAATTAATTGTCAATGTAGATAGGTTAATGTGTTCGCCAATGTAAAGAATTTACTCTCTGTAACAAGAGAATTAATATGGAAATGCTAAGGGTTCATGTTGCAATTTAACTGATAATAAACGAATGTTAGTCGACCGAGTGTCTTATTTATCCTCTCGCTTGAGCTAAGGGAAACTTACAAGTCACGTAGTCTGATGCTCTACCAAAATTATAAGAACGACTACGCTAACCCCTAAGGTTTCTGAGTTACCTAAATAACCAAAAATACACCAAATGGCTGCGTGACAATATAACAAAAGTATATGCCTCTTTTTGGTTCAACGTAAAACTTAAACCCTCATGATTTGAAGGAGCCACAGTCACATCAGCGAGGGTGGTTTATCAAAACCATCTTCCACTTTCATGTCTCGCATTGAGGAACTTAACAATGTGTTTCTTGAAGTTAATAACGAAGGATTAGTAACTGGCGAAAATTTTATCCATAACCTTTTGTTGAAGAGTGGTGGTATAGATTGTCCTGAAAAGGCAAAACGGTTATTTTTTGGATCCAGAATGTTCTTTCGTATGAAAGAACTAAATAAATCAATTAAAAACAAAAAAGGCAGCAAAAGGAAATTGAAAAAAACTATAACTTAACTTCTTAACCTTTTCTATTATCCACACACTTCTTCAAAAGTGTATGCAAATTACCCTTATGTAATTTTGTTTAGTGATTATATTTGTCACAATTTTTTTATTGTCAACGAATTCTTGGTGTAATTTTCTGCGTAAAGTGAAAATACGAGAAACAAAACCAATTAATTTGTTATACCTATCTGTTTTGATAAACTGGTATTTTATTGGAGGGGTTATATTACAATTATTACAACGCTAATGTCATAAATAAAAACTATTTCATTTTTTTTAAATGAAGGTTGTCTTCACAGTGAGTCAAAGTTGTAGGTACCTACCAAAATATTTTGCATCATTAAATTAACTTATTAACTTAATTAAGTTGACAGGTTCCAAGTAACATAATTTAAAATAATAATGTAAAAAAAATTCAGGAGGCCCCTTCATATACTTGAATTTCCCTGCAGTTGTACATTAAGAGACTGGATTTTAATGGTTTTAACTCTGAGAGTGACGTCATGCGCCAATCGAACACAAACTCGTTCAGCTGAACATCCTGGCCTGCCGGGAGGTTAGGTACCATGGATGCTTGGTTGGGCGAACAACGCGATTTGCCGTCAAAGTGCATTACATAAACTGGAAGAGTTTCGTCGGTGCGCAACGAGCATTCCGTTTACATTACCGTCTACCGCCTCGCGCTCGTGTACCGTCTAGCAATGCTATTCAAAAGTGGGTTACAAACTTTGAAAACAATGGTTCAACTACACAAAAAAGAGGTGGCAGTGCCAGAACTGGGCGCACACCGGAGAATATTCAAGCGGTACGTAATTCATTGGAAAGGAGTCCACGAAAATCCGTTCGACGACGAAGCTTACCTCTTAGATTAACCTACGCCACTATGAGAAGAATTTTGCATAGAGACCTTCACTAACATGCGTACAGAATTCAGATTGTGAAATCTCTCAACACTCGAGATTACGCTACTCGATTAACGTTTTGTGAACAAATGTTACAGCGCATTAATGAAAACGATAACGTGCTGCACAAGATTTGGATGAGTGACGAAGCCCACTTTCATCTCAGTGGCTTCGTCAACAAACAAAATTTTCGTTATTGGTCAGAAAATAATCCACAAGAATTGCACGAAAGACCCCTACATTCTTCAGAGAAAGTAACCGTGTGGTGTGCGGTTTCTTGGTTAGGGATAATCGGCCCTTATGTTTTCGAGAACGAATCTGAGAACACAGTAACTATGAACTCTGATCGTTATGTCGATATGTTGCAGAATTTTATTCTTCCTGAAATCGCTAACTACCGAAATGAGACGACACTTTTTCAAACAAGATGGTGCGACCTGCCACACAGCACGAGTGTCAATGGATTTACTGAGACACGCATTTCCCGGTCGTCTTATCAGCAGGAACGGCAATATTCCCTGGCCACCCCGTTCTCCCGACTTGACTGCATGCGACTTTTTTCTTTGGGGGGCGCCATATTATGGGCAGCTTTGCAACGAGGCTTCAAGATTGTGTGCAACAAAATAGAGGCCACCTTTCGGGCATTATTTTCACAAAATGAACGATTGTGCACTTACACCAAATTTTCACTCATGTAGATTATCCTTTCATCAATAATTTTTTTTAAATGATTTTTTTATTGTTTTGTGATTTTTTGAAATCGAAAATACCGATTCCGCTTGAGGAAGAGGAAGTTGATGGTAGATTGGTTTACATCTCTACAGAAAATCTTCCTGAATTGGCCCAGTGTACAAGGCATATAAACCCAGACCCAGCATTAAGGGACAGACATAGTTCCGAAATGATCGATGCTCTGATTAAGAATCCAATCACGCAAAATTTGAATATTATAGATTTTGAACTATCTAAAAGAGCCTACGGAACACAAAACCGATAGGCTTCAAAAGGTCTGTTTTACTCAACATTGTTCAATGGAGAAAGGGTTCGTCGAGAATGGCTCGTATATTCTCCATCATCAAAATCCGTATTCTGCGTAGGTACCTTGCAAGCTATTTGCAAGGAATGAAAATTCTTAAATTCTTCATTTACAACAGGATTCAACGATTGGAAAAATGCAATAAGACTACTAAGCGAACATGAACGATCCCCTATTCATCGTGAGAACACAAAGACCTCTATTATTCGCTCAAATGTTTTGGGAAAACTCGACTCAGAGCTGCATAAACAATATCTTGAAGAAAAGGAGCATTGGATCAACGTTTTGCAACGTATTGTTGCGGTGATAAAATTCTTAGCCAGCCGTGACTTGGTATTCCGGGGCAAAGTTGAAAAATTTGGGCACAAAAATAATGGCAATTATATGGGGGTTTTAGAACTAATCGCCCAGTATGACGCTTTTCTCCAAAATCATATTGAAAAAAAAGGTAATCCTGGAAGAGTGCAAGTTTCTTATATGTCGTCCACCATTTGTGATGAATTCATACGACTTAACACAAGGGAAGTTGAAAATTACAATTCATTGCAAGCTCTATCTTCAAAATATTTTTCGATCAGTGTGGATTCAACTCCCGATATTACTCATTCCGATAAGTTGTCGTTTATCATTCGGTACACGCCTCATGATGGATCTATAGCGGAACGCTTTGTGAAGTTCGTTACAAATGTGGGGCACAAAGCCATTGACATGGAATCCGCTGTTCTACAGATCCTCCAAGATTTATCGTTGGATCTAAAAAAAAACTGTAGAGGTCAATCAATGACAATACAAGCAACAAATTCGTCACATTTGTCCCATGCTCTGCACATTCGATTAACCTGGTTGGAAATTCTGCGGCTGCATCTTGCCCTATGGCTACAAAGTTTTTTATGTTTGTCGAGGAATTGTATAACTTCTTCTCAGCATCGACTCAAAGATGGGAAACCATGGAAGAAAAGCTGTTGCAGGATGATGGCCACCAGAATGTCGTTCCAAAAAGATTAAGCACAGCAAGATGGTCTGCAAGAGCTGATGCTTGTAAAGCGCTTCAGAAAGGATATAATTGCTTTAGGTGTGCATTACAGCAAATCGCTGAAGATCCCTGTCAAGCAATGACATCAAAAATTGAAGCCACACGATTGATTAAGAAACTCAACGAGTTGGAAATGGGAATAATGGCTTCATTTTGGACTGACATTCTTCTTCATTTTGATAAGGTGAACAAATATTACAAGATAAAGACATGGGCCTGCTGACTGTTGTACATCTATATGACTCCCTTCTGGGATATATTTCGGGTCTACGGAATAAGTTTGCAATATTTGAAAATGAAGGAGGGAATCTGTTGAGCTCCAATATCTATAAACATGACCCCAAAAGAACCAGGATAAGAAAACTACCACATGGAGAGGCAAGGACTGATACAGAGTTTGATGGAAGAAGTGATATTTTGATAAATACATACTATGTAATTATAGACAGGTTGATCAGTGAACTGATTAAACGCAGGGATGCATACAGAGAACTTCAGGTAAATTTTGGATTTCTTTTGAATCTGAAAAAATAGATGATGAAGATATTACTTTGAAGGCTAAAATGTTGCGGAATAAATATGAAGAGGACTTGGATGACGAATTTCCAAATGAATGTGTGCAATTTAAATATATGATTACTGCTTTGGAAAATATAGAGTGTTCAATCGATGCTAAAAATGGTAAGGGAGAAAAATATTGTCGCTACTTTTCCCAATATTGACGTGGCATTACGAATATTTCTCTGTATGCCTGCTACTAACTGTACGGCGGAGAGGTTATTTTCAACGTTGAAAAGAGTTACAAATTATCTAAGGACTAGCCTGGGAGATCAAAAAATTAGCGATTTAGCTTTGTTGACCATTGAGAGCGAAATATTGTATATGATCGATCTAAGTGACCTAATTGAGAAGTTTGCATCTATCAAATCGCGAAAAAGGTTATGATTTTCTGAGGTATCTTATTAGTGTATACTGTAGGGGAAAGTCGGTAAAGATGACGCAGCGGCTAAGATGACGCAGCGGCTAAGATGACGCACCTTTTTATCTTCCTTTCCCTTCGTGACTGAAAGTTGAATTTAAATTTCCCGCACTTCTGCACTCATATACAGTGCTGTCACACGGCTTTTATTAGATGTTAGTCACCTCATTTTAGCATAAGTCGTCAAACGTGATTTAGGTGCGTGTTGTTCTAGTGAAGGCTGCTCATAATTTTAGCGGTAAGTAACTTTTAATAATAATAATTCATCTTAATTAATTAATAGGATAATGTTCCGTATATTCCTTGTAACTTACACTAAAAATTCTCAGAAAATAATCGATTTTAAAATTTGTTAACTACCAACAACACTTCAATGGTATATTCGGTTAAGATGACGCGGTGCGTCATCTTAGCCCCTAGCGCCCATGATCTTCGACAACACTAAATTAAATTGCGATTTTTTTGTAGATGGGAAAATACAAAAGGAAAACAAACAGAGGAAGTTTCGGCAAGGAATCTTTGAGTATTGCGTTGTCTGCTATTGCCAACGGGGGGCGTAAAATAAGGGAAGTGGCAAGAAGTTTTGAAATACCAGAGGCTACTCTTAGACGCCAACTTAAAATAAAAGCAAATATTCGAGAACAGAAATCTGATTCTTTGGGGAGAGCACCAATTTTTACATCAAAGCAAGAAAATGAAATAGCTGAACACGTTCTTCGTTTGGCAAAACTTTTTTTTGGCCTAACAAAACAAGAACTTTGTGAAACAGCATACAAGTACGCAGAAATTAATGAAATTAAACACAACTTTAGTCATCAGAAAAAGGCTGCAGGTAAAGACTGGTACTATAGTTTTTTAAAAAGAAATCGTGGAATAAGTTTACGGAAGCCGGAATCTACAAGTGTGAGTAGACTGACTGCATTTAATAAAACGGAGGTGGATCGCTTTTTCGCAAATTTGGAGGAAGTACAAGACAAATATAAGTTTTCTTCAGATCGTATCTATAACGTGGATGAAACTGGAATATCCACTGTACCAAAGGAGATAAGTAAACGGTTGGGTCCCACCGGAATTAGACAGTTTGGCGTGATATCATCATGAGAGTGCGGAAAAAATGTCACCGTGATTTGTGCGATGAGTGCTACGGGAACCTTTATTCCTCCACTGTTAGTGTTTCCACGACTGAGAATGTCTCCTCAGTTACAAAAGAATGGACCGAGAGAAGCAGTCTACGCATGTACAAAAAATGGATGGAGTAATGAGGACATATTCTTCAGTTGGCTTGAACATTTCCAAAAGAAAGTTAATTCTTCCAAGGTAAGACCTGTATTGTTAATCTTAGATAATCATACAAGTCATATCTCCTTAAAAATTTATTGCTATTGTCGAGATAACGGAATAATTATGATTAGCATCCCCCCACATACATCGCACAAACTACAACCATTAGACTTAACTTTTTTTGACCCCCTCAAAAGTGCATACAGCAGGCACTGTAATCTATTTCTAAAATCTAAAATTGGTGCTCCGAATCAAGAAAATAAATTAACGCCCTACGATTTGGCAAAAGTTTTTAATTCAGCCTACACGCAGGTTGCTAACCTTGAAAAAGGAATTTCAGGTTTTAGAGCTGCGGGAATTTATCCCTTAATCCTGAAAAATTCACTGTAGATGATTTTGCACAATCAGTGAACTTAAGCAATATGTCAGATGACGAAACAGACTTGGATTCAAGCAGAGGCAGAGCTAATATGCAGCATAGGTATTACAGCTGAAACACCAACATTGTACAGTTATTGTTGATCCGAATTCTCCTCAACCGTCTACCAGTGGCATGCAGAATAGTTTGAAGGTTGTTAGAAATCAGAAGAGATATGTTTCTGTGGCAACTATTTCACCTGTGCCTGTACCAGGGAAAAGCAACAATACTAAAAACCGACCTCGAAGAAAACAACATTCAAAAATTCTTACGTCGACGCCAAATAAAGAATCATTAGAAATTAAAGAAGCAAAAAGAACACAAAAGGAATCGCAACAACAAAAGCGCAAAATCTTATGGGTAAAGAAGAAACTGCGTCAGGAGAGTGAAAGTGATGAAAATGACAGCCTCAGTGAAAAGGATATATGTGACGACAACGAACTGGACGATTTGCCAGATGCATCAGACACTGAACGCTGCCTAATTTGTGAAGATTTTGGAAAAAAATTTGACATTCGTTCCTTAAAGTTTGGCGATAAAGTGTCACACATGTTATCTACTTCGCCTCTCATATCAAGTACGACAACGAAGCGTCCTCTTCCTGCTGCGCTATGACTTTGTATTGATAATTTTCTAACTACTAAAACCTCCACGTTGAGAGGCCGATGAAATCTAGAAAGTTAATTTCTCATTCAGGGCTCCGTGTCACGGTGGAAGCGGAAGTTGCAGAAGTATGGGTGGCAGATGTTTCCGTAATTTCCTGTTCTGGTGTTGAGCAGGAAGTTGCTGGACTTTCTGACGTCCCTACTTCTGCCGAGGTAGAAGTAGCGGAGGCAGAGGTTCCCGTAATTTCCTGTTCTGGTGTTAAGGCTGTTGTTTCTACTGTGCCCGCTAGGGCATTGGCCATAGGTACGAAGATATGAGCAAAGATGAAGGGGCATCCATATAATCCAGCTAAAATTATTGATATTACAAAGAGGTTTTACACTGTTAGCTTTTATCACTCCAAGGGCCTTGCCAAATCCGTAAGAACAAAATCGTGACTTTTGAGGATATGGCTGTAGAAGATTAACCAACTACATCTCTAAAACATAAAATTTCTTTACGTGTGGCTTTTGAGGAAGCAGTAGCCGATGTTTAATTTCACATATTTACAAAATTAAATTTAAATTATTACAAAATTACACTATCATTAATAAAACATTTATTGAATTTACAAATAAAATCAACTGGAAAGCACTGGAAAGCTCTACATGATGTACTATTGGAGTTTTAAACAAACCAGAAAAATCCACAGTTAACCTTTATGTGACTACAGACTGGAAGTGGTACCCTGGTACTCGTATAATGCGCATAACTACCGCACAGGTGCACCGATGCACACGTGCATAGAATTGAAATTATTAAGCTTCATTCTGTTGCAGCAACTCAAAGTGCAAACATTGTAGACGCTTTGCGGTTAGTTATTTATCGGTATTTTGTAAGAAATATGGAGGACCCTACAACTGGTCCAAGTGGTAGAAAAAGGTAATTTTGACTATACGTATTTTTTTATATAAAATATCAATGATAATAATAAATAGAAAATTGTTCGCTCTATGTTATAAGTAGTTATAATGCCATTCCTAGACTTACTTCCGCTGAACTTCGACGAATTAGGAGTATCCACTGTTCCAACAAGATTACCAAAAATGTTGACACCCACTGGATATCGCAGGGATTAAGATAGTGTCGGCAGAAAAGGGTAAAAATACCACCGTGGTTTGCGCAATGAGCGCAGTGGGTGCTTACATTCCACCCTTCTTTATTTTTGCGCGAAAACGAATGAAGCCAGAACTTCTCAACGGCAGTCCTCCATGTTCAGTTGGCATCGCCCAATCCTCAGGGTGGATGACTACTGAAAGCTTTGTGAAGCATTTAAAGCACTTTGCATATTATGCTAAACCCTCTGCAGACCGTCGAGTGTTACTTATTGTGGACAATCACACTTCTCACATATCGCTCGACGCCATCACCTATTGCAGATCCAACAATATTGTCCTATTGAGGTTACCACCTCACACAAAGCAAGGGCTGCAACCTATGGACGTGGCGTTTTTTGGTTCTCTAAAGGCTTTTTGCAATCAAGCCTGTAATTTGTTCAGGGTTAGTCAGCCTGGTACTCCCGTTACGGATAGAAATTTTGGGCCAATGTTTGGGGAGGCGTATGGCAAAACAGCGACAATCAATAATGCAGTCAAGGGGTTTAGCGCATGTGGGATTGAACCCTTGAAGCCTCAGGTATTTCAAGAAATTGATTTCGCATCAGCACAGCAGCTACAAGCGAAAGAAGTTTGCTCCAATTAGATGCTGCTGAACTGGTTACCAATAATAGACGAGACTCTATTGAAAATCCAGAGGAGTTAGAGTTGTCATCGGATGATAACATAACGTTGGTATAATTAAAAGCCCGTGGTTTATTCACACCTGCGAAAAAGATACAGCAACCATCTTCAAGCATCTCTAGGGCTCCATCGATGAAGAGCATCCTTTTTTCGCCTGAACCAGAACCAAGTCCTAGCTGTTCTAGGAAAGGAATCGTAAACAACGAAAACCCCGAAAATCTTGCGCCAATTGTGGTAAACCTATATGTGATGAACACTCAGTAAAGAAACCAACTTGTACTAATTGTGTCAGGTTAAAAAGGCCCGATACACCTGCGAACAAATTGTATAGTGTATGGTGTTGCTTGTCGTGCTTTATGCAACACATTGTGCAATAACTGCAGTTTCTTTTTTCACGCGTGGAAGTAGAAGGTAGTGTTTTTAAAATGGCCAATTTTATAAATAACAGAAGAGTGAGTTTATTGATTTATACGTCAGCTGCCGGAAGTATGGAAGGTAAAAAGCGATGCATACAAGAATAGAAATTTGAAGAATTTGGCATAAGAAAAACTAATTGAAAAATTGAAGGAGGTCGAACCTAATGCCCATAGAGAGATGATGCGGAAAAAATAATGTTTTGTGCAGTGCCTATCGGAGAGAATTAAAAAAAGTAATCGCAAGTTATAAATCTGGAACAGGAACTGAAAATGTTTACGAACCAAGCTTATGGTACTTCGAGGAACTAGATTTCCTGAGGGATCAAGAAACTCAAATACCAGGAACTTCTACCATGAACGACCCCCATGATAAAATCGAAAATGAAGGCACAGTAAGTACACAATTTATATTTAAATTATGGTATTCTAATTTATTTCCACAAAAAATAAATACGTACATACTGCGATTTTAGAAAGCAAAAAGAAATCATGTATGTATTAGCACAATGCTAAAAGACAGGATATTTTTATTAAACACAAATCTTTTACTGAAAAATTGATTCATAGTTTATTGTTGAAATATATTGTTCCGCCATGGAACAGCTCCAACAGTATTAAAATAATTACAAAACTGTGAGTGGCTGTAGTGTAAATAACGTGGGGTCGACTCTCCAATCAGCATTTATAAACTCTCCAGTATTTATGTTTTCAACATCTACGCCGCCTTGGAAATAAGATTCTACTTTTTTATGTCGCAAAAAGTTGTGCAAGTAGTAACATGCCAATACTGTGGTGACAGCTTTTTCTGGACTTAGGTTAATTTGATTTAACAGAATTCTGAACCGAGAAGCTAGTATTCCAAACGCATTTTCAATTATTCAGCGGCTCCATGAAACCCGGTAGTTATAAATCATTTCTTCGTTGGTGAGGTTTCTTTTGCTAAACGGTTTCAATAAATTAAAAGCAATATGAGCCTGTTCCGGGGGGTTTAAATATGTTCACATGTTTGCCGTCTATCGCCCCAAGACAATGAGGAAAATTCCACTTCGTCTCAAAATCTTTAGCCACAATTTTCCATTCATTTTCACTTTGTGGGAGCTGAAAGGAAAACATGCTGTCATTAGTGTTATTCATACAATTGTTTAATAAAGAAAAGTATGCATCTTATAAACCTATTGTTTATTTCTTGCAGGATCCTGCCCAAAACATAGGTAGCCAAGAAACAAATACACCTCAAGAAATAGATACACCTCAAGAAATAGATACACCGGATACTGCTATACAACGTAGAGCTAAAAAACGAAAAGAGACAACTGATTACGAGGAATCACAGAAACAGAATGAACTATTGAAGATGGCTTGCGAACATCTTCGCAGTTCTATCAACGAGGTGGACGTTTTGGCAAAAAGTTGGACATTAGAATTCATGAAGCTCTCATCAGTTCAGCAAATTCATGCCAAAAAAGCCATAAACGATATTATATTCTATATGAAGGGCGCTTGGGCACTTTGTATAGAAATTCAGTTACTATAAATGAACTAACTTCACGTCCCTCCTCTGCAATTTCATCCTACTACGCATCTGCGTCACATTCAAATAATAGCCAATCATACTCATCCCCTCCAACCCCAGTACAGCTAACTACAATAGAGAACACACCAGTACAATATTCTGCATTAGCAAACCTACAATTTTTGATGATTTTTCTCTCGAATTACAGGAGTTGTCCTCGATGGGTGACCTATGGGCGTTGCAGGGGACCCCTAGGCCTACAACTCGTACCGTGTAATTTTTCAAAAAATGCCGGAAATTCGCCTCCAGCGAGATCGAAAGTTTATTAAATACGTATGTAAAGGCAACTGGAGGAACAATTTCCGATGATTAAAATTAGAATGCGGGTTGTCAGACGCGTTGACAAAGACAATGTGAATTTAAATTCAATTCTGCAAGTGCAAGTGATTGTTATTGTCTTACTACATTTTGTGATTGAATTATGGGTATCGAAATTATGGGAGTATTAACCCATACTTGACCACCATACTCAGCTGAGTACACCATTATTTATGGACGCCACCTATTAATATTTTCTGTAATTTGGTTATGGAAGGCAAGGCCAGCTAAATTAAATATTACATAAAGGCCTTACCACTTTATTTAGCCAAGATGCAATTAGAAACAACGGTGGCGCCATTTGAGGTGAACTATACATTTTTCCCTTTAGTTCTAAGGGAATTCACCTCAAATAGCGCCACCGTTATTTCTAATTGCGTCTTGGCTAAATAAAGCGGTGAGGCCTTAGTATGTAATAGGTTCGTTCATCAACCAGTTCAGAACCGTTCCCGGACAGCTCGCATGCACAATAAAGAAAAGTTTGTTTCATCAGGCCTACGAACCGAACTGTTCGTTCTAAAAACCAAAAATTCTTTGTTTCGTCAAATGTTAGAACGGTAACTGAACCGTTCCGAACCGTTCAAAAGAGTTCTTGGTTTTAAGTAAGAACCAACGAGAACTGCAGCCTCTTCACAGCCGAACTGTGACGAATATCGACGAAGCTTAACCTCACTGTCATAAAATTCTGTTGGCTGATTTTTAAAAAAGTTGTTAAAAAGCACGTGTTGGTTAGTTGTTAGTTTATTTGAATATTTTTTTACAACGCGTTGAATTGAAGTTATGGAAGGTAATTATAATACTTTATACGTCGACAACAGATTAAATTACGAAGTCGTTTTGTTTTAGATCTCCAAGAATTTTTGGTAATTGATGCAAGTGTCTTACTTAAGCCAGTATTTAACACAAAAAAAGTTCCATGTTTTGGAACATGAATGCAACGAAGCTGTTGCTGGATGTTTATACAAAGCATAAAAATAAAGTGGGCACACTCAAAATGAAGAATTATAAGGCGATGTGGGAGGTAATATCTCAAGAGTTATCTTAATTCTAGAAATCGAAATTTCACGGGAAAGTTGTGAAAACGGATGGAAGGTCCTGGAAAGAAATTACAAAAAATTTATACTAAATAACACAGCAACGGGACAGGGTCGAAAGACATTTGAATATGCTTAAGAAATGGAGTTAATAATGGCATGGATGAGTACAGTTCCTCAAATGAATTTTAATGTTTGTGTTGAAGATAATGCACCTGATTCCAGCGAATTAATTACCGAATTAGCAGCGAAAGACGATAATATTCTCATTTCCCCTCTTGATGTTGAAATAGTGTCTGTTAATGATGTCATAACATCACTTAATCCTTCTCAATATGAAATAGTTTCAGAACATACAGATGATACAGATTCACGAGCAGAAACAACAATACAAGTACAAGAACATGATGTAGAAGGAGAAAATGAAAATAATAGAGAGGATGAGGCCGAAGATCCTAGTTATGTGCCCAATAATTCAATTTCAGAAATTCTAAGCAGCGAAGATGAAGATATTAAAATTACGCATAAAGTAAAACGTCACCGTAAAAAAAAGGAGCGACAAAGAAACATGAGATTGTAATCAAAATAAATATAAAAGGTTTGGACTACAAAGGAAGAGGGAAGTCTGAAAAGGACAAAGCTGTGTTTAACAAACCTAGATCGGCAAGTAAAATGTTGCCACCATGCAACTGTAAACAGGGTCTCAAGGGAAAAGCTTTGAAATGTAAAGAATTTTCATTGGAAAACCGCCAAAAAATATTTAACGAATTTTGGGAAAAACTGAATTGGCAAGAACGCAAGCACTACATAAGGGGTTTGGTGGATGGGATACCAGTAAAACGAAAGTCGCAGGATTATTCAAGACATGATTCCACTTTTGTTTTGAAATTAAAAAAAGATGAAATAACCTACAGAGTATGCAAAAAAATGTTCCTGAACACGCTAGGAATTGGTGAATGGTCTTTGCATAATTGGACCACACCATTAATAAATAAATCCAATTCAAATAATGACGAAGCAACACAAAAAATAAAAAATCCACGAAATGCCGAAAATAAAATGCTGGTACGTAAGTTTTTTGACAGCCTACCCAAAATGAAATCACACTACTGTAGGTCTAGAAGCAACAAATTGTATCTCGAGCTTTTTCAAAAATATCGAAAATTTTGTGGCACGGATAGTCCAGCTATTAACTCGGTGGCGATAAAAACGTTTACAGAAATATTTGATGAATTAAATCTCGCTTTATTTCAACCTAAAAAGGATCAGTGCGATCTTTGCAAAAATTTCAGGGCAGGAAATCTTCCTGAAGGTGAATATCTACAACACCAGAAAAGAAAGGAAGGTGCAAGAAACGAAAAGGAAACAGACAAAGCAGAAGCTCAACATGTTTATTACATGGATTTACAGAAGGTACTACTGTCACCATTTCCAAATGTCTCTAAACTATATTTTAAACGAAAACTGTGTCCATAACTTTACACTGTACAACATGAAGAATCATGAAGGATTTTGTTACCTATGGCATGAAGGGGCAGGTGATATAACTGTTCAGGAATTTTCAAGCATTATTTGCAATTTCTTTTAAATCAGGAAATAGGGGAGGGAGAGGATGTGATCCTTTACAGTGATAATTGCGGCTATCAAAATAAGAACGTCACTTCAAGCAACGCTCTTTTAAATTTAGCTTTGCAGAAAAACATATACAGTGTGTAAAATGATGAGGTTTATAGTCAAAGAAAGATCCAGTAATCACTTAAGATAAGATCAAAAACTTGAAATTATGTCGAGTTGTTGATTTCAAATATGACAAGTCCGAATGTTACATCAGTATCGTATTACCCATGTATTACTCATTAATCAACGACATTTACTGACAGTTCAGCGAGCTTAATCTGAAAAAAATGTTGACGTTAGAGCAGCGAATCTACTTGGTGAAATGTTACGGTATAGGAGAAGTCTCGTATAAATATGCAATACAGTTATTTAATGAAAAATACCCGAATGTATGTAAGCAGAACAGCTTTAAATAAATGCATCAAAAAGTTTAATGAAAATTAGAAAAACTCGTAAGTTATTGTAAAATCTAGGTTAGTCAATATTTATGAAATTTTACGACTGCCATACTTTTTGCATGTATTAATATACCTACATTAGAATCTAATTTCTCAAAAAACAATAGTCACAATCAATATAAAACAGTTTATTGTGTCTCCTGTAAAATAGCACTAAAGGCACTTAAGAGGTTTTCAAAGTAAGGTATCGAAATGCATCATCTGCCACAATAACAAATGGTACTGGCGTATTTCTTCCTGGTAAAGATCGTGCATTTGGTATGTTCAATGAGTTATTTGCAAAACCACCTACTAATGAACCATTGCTGTACACCCCACCGTCTGAAGCACGACCAGACGAGCCAACATTAATGTAAATGAATTTGTAATTAGCGTCTGATAATGCCATTAAAATGATACTATGGGCACCTTTGTAATTAAAATACAAGTTCCCACTATTTGATGGTGCTTTAATATTTATATGTTTTCCGTCTAAAGCCCCTAAACAGTTGGGAAAATTAAATTCTCTAACTACTATTGCTATCCATTCATTCTGCGTATTTGGCATCTAAAATATAATTTAAAAAAATTAGTTTGATACAGAACTATGGAGAAAACACTTTAATCATAT
This sequence comes from Melanotus villosus, assembly GCA_963082815.1. NCBI lineage: Eukaryota > Metazoa > Arthropoda > Insecta > Coleoptera > Elateridae > Melanotus > Melanotus villosus. The sequence goes on from OY720426.1 coordinate 21,732,863, forward strand.
TTATATATTTTTTATTTTTAGAACAACATAAGTAATTCTGTATCGGTTGACGGTGAGATAGAAGATGGTGCTGCTCAATATGAAGATAGTTATGATGGAAATGAGGATAATACAAACACTTTTGGGAATGATTCTCAATCTATTCGTGATGAATCACTATCATCATTACGTGTACCATCATCATCAAGTTCTATTCACTCTAATTCTCAGTCAACACGGTCTACACGTAGAAAGAAAAGAAAAACACGCGAGCAAAGTAGCACTGACTGGCAGGAACAAGCAGCGATCAATCGTTGCTTGGCAGTGTTAAATACAAACCAAAAGGATGAATATACAATATTCGGCGAAAATGTCGCAAGTGAATTGAGACTACTAAAAGATGTGGGGGACATACAGTTTACGTTAAAAAATGCTTTTCAAAAAACTAACCTGGAGGCCAATGGTGCTGGTCATGCATCAAGAAAGTTGATAGTTCAATAGGTACCAGTAGCATTGCCAGTTACAATCGGGCCAACTCCAACACTATCTACTTCACCACCAGATTCATATAAATCAATTTATGTTGATGAAGCCGATGGTACCACATACACGGTATTTTTATGTTTACATTATTTACTTACTTAAGTGTCATTATAAAGCATACTTGAGGATTTAATTACTCCTGTTAGAGTGTAAAAAGATGCCTCCTGTTCGACAACGTGCGAATTTTCATAAATTAACTGAGTTCGAACGTGGTAGAATAATCGGTCTACGAGAAGCTGGATTATCCATTTGTGATGTTCCTGGTCGTGTAGGACGTAGTGTCGCTACAATCTTCCTATGCTGGAGAAGATGGGCGGAAAATAATGAGGAACGAAAACGTTTACGACCCAGACGCACCACTAATCGTGAAGATCGTGCTCTTCAGCTTCTGGCTCTTCGGGACCGTTTCTCGTCGACAAGGGAAATTGGTGATAAATGGAGAGGTTTAATTAACCAACAAATCTCCATACGATTTGTTTACCGAAGAATTCGATCTTTTGGGTTTAGGTCGTACCGATCATTTCTTTGTTTACCTCTAACTCCACGCCATAAAATTGCACGGATAGAGTGGTGTAATGAAAGGTTGCACTGTAATGAGGAATGGAATCGAGTAGTTTTTAGTGAAGAATCTCGATTCTGTTTATGGGCTCATGATGGTCGCAGAATGGTCAGAAGACGTGCCGGAGAAAGGAGAGACATGCAGTTTTCTATAGAACGACATACCGCTCTTACTCAAGGTGTGATGGTAATGGGGGGCTATCTGCCATGGAAGTACCTGTATCTCCTCTAGCAATTATTCGAGGAACGCTAAATGCAATTGGTTACATCAAGAACGTGCTGGAAGCAGTATTAGTTCCATATCTTCAACAACTGGTAAATTCCATTTTCCAGCAAGATAATGCGCGGCCACATACCTACCTCTAGGATTACTATGGACTTTCTGGAAAATGCTAATGCTAATGCTGATCGGCTTACATGGCCTTCTCGTTCGCCAGACTTATCACCAATAGAACACGTGCGGGACATGCTAGGACGCAGGATCAATGATTTACAACCACCCACAAACAGTGTAGATGTTCTCCAGCAATGGATTTTAGAAGCTTGGGATACGATACCACAAGCTACTATTGATTCGCTTATTGCAAGTATGTCTAATAGACTAGCTGAATGTGTAAGAAACGCAGGAGGATCGACGCATTATTAGTGTTTAAAAATTATTGCAATAATAGGATCTTGCTGTAATTTTCATCGTTTCTTAGCACTGGAGCGCGGAAAAATATGCATTTGCATGTATTTTAGTTTATATGCAGAAGGATCATTTTTGGTGCTTATCCGAATTATGTTCTATAAAATAGATATTTCAAATCTTATAGTACATATTTTTATAGCACGATGCATATTTGCATATAAGTGCATATTACCGTATGTTAAAGCATACTCGATGAAAATTTTTAATTTTTATCAGATTACACACATATTACACACGCTGCTTTTATTGATTTTTTAAGATGTTTTTGAAAAATTGTGAAATACAGTTCAACTGCCAGAAAGTTTCGCATTTACGTTTATCTAATAATAACTAAATAGATGGTTACTTAAAAGTTCAGAGAAATATTGAATGAACACAATTGGTGTACGTGCTTATTTATAGCTACCTGTCACCTGTCAGATTAACAGATTAGGCTTAGTGTTTATTTCTTTCAATTACCTTAAGTACTCCTTAATTCACAAAACCAGGATTGGTTTTTTCTTAAGTGGTTTGCGCTCTAAGAAAATCCGTAGAAGTAACATTTCTTTCGTTCACTTCGTCTTTTTGGCCTCATTTGTTTTTGCTTTCGCAAGTAATCAACATCGTAAACAGTATTTAGTTAGTGGTGCAGTGTGTAAATACAAAATGCCTAAAATTAGTAATTCAAGTGCTCAGAATTTTCGAATGAGGATTAAAGGCTATTCAGAATTAGAAACCGATGGGAAAATTATTTCTTGTCGAGTGTGTGCTAAGAAGGTATGTTCTTTTTTCAATAAGTTTATGTAGAAACTTTATTAATCCGTGATGTCCCTATGTATCCTTCATTCATTAAAAATGTTAGAACATTTGTTCTCTGGTTTCCAAATTTATTGCTATTCCTCGTAATTAATTTGTAATTAGTTTAATTTTGTATAACTAATATTACATATCGTCTCTTTTATAACTAGTTATATAGTTTTTCGAATAAAAAACACTCCTACAGTGTTTACTTCTTATTTTTTATGTCTTTAAAACTTGAGTGTTGTAGTTATTCTGAGAGCATTTTATTTTTAACTGCATATTTTTAAAGTTTATAGTGTAATTTTCATCGTTTCTTAGCACGAATAAAATACATCTTTCCTGAAAATTCCATTTAAATTTGCCAACGGTTACTGGGTGTTCATTTACTTATGGCGGCCAGTATATGATATCTGTACATTATTGAAGGCGTCAGTGTTTGTAATAGTAATTAGTAATACCTAATAAATAGTACTTTTTGTTTCACATCGGTAATACAATAGTCAATAATTTGTGATTTTTGTTGTAAATAGTGCGTGAAAGTACTGTAACGGGTAAGTACTATAGTATACCTACTAGTTCTACATATATAGTTTTTTTTTCTTCCTCATTTTGTTACCTATGTTGCATTTTATTTAATTTTTTTTATACGGCGAACGGATTCGTTAATTTCAAAAATGTCAGAGGAGCAAAAAAATAAACCATCTGGTTCATTTTATCGAAAACGGAAAGCAAAAAAGGCGGCCGAAGCCAAGTTGCAAGCCAAAGCTCTAAAAACATTTTTGAAAACACCATTTCATTCACAATCCCAACTGCAACTACCAAACTTATCAGAGGAAGCTGAATTAGAACATCTTATGAGCCAAGAAGGACAGCAGGAAAAAGAAGTTGAAATCGAGATGGGTGAAATATCAGAACGCGGAGACAAAGCATTGCCGCAAGTTCGAGAAGAAGTAAGTAGGGGAACCTGGGGCATAACGAGCACCTGAGGCACAACGGGCACTCGCTGCAGTTTCTTTTCTAGTAACATAATCGAATTTATAATTTGATCAATAGAGGGCGCTAGTAGTACTAATTTGACGACATCGGCCTTTAATTTGTTTTGACGCATTCTACAGCTGTCATTGCAAACGTCGGCTTTGTTAGTGATTTCTTATAAAAGTTGTGTATGTTTAAGAACAGGTTATTGTTACAATTTAGTTCTAGTGCCCTAAAGTTATTAAATGATGTAAGTTAGCATGCCTTTGTCTCTCTAATGATGCAAATTTTATTGTTAGTGCGTTTTCGGTAATTCACGTAAATAGGGTTATATCAAAAGAGTGCGTTCGCGACACAATGGACGGGGCACAATGGGCACGTTTTGGCTCGTCAAAAATTAATCACTACCAATAAGCAAATCAAATTTATTTCAATGGCCAATTTCATATAGCAGAAAGCACCTGCAAAGAGTGTCACAATTTGTAGGTAATATTTCTGATTTTTAATCACACAGGTAAACATGGTACGCATTTACAAGAAAAAACTAAGAGGCAAAGCTGGGATAAAGACAACATGGAGAGGGCTATAACAGCAGTTGTTACGAAGAAAATGACTTGTAAAGGGGCTGCTGTTCAGTATGGCGTTCCACGAGCAACTCTTCAGCGTCGTATTAAAATATTTAACACAAACGAAGATCTCTCAGAAGCAGCTAAAAGAGGCTTGGGCAATTTTAAAATCGTGTTTACTAAAGACCAAGAATTAGAGTTGGTTACTTTTGTTCAAGAAATGGAGCTTAGATTATTTGGTCTTAATACAAAAGACCTTAAATCTTTAGCATTCCAGTTAGCCGAAAGAAATAATCTGAAGCATAATTTCAATACCACCCTAAACATGGCAGGTGATGATTGGTTACATAATTTTTTGAGGATCCTGTACTTTTACTCCTTGATGGCCATGCCACACATACGAAAAGTTTAGAACTTATTGAGATTGCAAGGAACAATGGGGTAATCCTTTTGTGCTTTCCTCCCCATTGCACACATAAACTCCAGCCCCTGGATGTGAGTTTTATGAAACCTTTGAGCACCTTCTACAGCGATGAAATAAGAATATGGCTACGGGCAAATCCAGGACGTATTGTAACACACTTTCAAGTAGCAGCTCTATTTGGAAAAGCTTTCATCAGAGCTGCTACCATGAGTACGCTACAAACGGCTACCGAGCAACTGGGATTTGGCCAGTCGATCCTACTGTTTTCACAGAAGCTGATTTTATTGCAGCAAATACTACAGACATTGGCATCGAGTAAAATTCTTTAGAGGCAGAAGACGAAAGCAGCAAGGATAAGGAAAGCGAAACAGTTGAAAACCTTACCGAGGTAACTGCAGAAAATGGACATATTCTTCGCTCAGAAACACCACAATCAGCTCCCGATAATGAATCTACAGTGGTCAATACTTCTGCAAACGAACTTTGTGATATTCCTACCACTACAAATAAAGATAAGTTTGAACGCCCAACAACACCTCAAACAGATCCGTCAAAAACAAGTTCTGCATTTGACTACACGTCTCCAAAAGAAATTTTTCCAGTTCCTAAAGTACCTACAACAAAATCTAGGGCATCTAGAAGACGTGGGAAGACAATAATATTGACTGACTCACCTTAGAAGAATGAGCTCTTAGATTCGATGAAACAATCTCAGAATAAATTGAACAAAACAGTTAAGCGAAAGATAGTTTCTGATAATAGTGCAGATGGTAAAATGGAAATAAGAACAAAGAAAAAGAAGTTAGCGAAGAAAGTGAACAAGAAGAAAATAGAAAAAAGCGACGTGGAAAGCACATCTGATGTTGAATGTCTCTACTGTGGATACAAATACTCACAGTCTGATAAAGGATGGGTGACATGTATGATATGTGGCAAGTCGGCTCACTGCTCGTGTGCTGGTGAAGATGATGACGATGCAGAATGCCATCATATATGTGAATTTTGCAAAGACACTCAGGAGTAGTATAGGTGCTCATTGTACCCCAGAATGAAACTCATTGTGTCCCGGGTATACGGGCACAGTGGGCAAACTACATCATCAACCATTTTTTTTAATATATGTTGTATAGTAGGATTTAAGTTTTTATTTAGTTATTATACTTATAGTGTTAGATATAGTTTAAGGTGTAGAAAACCAATAAAATAAAGTTTTAATTGCAGTTCAGTGTTGTTTTATAAACAATCGTCCTTAAGGTGCTCATTTTGCCCCGGGTTCCCCTAATTTTCTCAAATAAAACTATTAAATAAATGAATTGACAACGGTTTATGCTTAGGATTTAGACATAAATTCTGAAGTGGTATTGTCAGACGATCCGGGAAATTGGCCTGTACATATAAGTGATGGTGAGCGGCAAATTCTTGTTAAACGAGGACCAGTTCAAGTTACTAATATGCAGTTTCCAATTAACGAAGATGGACGCCGATTCACTGCTAATAATTATAGAAGGCGACTATGCAATGGAGATGTTTTACGTGTTTGGCTAATTTATTCAATAACAAAAAAATTCAATTTTCTGTTTTTGGTGTCGTCTCCTTAGTACTGTTCGAATGTCTTTATCTTCAAGTACGGTATTTTCAGATTGGAAGCACATGATTGTCAAAACTTCTATCTGAACACGAGAGATCTGCATGAACGTTTACGTTTAGGTAAAACATTGACGCAGAAAATCAGCGAATTATAGAAAATGAAGCTCAGCGATAGAAGTGTTTAAACGTTTAATTGCCATAATTCACTCACAATAGAGCTTTACGTGGCAATACAGGCAAATTATATGCTAGAGATAATGGAAACTTTTTAAAATTACTGGAGTTTATTGGTAAATTTGATATTGTAATTGCTGATCATGCCCGTCATATAACCACGAAAGAAATATACGTTCAGTATTTAGCCAAGGACATTCAAAACGAAATAATTAGTTTACTTGGATCAAAAATAAGACAAAATAGAGTCAGTGATATTTTGAAGTCCATGTATTATTCGATCATACTAGACTGCACTCCCGACGTAAGTCATGTGGAGCAAATTATGCTAATTATTCGGTTTGTGCAGGTCAAACCGGGACAAGAAATTTCTATAAATGAATGCTTTTTGGGATTCATACCAGTGAATACTTTAACGGGTGAAGGCCTAACAGATATTTTGTTAGAAGAATTAAGAAAACTGTATGTTCCCTTATGTAACATGCATGGACAAGGATACGACAATGGGACAAATATGCGAGGGAAACATTCCGGAGAACAAAAAAGAATAGGGTCACCCGGGGTGAGTGTGACACCGAGGTAAATGTGACACCATTAAAAAAATTTTTTAAAACACTTCATTTACATTTTCTTACGTCAAATTCCAGAAAAGCAATTATCTATCACTAATACTCGTATATTGTAAAATCACCTTCTTGAACATGGAAAGTTTTAAACATTGAAATTTATGACAATTGTTATCAAATTTAAATCACCTAATTTTTTGTCAAGATACAAATATTTATTCTAAGCTATAATGTCAAATACTATCTAAAGCATACAAATTTATATTAAGAACTTCAAGAAATATCATAAAAAAAGAAAAACACATGGTGTCACCTTCACCCCAAAAAATATCTGACATTGGGGTGTATGTGACACCATTATTTGCAACTATTGTCGCCCTCTAAACTCTTAATTTGTTACTTATGTATGCATTAGTTTCACATTGGTTTCGCACCACGAGTATTCGTATAAATTTTCTTATAAGGAGGTGTTATTTATGACACCCAATATGCTGTATTTGGTCAATACTATGATAGTCTGGCAGTGTAGTACTAAGTTGTTTTGTTTGAATACATATCAAAGAAGCAGAAATTTGTGCGGTTAGTGAACTGTAAGTGCAGTGTGAAACAGTATGCCTCGTAATTACAAAAAGAAGTATGACGGTAGAGGAGAAGGTTATAGATGGTTACAAGAAGATTTGGGCGTTGCTTTAGATTCTATAAATAACGGACAAATCACCGTATTGAAGGCGTCCCAACTGTATAAAATACCACGTTCAACACTAATCTTAAATTTAAAAGGTTGGAAATGCAAAAAAACCCACGAGCCAACACTACAGCTGCTTGAAAATTCTTCAGCAAGTGAAAAAACAGCCTTAATCTCTCAACAGGAACTCCATTTAGTAAAACTTCTAACGGTCATGAATAAATGGGGCATAGGTTTATCGAAAGAAGAACTGAAAAGTGTAGTAGCAAACTATGTTGTTAAAAATAATATTAAGACGCCTTTCAAGGATAATCGTCCTGGTGACGACTGGTGGTATGGTTTCAAGAAAAGGCATAATTTATCTCTTAAAAAACCAGAAATTTTAGAGGGAGGTAGAGCCAGACCCTATCATAATTCCTACAAGATTTTTATGATAAATTAGCCACTCTTTTCACAGAGAAAAATCTCATTTTTAAGCCGCAAAACATCTGGAATTGCGACGAAACAGGATTGTGTTGATCCTCAATCAACAAAAATTGTATCGAAAAAGCAACTGGAGCTAACGAATAACAGGTGGTAGTGGTCGAAGCATGACGACAGTTTTAGCTTGTGTAAATACTGCCGGTCATTGTTTACCTCCAACAATAATTCGCCAGTGTAAGAGAATGTGGCATAGCATGATTGGAACCAACGAATTTATCCCGGTACATCCTACTATGGTACCGAAAATGGCTGGATGACAGAAGCAGCCTTCCTGTCTTGGTTTAAGAACTCGTTTCTTAAACATGTGAACAATTATCCGTGTCTTCTTATCTATGATGGGCACATATCTCATGTCGGTATAGATTTAATAGAAGAGGCTATTGCACATGATGTTGTTATACTAAAACTTCCGCCACACACAGGTCACATACTGCAGCCTCTGGATGTTGCAGCTTTCTGGGGTATGAAAGCGAAATGGGATAGCTTCCTGACTGAGTGGGCAAGAAGCAATCGTGGACAGAAGATGTCGAAACATGTTGAAGTTAGTAATCATTACTTGGCTTTGACAGTGTTTTTTGAATTTACCGCCAATGGTGCAAGTTAAATATTTAGTAACCTTAGTTTGAGATTCAAATGTTTTAGTGTGTTGTGAAAAATAATTTTCTCTTGTCAATAGATGTGTTATATAATAAAATACCTATCTATTAAAATATTCAGTCCTTATTAAATAATATTACAACAGGTTATGAGGCCCAGAGAGACGCTGAGGCTATATTTGGACTGATATAAAGAAAAAGGAAAGGTATTTTGTGAAATTTAAGAAAATGACGACTGCAAATACTACGGGGACGTCTACATCTACTACGACAACCTCGATTAGCACAATGTCTGCAAGTTTTACTTCAATTGAGCCTAAATTAGAGGGGCAAAGTAATTATGCTACCTGGAAACTTATTATGAGAATGGCACTAATTGGTATTGATTTATGGGAATGTATCGAAAAGAAAGATGCCGATGGAAATTCTATTATACCAGATAGAAGAAAAGATCAAAGAGCACTTGCAGCAATATGTCTAAATGTAAAACCACAGTGTCACATACATGTGCTTTCTGCAGCCAGTTCCGAGGAAGCTTGGAACAATTTAGCTAAAGAATATGAAGACAGTGGTACACAACGAAGAGTAGGGCTCATACGGAAGTTAATGAGAGTAAATTATGAAAATTATTCAGGGATGGAAGCTTACCTTGCAGATGTTATGGAAACACATCAGAAACTGAAGGATATTGGTAAAGGTTTTGATGATGCACTAATTGCTGAAATTATGTTAGCAGGTTTGCCTGAGAGATTCGAGTCATTTGAACTTGGATTGGAAGGCAGCGGTAAAGAATTAACGTCAGAATGGGTTAGAACCAAATTACTTCAACATGAAATGAAAGTGGAAGTATCCAGAAAAACTAACGCAGCGGGAACGGCTTTTGCTGCTACTCAGAGAGGAAGAGGAGGCCATACTCAAAGTAGAGGTCGTGCGCGTGGTTTATCTAACTCAAGAACATCTGGTACATATGAGAGAAAATGTTACTGCTGTGGAGATCCAAATCATTTAGCGTGGCAGTGTCCCAAGAGAGATCATCAACGTAAACAACAAAGTAATTCTAATGGAGTGTCTCAGAAAGCATTTTCTGGGAACAGCAACGATGAAAAGTCAAGCACTGCGAAAAGTTGGACCTTCTTCACTGCTTTTCATGCAACGAATACCGATATGGGAGAAGAAGACTGGTTAATAGATTCAGGAGCTGATGAACATATGTCGAACAGAAGGGACTGGATGAAGAATTACGAAAAAACAGAATCCGAGGTAATGATAGCTAATAAAGATACTACAAAGGCTACAGGAAGAGGTGATGTTGAAGTTAAAATTAATAAAGATGAAAATAGAAAGATTAAAAATGTAGTGCATGTGCCTAATTTAGGAGCAAACTTATTATCAGTAAGTACATTATGCAGTAAAGGCATGGCTATATTATTTCTTAAAGATGGCTGTAGAATATTTGATGAAAATGAATTTAAATATAATGGAAGTGTTATAGCTACAGCAAGCAACCATAATGGGCTGTATAAATTGGACATACAAACCAAAAACGAAGGTCAAGCAAAGGCAATATTAAAAGTATATGCTACACAAACTACAAGTGAAAGAGAAACCTTGTCGCAACAGCTCTGGCATAGAAGGCTAGGCCATTTAAATGGAAGGAGCATGCAGTTATTACGTCAAGGAATAGCTACTGGTATTAATTATATTAATCAAGACAGGAAACCCTGTTCTATATGTTTGGAAGGAAAACAAGAAAGATTGCCATTTAATAAGACAGGTGGAAAAAGAGCAAATGAATTATTGGGAATAATTCATGCAGATTTATGTGGGCCGATGAGAGAGCCTGCTTGGGATGGTTCATTATATTTTTTAATTATGGTAGATGACTTTTCTAGGAAGAATTTTATTTATTTCCTAAAGTCCAAGGATCAGGTGAAAGATATCTTCCTGGAATTTAAAGCCCTAGTAGAAAATCAAACGGGAAATACCATAAAAAAATTTAGATCGGATAATGGAACCGAATTTGTAAATTCAGCCATGAAGGAAATTTTTAAGACTAACGGAATAATACATGAAACAACTATACCAGGTACACCTCAACAAAATGGTGTAGCTGAACGAGCTAACAGAACCATAGTGGAAATGGGTTTAAGTATGATTCAGGATTCATGTTTAAATAAAAGATTCTGGGCGTATGCAGCTGAAACAGCCGTATACATTAGGAACAGATCACCAAGCAGAGCAATACCAAACAAAACGCCTGAAGAAATATGGTCAAATGAGAGAGTAGATCTGGGTTATTTAAGGGTATTTGGCTGTAAAGTTATGGTGCAAGTTCCGAAGTCGCAAAGAGGTAAATGGGACTCGAAAAGTAAGGAATATATTTTCGTTGGTTATAGTACAACAAGTAAAGGATACAAATGTGTAGATCCTAATTATCCTCAAAAAATCATTATAGTTAGAGATGTATGTTTTTTTGAGAGTGACAAAAAAACAACATATGAAGAAGAAACAAAAATTAAAACGGCAAAAAATCAAAATGTGAATGTTGATTTTATAAACATACCAAAAACAGACGAAGCTCCAGAAGTTAATGAAAATTATGAAGAACGAGAAGAGGCAGAAGTTGAATCAGAAACATCGAGGTTGTCAATGGTTGATGAAACTGTAAATGAAGAAAGTGGCAACACAGAGATAGGAGTAAGTGACGAAGATGAAACTGTTTTTATGGAAATTCCGGAGGGTGTTATCGTTAAGGGGGAGTCCGAATCAGTATGTTTGCCAAATAAAGCATTATATGGACTTAAGCAATCTAAACATAATAACTATATTGAAGCAATGGGAATTAAACACGCCAAGTAAGATTAAGGGGGAGTGTTGAAGTTAGTAATCATTACTTGGCTTTGACAGTGTTTTTTGAATTTACCGCCAATGGTGCAAGTTAAATATTTAGTAACCTTAGTTTGAGATTCAAATGTTTTAGTGTGTTGTGAAAAATAATTTTCTCTTGTCAATAGATGTGTTATATAATAAAATACCTATCTATTAAAATATTCAGTCCTTATTAAATAATATTACAACAAAACAAGTATTTTCTGATATGTTAGGAAAGTTATGGAGACACATTAAACCCGAAACAATAGTTAAAGGGTTTACTAAAACGGGTATTTATGATCATCTGTTCCTGGAATAAATCGTCGAGCTATTGATAAAACCAACTATAATCCCGAGAAATTTAAACCATATGAGCAGTTATTGGAAACACGGACCATTACTAATGCAGAACAGAACATTCCCATAGAACATTCGACTAAATCATCTTCTACAACTACTTCACCAAATCCTCCACCAACAACAGTACAGAGCTCCCCTTCTGCCACGCCAGAGATCACGCCAGAGATCACACCAAGGAAAACATTCGAAGCTATTTTATTAACAGTGGCACGGCCAACTAATGCAGCACTTAAAACAGTTAAAAGAAGAATAAATACATCTAAAGTTATAATAAAAGAACACTACCCAGAAAATTAAAAAAATAAGATAAAGAAAAAAGATATCAATTATCTAAGTCTAAGAAAAACAGGCAAGAAAGACACAGCTAAAGGTAAAAAAATTAACAAAGATAAGGAGAGGACAATGACATCTATCCAGCAAAAGAAAAATATTAAGAAAAAAGATGAGGAAAGCACCAGTGAAGAAGAAGTCGGAACACAAAAATTAACTGTATCATCTGGAAAAATCGACTTAGAATTTGGAGATGATTTTCTGGAAATAAAGGAAGTTTCTGAAGAACAAATCCGCATAGGAAAATAAGTCGACCAGGATCCCAGGTAGCAAGGGTACGTCATAATGACGTGAAAATCTGGTGATTACTCGTCAAGAGACGTCAGTGGACCAAAAATCGACGACATATTGACGTCCAATAAATGACGTGCCACATATCACGTCATATTGTCGTCTTTTTTTGGTGACATATAAATTAAATACGTCTGCTAACATGTGTCTCAAAATTTGGAGTCTGGTTCTACCCTTCAAAACAAGTAAGAAACGCTTAATGAACTATATCCGGAAACCAACGCCGCCCGAGATGTAGCACTTTTACTTAAAGAAAATAAATAGTGTAATTAAGTACAATTTATGTGAGCTAAATAAAATAGGCTGTTTTTAATATTAAATAATAAGTCACTTTACAAAAGATGTTCGAAGTGTTCTCCATTGGCTGCTATGCAAGCATTGGCACGACGCATCATTGATTGTGAAAGATACCTGCATTGTTTCGCATTGTTTGGCAAGCATTTTGAACTATTTCTCGCAATTCTTGAACATTATTTACAGGAGAGGCATAAACCAATTATTTTAGATATCCCCATAAAAATAAATCCAAAGGGTTGGCATCAGGAGAGCGGGCACATACTAGATTTAAGTGAATTGTAATAACTAAACTTATCTTTAAAAAAAGTGCTACATCTCGGGCGGCGTTGGTTTGCGGACATAGTTTATTAAGCGTTTCTTACATGTTTTGAAGGGTAGAACCAGACTCCAAATTTTGCGACACATGTTAGCAGACACCCTGTATAATACTTAATACAAAATAACGATCTTCATTTTTATCTAGCAAGTTTCTACGGATTTTGGATCTAACAATTTAACCTTGAATAAAAGTTAAAACATTCTATAACAGTCAAATATTCGCACATTGCCTGAACATTATTTATATGTGAGCCTAGCGCTGTCGCAATTCATGGTTTAGGATAACGTGATTATTATCAACCAATCAGTGCAGTTCCCACTCATGCGCACGCAGTCCATCTTGCCTCGATCAAGCATATTAAGTCAAGGCGGCGCAAGGCGCCAATTTTTACGAGTCTACGCGTCTACGCCATTGCTGTAAAGTTGTAGTGCTGTGTGCTGTTCAATTTTTCTTGGTGTTCTGTTTTGTTTCAATAAACAGCGAAATTTGTCAGTGAAGACAAGTATCTACTAAATAGTACGTCTTTGGTGCCTCCTTATTGGTTACGGATTGCAATTTATATGTTTTCTACTAGTTTAAACACTCTTGTTTATTATGCTTATGCTTATAAAAGTAAAGGCAGTAAATGGAATGTTTGGGCGCTTGGTTTGAGGTTAAATTGAAAGGGTGTGGAGCACTACTACAACAATAAGTACATGTTTTGTTTTATTTGTAGTTTGCACATCACGTAAATAAAAAAATGGCTTATGTAGGGGTGAAATTTTTTGACAACGGTTCTATAGGTTTGGTTCACTCCTCCTGGCTTACTCCCCTAAAGCAACAGGTTTTTTGGGCACCATATAAAACAAGTAACGCTTTCAACAAAGCCCTTGCAGCTCCCGAAGAACCCAATGAAAGTAGTTGGAAACTTTACGCTGTCAAACGCATGTTTTTTGAGTGTGGTACGTATGTGTAGTAGTTTTGTCTTTACGAGTACATAAGTGTAATAGCGCATGCATTTTTATTTTAACTAAAAATATTTTCCATCCACCCTTTTTATTTTTGTTCTGAGATTTATGCCTTGTTTTCGGTTTTCTCTGTGTAGGCAATCTATATTTATCTATAATTTTATTTCAACAGATGACATTGGTAAAGCTAAGAATAAATTGAGGAAATGTGAAGAAACGTCGGATATTCTCTCATCGGAATCGGATTTCGACAATATTAAAAGGAGCAGACGGGCAGTTAAAAAAAGGGGTATAACAGAATGTTCGAGCAGTGAAGACGAAGGTGCTGTTCAAATTCTTCCAAGACCACCAGTTTTCACTTATCATAAATACCTACCTTTATTATTTTTTTTTATAGAAAGGTCGCTGGCGCTGTCTTCTCAGTCGATACAAACTGATCATACTGCCACTACAACTAGTGATTTAACTAGACAACCTGTGCAAGATTTGACTGGATGCACCAATACAAATGCTGGCAGTAAATATATCTCTTGATATTACATCTAGGGATTACCAATTCAAAATTGTTTTTGAATTTTAGGTTTGGAAATTTTTTTTCAAGAAATAAGAAAATTAAGAGAAGAAGTTAAAGAAGTCAAGGGGTTACTTAAACAGTCGCACAGTTCAGTAGCTGCTTCCTTGCCAAACGACATTCCAGTGGAGTTCCCTTTAAAGTAAAGGATATTGCGAGCTTGCAAATGCTCGAAAATTATTTAAATGCGGATGAAAAGCGTAATGACTTGGTAAGTACTTATTTTATTATAGTAATTTTAGAAATATTGTGTTACCAAGTATTGTTATATTTTAGGCTTCTTACTTTTCTACCCTTGGTGGTACAGGAACTAGTTCACAAGTAAACCGAATTTTAAGATTTGCCATGACCAATGAATTAGCGACTCACTACAACTTTGCCGGACAAAGAAATAATAAACAGGCGTTTGGGGAAACTAAGTTAAAGTCCGTAATCATCCGTAAGTGGACCTAAAAAGATAAAACTTTTTTACTTTACAGTTTTTTATTATACATAGGTGCAGTACAGATCAAATCTCCTGCCACAACTCAGACCGAAGTTGAAAATGGCATAAAAATATGGTTGAAACATGCAAAGCAGAGAAATGAGAAGCCTGCTGCTCGTAATCAGTGAAGTCGTTTTTTATTTGTGTTTTATTTTTTTTAAATTTATGTGACTTTTCGGTTAGTGCAATCATTGTTCTGTTTAATAATGTCAAATCGTAAATTAAAAGAATTTGTTGGCCCAAGGCAAAAATGTCGAAGGGCTTTAGAAGCTACGAAACAAGAATTTGCTAGTGGTGTTTCAAGTGATAATAACCTTGCCAGTAATCTCATTGACAGTGGCCCTATGGGGAATTTTAATGACCAAAAATTAAATTCGGATTTTGTAAATGCTGATCATTATTCATTTGATGATAGCGACAATAGCAGCATGGATAGTCACAGTTCATCTATTTTAGAATCTACATCATCATTAAATTTTGAAAAATGTGACTCATCTAGCGAAAATAATCATCTTTCTAAACAATTAGCTGAATGGGCTGCCGTAAAACATAAAATCTCACATTCTGCTTTAACAGACCTTCTTCATTTACTTTCTCCACATCACCCTGAACTCCCGTTAGACAGTCGTACTTTACTAGCAACGCCTAATTCTACATCTACGAGGGCTGTTCTGTAAATTGTTAGTTAGAAGAAAACTACGGAATTTGCAAAGAAAATAGTTTTATTGTTTTTCAAAGTATTTCCCCTTAGACATAATACACTTCTTCATTCTTTGAAACCACTTCTCGAAACACGCTGAAAACTCTTTTTTTGGAAGGTCGTCAAGAATTCGCTGAAATTCAGCAACAGCCGCATTGGCGTCAGGAAATCTCTTACCACGCATGAGTTTTTTAATCAGCGGAAGCAAAAAGAAATCGTTACGGGCAAGATCTGGACTGTATGGTGGATGAGTGACCAGTTGGACTCCGGATTCGTGTAAAAAATTTAAAGTTTTTGCGGCCGTATGCGGAGTTGCATTATCGTGGTGTAACAAAATTCCACGCAAACCAGATCTTGGGCGATCACTACACAATTTCTCGAAGACTTGAGGAAGGCAAACTTCTGTATACCAATCAGCAGTTACAGTTTTACGATCTTCAAGAGGAATTACTGCAACTGGACCACTGTATCTGAAGAAAACGGCAATCATTTTTTTGTTTGCACTTTTACCGCGAATAACTTTTGTTGGCATTTCCTCCTTTTCAAACACCCAAATAGTTGATTGTTGTTTTGTCTCGGGATCATAATTATATATCCACGATTCATCCCCCGCAACGATACTAAATACCTGCTTTGAAGATCCTCCATCGAACTTTTCTAACATAATCCTGCACCAGTCTACCCGTTCTTGTTTTTGTTCGTCGGTTAACAAATGTGGAATCCATCGACTTGCCAGCTTTCTTACACCCAGATGTTTATGTAAAATGATATCTACTGCAGATGATCCAATGCCTAGTTCGTCTTGAATCTCTCTATGAGTGATATCCCGTTTTTCCTTAATCAGCTTTTCGGTTGCAATAATGTTTTCAGCACAAACAGCTACTGCAGGTCGTCCAGGTCTTGGTTCATCTTCTAACCTACTCCTTCCACGTTTAAATTCACGGAACCAGTAGCTAATTGTAGATAATGATGGACTATTGTTGCCAAAAGCTGCCATTAAATTTTGGTGACTTTGGTCGTATGTTAAGCCTCGTTTATAATCGTAGAAAATCATAGCCCGAAAAGCATTCCGCGGCACTTCCATAATGCTTAGTAATAATCAAACGAATTATAACAATCAAAAATTAGGATCTCTATATGCTTTAACTTCAACCTTGCAAAATTGCAACTGGAAACTGTCAAAAGAATAAGCTTTCGATTGATGCAAATGTTTTTGTTTTTCTTCGCATCCATGGCCTGCTACTAACAATATACAGAACAGCCCTCGTATTAGTAGACACAGGTCAGTTCTGTTATTTTGGGATTAGAAGTGCGCTTTCTACACTGGTTTTAAATAATACTTCCGTCGATGAAATTCAAATCAGCTTTAATGTTGATGGTATACCGCTTTTTAAAAGTTCGAAATTACAGCTTTGACCAATCTTAGGGTTAATAAAAAATATTCCTTATAGCACTCCTTTTGCAGTTTCAATTTTTTGCGGAAAGCATAAACCAAAACCTTTGAGTACATTTCTGAATTTATTTATAGAAGAGTTAAATAATTTGCTACAAAATGGTTTCGTTAATGAATCAGAAAAATATTTCAAGGTAAAAGTACACAGTTTCATGTGTGACGCCCCTGCACGAGCTTTTTTGAAATGTACGAAGTCCCACACAGGATATACTTCCTGTGATAAATGTGTTGTTCATGGGGAATATTATAAAAACAAAGTTGTTTTGGACAGTTTATTATCTCAAAAGCGTACAGACGAATCATTTCGACAGCAGCTTGATGAAGAACATCACATTTCCCAAACTCCACTGGCTGATTTACCAATTGATTTAGTTAAATGTTTTCCAACTGATTATATGCATAATGTTTGTTTGGGAATTGTTAGAAAACTAATTAATACCTGGGTTGGAGGCCCTTTGAAGGTCAGGTTGCCACATCTAAAAGTAAAACTTATTTCTGAACGTTTGCTTGATTTAAAAAAAAATGATACCATTCGAATTTAACCGAAAACCTCGTTCGCTGGATGAGCTGAATTATTGGAAAGCCACCGAATACAGAACTTTTTTAATTTACTTGGGTCCCTTGGTTTTAAAAGATATTTTACATGTAGCTGTTTATGAAAATTTACTTAAATTTCACTTTTCTATTTCCATATTATTATCAGGAAAGCATATAAAGAAATTTGGGGTCTCATTTGTAAGAAATATTATAAATGTTTTTATATCACATTTAAAAACTTTATATGGTTTAGAGTTTATGGTTTATAATGTTTACTTATTGTCACATATTTGCGATGATGTAGATTTATTTGGTGTGCTCGATAATTTTTCAGCTTTTCCTTTCGAAAATTACTTGGGCCAGCTAAAATCATTAGTGAAATCTCCAACTAATCCTTTACAGCAAATTCATCGCCGGCTTGTTGAAAAGGGTTTGTTAATTTCAAAGTCCAGTCATCTATTGTTGAGGGTAATACATGGCAGGATGTTAAAATAATGGCTGAACAGGACATGAGAACAATTAAAACGTGGTTGGATGTTAATGTCTTAACATTAAATCACGAAAAAACTAAATTCATTCCGTTTAGCATCTATTCACAGAAACAACCTGAATTTAATGAACTAAAAATCCATACAAATGACTGTACTCAGAATAACTGTTGTTGTAAAGCAATTGCCTCTGCTAAATCAATTGTGTACTTAGGTATAACCATTGACTGTTTCCTGCGATGGGATTTACATATAAAAAATCTTACAAATAGAATAAGAAGAACAATATACGTTTTCAAAAAATTACGTGAAGTTAGGTCCTTTACAAATTTATGTGTTTTTTACTATGGGTTGGTGGAATCGCTTTTGCTTACAATATTCATAATAAGCACTTGTATACTGTCCAAAAAACCATCTTTAAAGTCATGTTAAAGAAACCGATTGCATATCCATCTACCTTACTCTTCAAAGACATACATCTACTTCCAATTTCAAAATTATATTTATTAAATGTTTTACAATATACGTATAAAAACGATGATTGTATCTTATATATTAAGCATAAATATGAGACCCGTGCAAGGCAGCAAAACAGGGCAGAATTAATCAGAATGAATAAAAGTTTTGGACAAAATTGTTTCTTATATTATGCCCCAAAATCATATAATAAATTTAATGCATACCTGCAGTCTAATAAATTAAATATTAATAAAAATAACCTTAAATTTATCACAAAACAATGGATATCATCTCTAACTTGGGATGCTATACAAGAGCTTCGTTGTTTTAAATAATTCCACAATAAAATAAAGAATGTTATAGGTATCTATGTTGTTAAAAATATTTTTGGACTTGCTACGTTAGGTAATATACAGGGTGCTGAAAAAATGGCGTATTAACTCAATGGTACGCTGTTAAGGGACACTTGGTGAACATGGGAAAATAATTTAAAAAAATCTTTGAGTTTTATTCTTCAAGATATGGAGGTACTACTTATTTATGAAAATAAGTTGAACTGGCAACGTGGTTTATTAATAAAAAAGTAGTAGGTACAGTATTTAAGTAAGGTATCCTAGAAACAATGCAACAAACAAATAATAACAATTAAATAATATCATCATACAAATGTTGTTGAAATAATTAGAGAAGGTGTTCGAAGTTAAGACCCTGTGCATTCAAGCAAGCTCGAGCTCTTTTGATAATATTATTTGAAACTCTTTCTAACATATTTTGATTTATTAATTGAAAAGCTGCTTGTATCTTGTCTCCGATTAATTAGATCTTCTCTATTTTGAACTGGCGTTCGATAAACAAAATTTTGTATGTAACTCCAAAGGAAAAAATCCATCGCCGTCAAGTCTGGCCAAAGTACGGGGCCGTTTCTGCCAATCCATTGGTTAGGATAATTGTTATCAAGCCATGCTCGGACTGATGCTGTGTTATGTGCCGGTACACCGTCTAATTGAAACCACGGATTATTCACTGCTGCCAGAGGAATATCGTCTATAAGCTCAACAAAAGTATTCGTTAAAAACTGCAAAAAGTTTTCTCCGCAGAGCCGTGCTAGTAAAAAACAGGTCCAATTACATGGTTCCCCAATGTTCCAGCCCATACGTTTACACTAAAACGATGTTGATAGTTTCTAACATGTTTGGTGTTGATTTTCAAGGCTATAACAATGTTCGTTGTGTTGATTGAACATTGTCTGTCCAAATCACCCTAGATGTAAAGTTTCGATCAGCTTCGTTTTGTGCAAGTAACCAGTTGCAAAAGTTAATTCGCCTGTTGTTATCTTCTGGTAGTAAAAAATGAGCCTTGGTGTAGTGGAATGGGTGGTATCCCTCATCATTAATAATAGTCCACGTTAATCTTCTATCTAAACCCAATATCTGTGCTACACCTCTAGTACTCCTCGTTGGATTTTCTTCTATTAGGTCTAGCACAGCCTCTTATATTTCTGGGGTACGTATGGCTCTTGGAGGGCCACGGTCAATATTTTGCACTGGTACAAAGTTTCCATTCTGCCTCGCTCATTGGTCTAATCTTCTAATGACATTTGAATCAGGATGTCTTCTTAGAGGGTATTGTTGTTCATAATGTCTAGCTGCTGCAGTAGCATTGCCATTACAGCGGCCTAATGCTAAATACATATCGGCGTATTCATTGAATTGGTACATTTTCAGGATGAAAATAATTCAGAAAAATTTGACAAAAATGTCAGATACTGAATAAATAAAAATATTAAATCACGTAGGTGTGTGCTAAAATGCCTGTGCAAAATCGTCGTCTGTGTTGTTCCTGTCACTGTTGCCAAATGGATTTAGTGCTTGTTGCTCCAAATTTTTAACATTTTTGAATTGATAATTTTCGAATTTTTCTTCGGCGACGACCTAAATTATTTACAACTTTCATCATTTACGTTAATAAATTTCAAAATAAAGGTATAACTTTTGTTAATATAAAATAATAAGAAAGTTAAAAGCTCAACTTTAGACCTCCACATCTTGAAGAATATTCTACACATAATTTTTTTACTATTTTTCCCATACTCAAGAAGTATCCGTAAACAACGCACCATTGAGTTAATACGCCATTTTTTCAGCACCCTGTATAATGTCAACTAAATATAATCTTCTTTTCCTTATATTTTTATTAATTTATTCTATTTCCGCATATTTATTTATTTATATACCTATTTGGTGATACACTATACGACTATACGATTACTTACTTGAACTTGATTCGTTTTGCTAACTAATTTTATGAAAACCACACGCAAACTGCTTTCAGTTTTTGTGGTTGGCATTGTAAAACAATGTCTTAACCGTTTATTCGTAAATATTATTATTTTTTTTTCTGAGTACTTATCACTTATTTAAATTTTAATGTTACAGGTAATTCAATTGTATTATTTAGTTGATGTAGTATAGTGTTAATGTCAATGTTATTTACAAATTTACAAATAAACTTTATTATTATTATTATTATTCGATAATGTCAAATTGAATATTGAACACTCACAAGAGCCACTTATACAGGGTGTCTCACTATATTTTGACTGATTTTACAAGCTTATATTTTCTAAATGGGATGAAGTATTAAGGTGCGGTTTTCACCAATGAGTTTTATATGAGCCCAAGTTTTTTTTATGGTTTTTACGAATATGCTATTCCTTCTTTAAAAACCGAAATAAAAATGGCATTATTTGGCAGACCAGATACTTCATTTTTTTTTTAATGCAACCCTATACTTATTTGTAGAAATAAGAATAGGCGCATATTTTAGCGTTCAAACGATATTTTAAAAATTAAAATCTGATGAGAAATGACCGAGATAAATGCTTATGAAGATACTACTGTAAAATCAAAAACGTAAACAACAAAACATTTAGCATGCCATGACTGACAAAAGAAGGAATAGCATATTCGTAAAAACCATAAAAAAAACTTGGGCTCATGTAAAACTCATTGGTGAAAACCGCACCTTAATACTTCATCCCATTTAGAAAATATAAGCTTGTAAAATCAGTCAAAATATAGTGAGACACCCTGTACATTTTGTGAGAATATTAGATGGCATAAACAGTTTACTAAACTTAATTTCCATAATTTAACATTGTAAGTAGTAAGTCATTGTAAAGCAGATAGTTATATCTTAACCTTGGCGGGGAATAAAGTTATTGAAATACACAACATAGCAAAAACCGTTAACAATCAAATTTATGTTATTTGATTGTATTACTGAATAAATTGATATTAGAAATGTGGAAGTATTTATAATTTATGTTATTTGATTGTATTACTGAATAAATTGATATTAGAAATGTGGAAGTATTAGAACTAATACTTCCACATTTCTAATATCAAATTTATGTTATTGGCAAGGAATTTCTTTGTTATTCGAACTTATATTTATATCCATATCCCTCTAGCGAATTAAACATTTTTGTTGTTAAAAACTTATCAGAACTTAAAGTATGGCCTATTACTGAAATTTCTGGTAAATGCGTTGTTTTTCCTTTAACCCTGGAGTAGTGGCGCTCATGTTACGGTAAAAAGCGGTGGCGCCGAGTCTGTCAGACTCGAAACTTTGAAAATTTTTATTTCATTAACTATTATCAATATGTTTTTTTTTTTTTATTTTTGGGATTCGTATGTATGCTTTCTATAACTAAATCGATTTTCAGGGCTGTCATGTTTTCTCAACATCAATAACACCTCAAAATACTAATATGGTATAAAACATACGAAAATTTTTAGAGGTAAATTGAAAAAAAACTTTATTGCCTGAAAGCGATACAAAACAAAAAAAAACATTTTCTGAACGAACAAATAATAAACAATATTACAAAGGCATGTCTGGTAGTGTCTCGCACACAGGGCAGCGAAATTCTGCATGTTTTAAACATAGAAATTTTGCAGAAATAACGAGTGGTGCTGTTATTTTTGTAAAAAAAAATAATCAATAGTGTTTTCACTGCACTAGCCGACAGCGTACTATATATAATGAAGGTACTAAAAGGCACAATTTCCTAGCTCCCCCCCCACCCTTTTCACATAAGATTTTGTAAGGCTCGAGTCTCAGAGACTCGGCGCCACTACTCCAGGGTTAAAGGAAAGTTTTGTAGCGATGCCTATTATTCATAGTTTGGTGTAATTTCTAATATACATTTTTTCATATTATTCATAGTTTGGTATTTGTAATATTATATATTTTCAATATATGACTTTAAAAAACTGTAGCTGGTATTATTTTGGGGTTGAGGGGGGGGGTTACCAAAATATCACCTAAAAAAGACGTTAGAATAACGTTATGAGTGTGACGTGAAGTTGACGTCTGGTATGCGACGTGAAGTTGACGTCTGGCATGTGACGTCAAGTTGACGTCTGGCATGTGGCGTCAAGTTGACGTCGGCTTGTGACGTCATAGGTCCGAGACATTAGGAGGTTATTTTCACGTGATATTTACGTCATTGAAGTGGTCATTTCTCGTCACTCGATGACCAACTTTACACGTCATTATGACGTACCTTTGCTACCTGGGATGAGTTGCATTGAACAATTCAACTACTTTTCTTTGGGTGCGCATCCTGTTTTCAAATCTGATCATGCAAAGAATTTCAATTCGTTCTCGTTCAGTTAATTTAACCGTTTTTTATAAAATGACAAAGTTACTGCTCAATAAACACTTCAAATACACTGCTTTTGGCAAACAAAAGATAAGAAATGTATTCTTTCAAGAAATAGCTCCAAACAACTGTCAAAGCCGTCTTTTGTTTCCAACGCTTCCTTGATAATTATTAATCGTCTACTCTTATAACTTTACCATACATTTTTGAAACTTTGGGACTGATTATTTCGAAAACTTTCCTGTTCGAGGTCATACGTATTTGACATTGTCGTACTCGGAAAAATGTGCTGTATCCAAATTCGTGAACAAAAATATAGGGTGCCATTTAAAAAAAATTGTCAATGACGTCATAGTGCGAAAACCAAAGACGATCGTAAAATTATAATTATCAAGAAAGTAAGGTTGACGTGTCCGAGGATTTTCTGTCAAAACCCTTCCAAAATTTTTATCGAATTTATCCACTACTTTACCACGGTCTGTTAACTCAAATCTGCCAAACAAAACTGTCATGGCAGCGATAATGGCTGCCATAATAGTTGTACCCATCTGCAACAGAGGCGCTGAATTACTTTAAACTTAAAAGTTAATATGTATATTTGCACGTGTGTAAACAGCTGTTGAAGTGTCAAGTGCGACGGATTATTTTTAGATTAATTGTGTCAATTGGGTGTGTGTGTACTTGTGAAGGGTTTAATTTTCTTTTTGGGTACATATATCTTTTGTAATTTTATTGTTTCAGTTTTAGGATTATAGGTACCTATATTCAAAACAATGCCTCGTGCACGCTGTTCAGTTTTAGGCAATGAAGATCGCAACCCCGGACATTCATTTTCAAATCCAGAAAGGGATTCACATAGATTTCAGGTATGGATTTAATCTTGTGGTCGAGAACATCTGGTTTCCCTTCCACCTAAGAAAGTGTATCCAAACAGAAGAATGTGCAGCCGACATTTTTGCAAAGAAGAGTTTTTATCAAACAACAGACTCCTGTCAAGCCAAAAACCCAAAACTTTTTATTCCCAGTAAGATTCTTATGAATTTATAAAATAGGTACTACTTACATATACATGAAAGAAATAAGAAAATACCTATTGTAACATTTGTTTACTTAAAATATTTTGTTTTTGCAGAGCCTATCCCTGATACACTACAAAACCAAGAAGTTAGCACTGAAATCATACTCACAGAACATTCCTACGCCTTGCCACCTCATGATACAAATATTGCACCTTTGGCTAGTTTGACTCCTGTTGCGAATACAGAATTTAGCAGAACTGAACTCTTTAGTATTTCCGATATCGAGAATGATGTTAGTTTTCCTGCTGTAACATATGCTAGCTCTCCATCTTTTCCATCTGACACTGATTTAATATGTAAAACTTGTAGTAGAGGTAAGTTTTGTATTTGTAGTAAATAGTAATGGGTACCTACCTATTTCATCATAACACATGTCGCAACTTAGTATAATAACATAAATGCCAATAATTTATTGTTGCTATTACAACGAAATATTTGTTGGTGTTTTTTACATACAATATTTTATTGTTGCAGAACCATTGCCAGATATGCCACGAAAGCAACAGGGTAACATTGAAATTATCTTGGCTGAACATTCACATACCCCTGAAAACGAGGGGTTAGTTGATTCACCTGCTACAACATATACTGGATCGTCAACTTCATCTGACACTGCTTCAGTTTGTCTTACTACTACCAAGTGTAAGTAATTACAGTATTATAATAAAATTAATGTATATTGTATGTATCTTTTTGTATTTCAAATAAGTCAGTATTTCATTGAAACATAAAGTAAAATACGTAGGTACCTTGTGCAATAACAATTATATTCTATTTTTTTAACGTACAGGCAAACGAAAACTTTTTGCTAGCATTAATGTTTCACGTGAAGCAGATTTAACTCCAAAAGCTAAATTGTTATATAAGCAGGCATATTACTTTAAACGCAAAGCAGCATCAAATGCTAGATGCAAAGTATCCTTTAAGAAAAGATTGAGAGCTACCACTAAAATGTCGAAACATGAAGCACTTATAAAGGCAACGAGTACAATGGACAAGATTCGTACACGTTTTTTCACAAGCCAAATAGAAAGTTGTGGTAAAAAAGCAAGAAGTTGCAGATTCAGTATTGAGAATAAGGTACTAGCATTAACATTGTACAAACAAAGTGGAAGTGCATACAAACTTTTACGGGAAATTTTTGCCTTGCCCTCTCGTGGAACCCTCTTGAAATTATGCAGTAAAATACCAGTAGAACCAGGATTTAATCAGTGTATATTTGACGTTTTAAAAGCAGAAGTCGAGAATTTTAAGAACCCCTTAGACAAATACTGTGTACTTTTATTTGACTAAATGAGTATAGCACCAAATTTGAACTGGAACGGAAATGAAAACGCTGTTCATGGATTTGAAGATTTTGGGTACAAGAGATCTTAGAAACTTGCTAACCACGTACAGGAATAAAAATTATTTTTAAATTTAAAAAACAGTTACTTCAGTAATTATTTTCTTTTAGGTGTTCATGGTGCATGGCGTTCAGCGCAAGTGGAAACAACAAGTTTTTTATAATTTTGTCCATGCTGCAATAAAACCAGCCGATATTGTAAGAATTTTAAAAGAATTAGTTCAGAATTTGAAGGAATGTGGTCTTAATATTCTTGCCACTATATGCGATCAAGGAACAAAAAATAATGTACGTGCAGTTAATATGCTGATCGAAGACACTTCTGCACAGTACCTTAGGAGAGGACAGACTGACTGCACTATCCAACGTTTTTGAAGTAGCAGGACAACAGATTGTACCATTATACGACCCTCCACATCTGTTGAACGGAATAAGAAACAATTTACTAAGGAAGGACCTTCAATTTCGTATTGAAAATAAGACATTAACAGCCAAATGGGAACATATTAGTACAGCATTCTCGACTGACAGCCCAAATTGTGGTAACCTTCGTTTAATGAACAAACTTACTGTATATCATGTAGATCCTCAAAAAATTTAAAAAAAATAAAGGTGTCGTGCTGCGCACAAGTATTCAGTCATAGAGTTGCTTCGTCTATTAAATTTACGGCAGATCAAGGTGAGCATGAATTATTTAGTTAAATAATATTACATTTAAATAAGTTAATATAAATAATTGGGGCCTCGGTGGCCGTGCGGCGAAAGTAGTCGGAACCGAGGCCACATATCGGCCAGTTGGGAGGTGTTGGCTTTGAGGCTCGTGGGTTCGAGCGTTGTTGCCGGCACTTTCCACTGCACGATATTAGATAGAACATAGGTTAAGGTAGTAATAAGTTAGATTTAGATTAATTGCCGAAATGACCCTGGCAGTCGAGGCAATTAAGCTCAAAAATTAAAAAAATATATATACAGTGTGTCCCAGGATTGATGTTACAAGTAACAATAGGTGCGAACGACTAAAAATTTTTGAATTTTATTGAAGATTGTGGGATTAAGTCCTGCTTGGTTTGAAGGGAATTGTAAGAATATTTTCAGTTTTTGAAAAACAAGTCGGCCTTGACATTGAAACAAAAACTATTTTCTTTTCAGGCAAAGTACCCTTTTTGTTCAGATACGGCAAAATTTTACTAAGGAAAGTTGTTCAGAATGAGAAATTATGGTCCTATTATACAAAATTACAGGAAGATTAGTCAATGATTGTCTTTTCATGGCCTCCTGGCAGTTATGTTGAATAAATAATTTATTGTAGAGCAATGTTATTATTACGTTTCGTAAGTTAAATTTCTTGTAAATACTATTTGTTTCGTTCAATGTTCTACAAATAAAATTTTTTATAAATACAATTTTTTTTATTTAATCTAAAAAATGACGGTTTAATCAAAGTACGCAGATCTTCCTGAAATTTTGTATAGGGCCATAATTTCTCATTCGCAACAACTTTTCTTAGTAAATTTTTGCCGTATCATGAATAAAAAGAGTACTTTACTTGAAAAGAAAATAGTTTTCGGTTCAATGTCGAGGCCGCCTTGTTTTTCAAAAACATAAAATATTCTTAAAATTTTCTTCAAAGCAAACAGGACTTAATCCCACAACCTTAAAATAAAATTCAACAATTTTTAGTCCATCGCACCTATTGTAACATCAATCCTGGGACACACTGTATATAAATAATTAATGTTTCATTTAGATAAGATAACATAAATAATCACTTTTTTTCAGAATGTACAGTTATAACAACTTCTGAAGTTGTGCGTATGCAAAATTTGGAGTTTGTGGACAACCTATTTGACAGCGTTAATGGCACTGCATATATTGACAAAGTTGGTAAACCATTAAGGACAGCAGTGTCAAATTCATCTGGACACTTATAACACTGGATTGAATCACTTAAAGTATTGAAAAGTATGGAATTTTTCTGTCCAATAAAGGAAAAAACATCAGTGCCTCGTACAGTGAAGCATTGAGTATCTACAATTGAAGGATTTATAATAACACTATGGCATAAAATGAGAGCTCTTGGTTTCAAGAGAATGCTACCAAGACGTTTTAACCAAGACCCGTTAGAAAATTTGTTTGGCCGTCTTCGTCAACGTTGTATGCGTTTTGTCAATCCAACACCAGCTGCATTTATGCAACATTATAAATCATTACTTATGACTACATCAATATCTCTCCATGTTCTGGAGCGAACTGTGAAGAAGACGATTCAACGATATTACTTACATTACAGAAGTTTGTAACACAGGTAATAATGACATAAAAATATGCCGCTTTATTCAGTTTACTATAGTTACATTCTGTATTTGCAGAACCTAGCAAAAGGCATTGTCACGGAAACCGTTTCAGAATTGCCTGCGCTTCCTGCTTCCTTTCAACCATTAAAGAAATTAGAATTAGCAGCTTTACAGTATGTAGCAGGATTTGTTACCCACAAACTGTTACCAAAATTTGGAAAATGTTAAACCTGCAGAGAAAATGTTGTTCTAGGAAAAGATGAAAAATTAACCACGCAGTCATTCACAAGGGCTCTTGAATACGGAAGTCATAAACCGAAGCGTTTAAAGTATTGCAATGATAGTTTTCTAAATACTATGATTATAATTTACTACCATTGGTTTTGCATCAACACAATTTCTATAATGTAATTATAAGCAAATTAAAAGAGTATGTGGTTTTTAACTTCAAAGAATGTGCACATACGGGTGATTTGTGCAATTTTATAATAACATCTTTGCAAAAATTGTAATCCACCATCATATCAATTCTGTTAACAACATACTGCATGGAAAACATGATAGAATCAAAGAAACCACCTCAGATTTGTTTAACAGTGTTATAGAAATGAGGGAAAAAATGTTAAAAAGGCCAAACAACAGTTAAATCATTGTTCTTCAGTTTTTAAGGTGCAGGAGTGGATATGCGTGTATATATAGCCACTGCCACTCAAGTGCTAACCTCACTTTTACATGGTGCACCGTAAACGAGGCTCTAGCCACCGAGTAACAGAAGAACAGTGTTCCTTTTCTCACGAATTTTGTTGTAATTTCATGTTTCAAATTGTTTTATGTAAATACTTGTACGTTATTACTATTTAATGTATAAAGCATTTTAATTCATACTTGGTTCTTAATTATTACGGCATCTGAAATTCACGCCGCAGCCGAGTCACCGCGAAGCCCGGCTCGCCGCGGTCCGTCTCGCCGCGGTCCGATTCGCAGCGAGGTATTATAATTCTAAAAACTTTTTACATTTACATTACATTTTTACACTTTTTTCGAATCTACCTTATATTTTTGAAAATAAGCATTATTTAAATAATTTAAAATAATTTTTAGAATTCGTCGGGTGTAGGATAAATTTGGATTTACCAAGAAGACTTGCAGAGGCTTTAATATTTAGGTAATTAACAGTAATCCTCTTTAACTCCTTTAAACGCATAGACATTGTTATCGCTATACCTGGTTTTGCTTTTGGAATGGCACTTATAATATTCTATGACTCACATGCCACCGATGAAATTAAAGAAATATCGAGATGCGGACGACAGGATTTTAGTTATAGTGAGGGACTATGCAAATAGAAATATTATAGTTTATTTACAAGGTATAGCCATAGCCTTCTTTACTTACAAGCCGGAGCCACGGTATACTGGCAACACCGCACTGGGGGCCGTTCGTATTTGTTCTTGCTGTTTGTGTGTCATCTATTATCGGAGTGTTTTAAGATCCTATTACATTTAAACGAGTATCTAAACTACATTTTTATGCAATCATAAGTAGTTATGGTGATTTTAACTGCATGTGCTGTACAAATTACAGTCAAAGCATGTTCTAATTACGTAATATAGTACTTACATAAGCTCAAAGCGATTGGTATTTTGCCTATTGTAAATGGGTAAACTTTTGTATTAATTTTATAGATGGTGAAAAAATGTTGTGTGCCCAGTTGCAATAGTAACTACAAGAGTTCAGACGGGTATTTTACCGTTTACAAATTTCCCAGAGAAGCTGAACTGCGAAAGAAATGGATTAATAGCATACCAAGGGATGAATGGGAGCCTTCGCCAAATTCTGTAGTCTGCATTAAACATTTTCACGATTGTGATATTGTCCGCTTTGAAGAGTTTGTGGATAGTGAAGGGTGTTCAAAAAAATGGGAAAGAAATCGTCCCAAACTAAGCGAAATCGCTGTACCAAAAATATTTAGTAACTTGCCCAAATATTTTTCAAAACCTGCGGTATTGGAAAGAAAAAACCCCGACACAAGGCGTATCGAAATCACAAAGAATATGACACAAATAAGGGTAAAAAAAATTGAAAGAGATACTATACAAGATTGGCAGGACCTCAAAGAAAATTACTCAAAAGTGTTGTGAAAATTTTGACTTGTCAGCTGTAATATACGTAGCAGGTTATGCCGTTAGAAAAACTGTGAAACAAATAAGTTGTGATTTTTGTCATAGTTTGCTTGTGGAAGATAATACCCTTGTAAATGACATTTACTTTGAAGAACTCCAAAGAGGGGGCCTTATAGTTCCGTCGGTGGTAGTTCTGAATATATGCGTCATCACAATAAATATTTTCAGCCATTTAATAAGTGCTGCATATGAAGACGCATTTTTGAAGTGTGAAAATCATAAAACTTTGCTTATGTGCCTATCAACAATGTATGTTGAAAATTACGATTATTTTAAACAATATTTTTCGATTGATGTATGTTTACATAGTCCTTTTCTAATGTTTAAAAACTAGTATGTGTATTTTCAAAGATTTTGTTAAATAATTATACTTCATTTCGAAAAAATGTTAATGTAGCACGACGTGGCTTTGGTTTACATCAAAGTACCTCAAAGAAAAGCAGGAAGATGGCAACATTAACAAAATAAGCTATATGTATTTGTATTTTGTTTAATTATTATAATAATAAAGTGATTTTGTTGTAGAATTCTTGGCAAAGACAGTGTTTTTTGGAAATTTTCCCAGTCACCTATACCGGGAAATTGACGTTTCCGGTAGTCAGTAGAGTGCGCAATATATCAGTTCCCAGATTGGGAGTACAAAAATAACTACGAGGGCTGTTCTGTATATTGTTAGTAGCAGGCCATGGATGCGAAGAAAAACAAAAACATTTGCATCAATCGAAAGCTTATTCTTTTGACAGTTTCCAGTTGCAATTTTGCAAGGTTGAAGTTAAAGCATATAGAGATCCTAATTTTTGATTGTTATAATTCGTTTGATTATTACTGAGCATTATGGAAGTGCCGCGGAATGCTTTTCGGGCTATGATTTTCTACGATTATAAACGAGGCTTAACATACGACCACAGTCACCAAAATTTAATGGCAGCTTTTGGCGACAATAGTCCATCATTATCTACAATTAGTTACTGGTTCCGTGAATTTAAAGGTGGAAGGAGTACGTTAGAAGATGAACCAAGACCTGGACGACCTGCAGTAGCTGTTTGTGCTGAAAACTTTATTGCAACCGAAAAGCTGATTAAGGAAAAACGGAATATCACTCATAGAGAGATTCAAGACGAACTAGGCATTGGATCATCTGCAGTAGATATCATTTTCTCCACGACCATTTGTGAATGTAATAATTCCGAAATCATTTTTAATAATAGAAAGTAAAAATTCTCACTCTTGAGATAGAATATTTATTCTGAAACACTTGCTTCTTATGTGTTTTGCATGTATTTTCATTCTATAACAAGTGACAGAATGAATATTCCATAATTATGCTCAACGAAATACATAGATTGCCATGGATTTCAAAACTGTCAGTGTCAGATGTAAATATAAATATTAATACAATGTAATATAATTGTTTCAATAAATAACTTGATTTGTTCAGATTTAATTGTTTTTGATTCATACTTTCCGGTCGTGGAGAAAATACAGTCTGTTACTCGGTTAGAATGAAAATTCGATCTACTCGTGGGTCCTCACGCTCGCTAACGCTCGCGTTCGGAATCTTCCACTCGTATCGAAATTTCATTCTAACCTTGTTACAGAATATACTATTACATAAACATCTGGGTGTAAGAAAGCTGGCAAGTCGGTGGATTCCACATTTGTTAACCGACGAACAAAAACAAGCACGGGTAGACTGGTGCAGGTTTATGTTAGAAAACTTCGATGGAGGATCTTCAAAGCAGGTATTTAGTATCGTTACGGGGGATGAATCGTGGATATATAATTATGATCCCGAGACAAAACAACAATCAACTGTTTGGGTGTTTGAAAAGGAGGAAATGCCAACAAAAGTTATTCGCGGTAAAAGTGCAAACAAAAAAATGATTGCCGTTTTCTTCAGATACAGTCGTCCAGTTGCAGTAATTCCTCTTGAAGATCGTAAAACTGTAACTGCTGATTGGTATACAGAAGTTTGCCTTCCTCAAGTCTTCGAGAAGTTGTGTAGTGATCGCCCAAGATCTGGTTTGCGTGGAATTTTGTTACACCACGATACCGCAACTCCGCATACGGCCGCAAAAACTTTAAATTTTTTACACGAATCTGATATAGGGAAAAGTGAAAAACGGCAATGCCGATCTTTTTTCCTTTGGGCATATAATAATCATTACCTAATCATTAATGCGGCTGTTGCTGAATTTCAGCGAATTCTTGACGACCTTCCAAAAAAAGAGTTTTCAGCGTGTTTCGAGAAGTGGTTTCAAAGAATGAAGAAGTGTATTATGTCTAAGGGGGAATACTTTGAAAAACAATAAAATTATTTTCTTTACAAATTCCGTAGTTTTCTTCTAACTAATAATTTACAGAACAGCCCTCGTATTATATTATTTTTCATAATGAAAGTCCCGTTTTAACTGTCGTATTATTTAACAACAAAATTTTGCTAAACGGTAGGTACTGTTAATTTTAAATTTACCGCCACCTCCTAGGCCCCCTATTTGTGATCTGTGCAACGTTGCCATTTCACGATTCCGGCTTGTAAGTAAAGAAGGCTATGGTATAGCTCATAACTACGAAATGGCTCAGTACACAATAAATAAATAAACAACTTTACTGTCAACGGCATGGGCCTTAGTATTAAATTTTCTAGGAATAACTCGTTTACAGTTATACCGAAACATCTTTTCGCTTTTAGGTATTTATTTCCTGCTTTTAAACAGAATTTTTAAATACGGTTCTGCTACCTCCAGTCGGCACCTTCATTAGGTGTTACAAGGGATTATAGATCTAAATCGCAAGTAATTTTTTGCATTTTCGTTGGCGGCATGTAAAATTTTAAATTTATTATATTTATACCCACTACTTATGCCTAATCGACTAAATACATTTTTCGAACTTAATTATATCTACATTCATTATTGAGCACCCGCACCCGATTTTGTAACTTTACGCCTTTGCTTGTAACATTTCAAAGTATATACATAGTACATATATTTATTTAAAAAGCCCGCTATTTTAATTTATGTAGTGCCACCTATTGGCTACTGTTGCAATTAAAATGAAAAATAGTTGGTACCCATCTCCAAAAGAGGTCGCTTTCACGGTTTTATTCCTTCGTGGAGAGTGGGGCTTCTGTTAGCTTTAGCTAACCTAACCTATTCTGTGTACTTTACGAAAGCACTGTATATTAACTGCGTGTCACAATCGCCCCGCTGTGTGTCACATTCACCCCAAATCATGGGGTGAATTTTATAAAACGTTATTTTCGTATCTAGTTCAATTCCTATACTAAAACTATTCCATAATTAACTAAATATACCTTCAGTAAATGCGTCGCCCGAATTTGAACTAAAAATGTAAATTACTTTAAGAAACATATCATTATAAAGTTTAACTTTGTAAAAACATGTCACAATCACCCCGGGTGACCCTACTAGACTTAAATCCAAGGGCTTTTTTCGTTCCTTGCAGCACCCATTCACTAAATTTGGTACTAAATGATGCCGCATTATCATGTGTTGAGTCAGTTTCATTTTTTGGCATTATACAAGAAATCTATAATTATTTTGCGGGATCAGTACACCGGTGGGCAATATTAAAAAAAAAATTCAAATTTGACTTTGAAGCCTCGAAATCAAACACGTTGGGAAAGCCGTATTAACGCAGTAACGCCATTTCGTTATCAAATAGGAGAGATTTACGATGCCCTATTCCTATGTGAAGTTTCTAATGACAATAAAATTGATGCTTTTGGCAAAAGCACTGCGGAAAATTTAGCAAAAAAAAAATTAAGAGCTACAAATTTATTTGCTGTAGGTACTATTACGTGGTACCAGATATTGTACAGAATTAACCTTGTAAGTAAAGTCCTACAGGAAAAAGCAATCCACATACAACCAGTAATTTCAATTGTAAAAACTATTTCAATGAACTACGATCAGGCAAAGGTTTTGAAGAAATTTTACTGGGTGCTAGAGATTTAGCGGACACTTTAGATATAGAACCAGGGTTTGAGCAATCGACTGAAATTCGGTCAAGAAAAATAAAGCGCCAGTTCAACTATGAAAGTGGAGATGATCCAGTGGTTGAACCAAAACAGGCGTACAAAATAAATTTCTTAATTTTTAGTTTTTTGTATGATATTAATAGTGAAAAGAACAGTGAGGACTTACTACAAAAATGTAAAGAATTTGAATTATCCCTAACAAATGGTAATCATCGCGATGTGGATGGACTACAGCTTCATAAGGAGCTTACGATAATGTCTTCTCCAGTTCCCTCTGGAAGTTTCCTAATACAGTTGTGGCGTTGCGCATTTTATTAACACTACCAATAACTGTCGCATCAGGAGAAAGAAGTTTTTCCAAATTAAATGTAATTAAAAATTATTTGCGATCATCAATATGCCAAGATCGCCTAGTTGGGTTAGCAATGCTGTCTATCGAGTATGACACATTAAGCAAAATTAATTATGAATCTCTCATTAAGGATTTTGCAGAAGCGAAAGCTCGCAAAGTTATTTTTTCGTAAGTAGAAATAGATATGCGGTATTTAGATTTTCTATAAAATAAATAGAGGCTGATTACCAGACTGATGAGGAAGAATTCGATGATGATTTAGCCACAACAAAACTTCCGTCAGATGTACCTGGTGCAATAGAAGTTTTATTAGATGACAGTGGTAGCGGTGAAGAAGAAGATAACATTCCATTATCTGAACTACAAATAAAACTAAGTTCTAGTAAGCCCACATCCATGAAACAAAAAATTGTCCAACCAGAATGGACCAATAACACAACAGACATAACAATGACGAGTACAAATGGCAGTAATGAACGCATGGAAATAGTAAAAAACGAATTGTTAGGTTTGAATGTTGTTAAAGTTTTTGAAAAATTATTTGACGATAAAATAATTCAACATATAGTGGACCAAACTAATATGTATGCTGCCGCAGCTAACAACCACAGCTTTCACGTTTCAATTGAAGAAATAAAAATTTTTGTGGGATTTCTTATTTTTACTGGCTATCATAGACTGCCTCGGGAACGGCTATATCGGAGTTTGGATGAGGATGTTGGCATCCATTAGTTTCACACACACTAAATCGAAACAGATTTGCAGAAATCAAAAAATATTTAGATCTAGCTGATAACTCCCTAATTGATAAAAGCGACAAAATGTATAAAGTTCCAGCATTGATGAGATTGCTGGATCAAAAATTTCAGCAATGGGGAGTTATCCATGAAAACTTATCTATTGATAAAGCGATCGTGAAATATTTCGGTCATCACTCTGCAAAGCAGTTGATCAGGGGAAAGCCAGTTCGCTTTGGCTATAAAGATTGGATGTTATGCAGCTCAACCGGCTATTGTTATGGTTTCGACCACGGCCTTCTCTAGTACAGGCCGTAGTGCGATGATTTGGCAACGTGTTGTTCCGTCCACCGTCCACGCTTGTGCGGCAGACGAAAGCCGTGGGCAGACGCGATCAGCTGTTTTCTGTTTTCAATGCGATCAGGCGTGGATCAGGTTTCACGTTGTAAAGAAAGCAAATACCTACGTAGTGTTTTTTAATAATTTGGAGAATTAAAACAAAAATTTGGGATGTGTTAAGTGATAGTGGTTGTGTATTATTACAACGATTTGTTTCAGAGTATTATAGAAGAAAACCGGCAGAAGGTAAGAAATACAAAACCTAACCTTAATTGGATTATAGATTGCTGTAATGATAAAAATATAAATAAATATTTAACGTTGTAATTTGAACTTACTCTTACCAAGCTTTCAAATAAATAATGTTTTGCATCGACAAGCTATGGGCCTTAATGGCCTGTTAAAAGCTGAATGATGATGATGATTGTTCTTGCAGATGCCTGATAGATGTTGCGTACCCGGATGTAATTCCAATTACACATCAGACAACGGGGCTTACACCACAGTTTTTAGGTTTCACAAGGACGAACAGCAAAGAGCAAGCTGGTTAAAGCATATCCCTAGGGACGATTGGTCTCCAAGTAATAGATCTGTGGTTTGTGAAAAACATTTTGATTCAAAGTTGATATCTCGAATTGAAGAATGCGTGGTTGTAGAAGGTAATAAGAAAACCTTTCCCCGTAAAAGACCAGCCTTGGATCCTCGAGCTGTGCCATCCTTGTTCCCTAATTTACCGAAGTATTTATCAATTCAGCCATCCACTTCAAAAACGAATCCAGATGAAAGATGAGCTACTTATTATAAGAGAATTGAAGAAGCTTCTGAAAGTTATTATGTGATGATGTGATTCAGTCTTTTAAAGTGTTGTGCAGTGATTTAAAAGAAAAAATTCCATCGACATTGTTAAATGTGTGGAAATTTGATATAAGTGAACAATATCTGTTTATCTATAAAATAGATTTCAAGGATGTCCCTACTATTGTGGTAGGTTTGGAGATTGATACAGATTTACGATTGGAATTATATCAGAACAGTTTGTTGGTGCTCTATGATGATGTAAAATGGATTTTAGATAGAACTATGAAAATAGGCAGATGGTCGCATTTGCAAAACATTTTAAGCCGGTATAAGGACAGTGATCGGTCAGAAATTAACACTGATTCGTTGATTCAAAATATTGGTTTTAATCTGGATAAACTGTGAACGCTCCTTGAAAATGATAGCATTGAAGACAATGCACTTGGGAAAATTGAGTTCCTGACAAAGCAATTCAAATTAGTATTTGCTAGTAGAAGTTCTAGGCGCTATTCACCAAAAATCATATTAAATTCTCTCTTAATTTTTATGCAGTCTGCAAGTTGTTATAGTTGCTTTAGAGAAAATTTTATTCTTACATTACCACACCACACTAAAACTTTACAAACATTGTCATCAAATATTAGCATTGCAACTGATAACCCAATAGAAAATGAACATTTTTTCAAATCAATAGCTAAAAATCTTTCAGACAGGGAAAAATTTGTATTTTTGCAGGTAGATGAAATCTATGTTAAAGGAAACATTGAATACAAAAATGGCCAACTCTACGGTTGTGCACAGAACAGTAATTCTTCACCTGCCAAAACTGTTGTTGCATTTCGCTTCAGCTTTCGGGAAATTAAAAGAAGCTGCTTCTCTTATTCCTGTACATAATATCACTGGTAAAGAATTATCTCTTCCGACTGTGAAAATGACTTAATGTGTAAGTTACTTCTGGCCCGTGATTTAAAATCGTTAGCTATTATTTGAGATAATAATCGAGTTAACCGTGTACTATTCAAAGAGTTAACGGAAGAAATTCATCCCAAGTATTTGTATTCATTATCACAACATTTCCAAACCTTTTTAACCTACGATAGTGTTCCATTTTTAAAAATATTAGGAATAATTTGTTAAACCAAAAAGATTCTGATAAATCATTTGTATTTCCTTCTTTTTATGATGACAAAGTTCTTTTAACAGCAAAATTTTCGAACATTCGGGATCTTTATACATACATACATACATACATACATAATCCTGTCCTCTTCTACCTTTCGGTGTCGAGGTTGTTATTTCTAGAGTTGTTGGTCGCAGAATTTTCTCCAAGTTTTTCTGTCCTCCGCTAGCTTTCCTGCCCCTCCACGTGGTTCCTCTCTTTTGCAGTATCCTTTTCACTTCTTCGTTCCACGTGTGTCTTGGTCGCCCTTTACTTCTTTTTTCGTCCACTCCCATTTCCCATATATTTTTTGTAAGTCGATTGTCCTGCAGTCTCCTCATGTGTCCCCCCCATCTTCATTGATTTCTTTCAATATGATTCTGTAAAGGTTGCACTTTCAGTCTCTTCCTTATTTCCACATTTCCTATCTTGTCTATTCTAGAAACTCCTATTCTTAAATTGAAAAATTAACGTCTGGCAACTATTAAACCCTTTGGATTAACGGCCGATTTAACAGACAAATTAAAACAATAAAAAACTTTGATACAAGTTTAATTCGTAACGTTTCGATCTTGATAAGCATATCAAAATTAGGGTAAATAAAATAAAATTTTCCAATGTTCCTCATGTTAACAATAACCCCTTTTTGGAATAACAGTCAGATTATAATGTTGCCCTTTCAAGAACATATCTCTAATAAAATTAATAAAATCTTTAAAGATATAAATTTCACTATCGTTAATAAAATCTATAACAGGTTAGACATTTTCGTTAAAAAAGGTAAGGATAAGACTAGTGTTGCAACGGTTACGGTTAGGGAACGGTTTAGTTCACGGTTTTTGCTATTATACGGTTAACCGTAACCATCTATTTTCCACGGTTGTTATACGGTTCCTGCAGGTCTGAACGTGCAACTCGCAACAACGGGCGCGGCGGCACCGATACGGATAAGAGCCTGTTAGTTGACGGTGGAGTTTCAGAAAGCGCGTCCGTCGGACTCTGTGTTGTGTTTGTGTTTTCGCGGTAAAAATGTCGCATACACGTAAAAGAGAAATTAGCAATGTATGGAAATATTTTACAAAGGTATCCGATGCGGCCACCAGCGCTGTTTGTAAATTCTGTGATGCCAAAATATCACGAGGGGGCAAAAATGCGTCAGTTAAGGGTTTTTCAACTTCAAATTTATGGAATCACCTTAAACGAAGGCACAGTGAAGAGATAGAAACTGAAACGGATAATTCTCAATCTAGTTGTGAATCCGCTCCACCGCCCAAGAAACAAGCTACAATAATTCAGATTTTAGAGAACTCTAAAAAATATGCAGTAGACGATAATCGCGCAAAAGAAATAACACGACTAATTGCTGAAGAAATATGCGTGGATATGGAACCGTTAAATCACGTGAATAAAATAGGTTTTCAAAGACTTATGACGAAACTTTGTCCTAGATACGAAATGGTCTCCAGAACACATCTTACGCAGACTATTTTACCCGACATGTGCGACCGAGTAAAATCTAAAATAAAATTAGAGCTAAACAGCGCATTTGTGCATAACTAGCGATATGTGGACTAGCGATTCATCGTCAAATATTAACGATTTTATAAGTGTCACTGCCCATGGTTTAAACAGCAGTTTCGAATTAAAAAACTTTTACTTGGAAGTAATGCCTTTTGAGGGAGAATCCCATTCGGGCGAACTTATTTCTCAAAATTTGTGCCAAGCATTTAATAAATGGGAAATTGTGGAAAAAGTAAGACTGGCTGTCACCGACAATGCCCGAAATGTTGTGAATGCTGTTAACAATATTCCAAATGTCGAGCATTTTTCTTGTATGGCACATTCATTGCCGTTAGTCTTACAAGACGCTTTATTTAAACAAAACGAAGTCAAAGATATGGTGAGCATTGCAAGGAAGATTGTTGGACATTTTAGCCACTCAACTAAGGCAATTAAAAAACTACGAGCAGTCCAGGAAGAATATAATGTTCCAACTCATGTACTTATTCAAGATGTGCCCACTCGATGGGATTCAACATACTTGATGCTAGATAGATCAAACGAACAACGTATAGCTATGCAAGCTGTTCTTCCTCAGTTGAATGTCCCCGTTTCTTCTGCTTCTGAATTAAACACACAGCAATGGATTCTTATTGAACAAGTTGTTAAAATGCTGAAATATTTTAATGATGTAACAAAAGCTTTAAGTGAGAACGACGTTACATTAGCTGACGCCATTCCTTTGGCAAATAGTCTATTCAAAGACTTGGAAGGAGTACAATCGGAAAATCCAACGGTGCACATTTTAACTGAAAATCTTAAGTTACACTTAAATGACCGACTTGGAAACCTCGAAGAAATTGAAATGTGTATTCTAGCGACTGCCCTCGACCCAAGATACAAACTTAGAACTTTTCGCATTCAGAACACTATTACCAAAACAAAGGCTCTTCTTTATTCTGGTGCTGAAGCAATACCTGAACCCAAAGTGTATGAATCTGAAGCATTTTCTTCTGACGTTCAGCCATCCACAAGCAATGGAATTTGGAGCATATGCCAGCAAATAATTGAAAACGTTGAAGGCGATGAACCACTAGCAATTTTTGGAAGTAAGTGCTAAAGTAGATTAAGTGGAAGTACCTCGTAATTTACAATTTAAATTTACCTAAAGTGTTTCTTAAAATCTTAAAATAAAAACTTTAAATATTTTGCAGGCAACGCATGTAAAAAAGAAGTTAACGAATATTTAATGTCACCAAATATACCTCATACATCAAGTCCTTTTTCGTTTTGGAAAAACTGTTATACGTTTCCTCATTTGAAAATGCTGGCACTTAAGTATTTATCATATAAACCATCATCAGTTAATTCAGAGAGGCTGTTCTCCACTGCAGGGCTTGTGCAAACACCCAAGAGGAATAGGTTGAATCCGCAGAATTTGCAAATGTTATGTTTCCTAAATAAAAATTTGCCTGCTGTAAATTTTGAATACTAATTTTTGTTCTTTTGTTCTTTTTTGTATTTTAAATTTTCAGTTTAAATTTTAAAATTTTAAATATTTTAACTACATTTTTAAGTAGGTAGATACAGATACCTACCTATATTTAAAAATTTAAATGTTTGTTTTCTTTTTTAATCTCTATCAGCTTTTATTGTTTACAATGTTTCCTGTTTATTTATATTTAGAACGTTTAATTTTACGCTGTTTTTTTGTAATACTACTGCAAAAATGTAGTTTAGTTTTTTTTTACGTTTTTGTTTTGTTTTAATGTTTTAAATATGCCCTTTCAAAGTGTTGTGTTTTGTTTTGAAGAATAAAGTTTATTATTTTATCATTATGCGATTCATTATAAAAACCGTAACCACAACCGTAACCGTAGGAACAACCGTAACCGTAACCTTAACCGTATAACCCGAAACCGTTGCACCACTAGATAAGACTAATAAACAGGATCTTAGTAATGTTGTCTACAAAATTAACTGTAATAATTGTTCTATGAGTTACATTGGTCAATCTAAGAGGAATTTACGTACTAGAATAAAGGAACATCAAAAGAATATTTCTAGTAATTTTCCTAATGTTATTTCTTTACACCGCATGGTACAGTCTCATGATATGCAATGGGATAATATACAAATTTTAGATTCAGAAATTAATCTGTCTAAAAGACTAATTTCTGTGATGCTTCATATTAAATCTAATAAATTTACACTTAACAACCATACTGATACACAAAAACTTAATCCTGTATACAATGCTATCATTAATTTAGAATAAAAATTTTTTTGTCGTTGTAACTTTCTTTGGTGTATTCGTTTTGTTCCACGAGATAAATAAAAATGTGGGTTGGGCCCTTCTGTCCTTAGTTAATATCTTGCTCTTTTCAAGTTCTACTTCAGTTTGAACCAGCCATCCTAAATTTTAACATGTGTTTGTAATAAAGTTATGGTGCTCGAGTTTTTTGGTTTTCTAAACGCAATACGTTTACATCAAATTTATCAACAATCTTTTTGGCTGTTTCTAACTCACAGGTAATTATTTAATTTTAAATTTTTTTACTATTATAACTCCTTTTTAGTTTTTTTACGTCTTGACTAATTTTTAATTATTGTTTTAGTTTGATAAGGATCTAAAATCAAGATCGAAACGTTACGAATTAAACTTGTATCAAAGTGTTTTATTGTTTTAATTTGTCTGTTAAATCGGTCGTTAATCCAAAGGGTCCTTCTATTCTTCTTAATATACGCATTTCGCATGCTTGTAATTTTGACTGCTGCTGCTTGTTTACCACCCATGACTCACTTCCGTAAGTTAAAGCAGGCATAAATACGGACTTGTATATTTTTACTTTTGTTGTCTTTGAAACTTCTTTTTTATTTAAAAATACTTGTTGTAGTGCTTTATATAGTCTTGCTACTATACTGATTCTGTTATTTATGTCCGTTTCCAAGTCCCCATTGCTATTTATTAATGATCCCAGATATTTAAATGCACTAACTTGCTTGATTTGCTCGTTACCGAGTCTCACCTTAGCCGATTTGTCTTCTTTGGATATTACCATCACTTCTTTATAATAAAGAGTCAACAAATTTATTGAAATTGGTACCAAAGTTGAACTACAAAAGCGTATTTCCTAGCACATTAGAACGCCAGAAGGTATCACTAGTTCATAATATATTTCATGAGAGCACTACTCCGCAAGTCAAACAGGCATTTGGTCCGGAGTGTGGAACCTCACATTTTATGCAAATAATTTCACAGTGGTGGACAATTGTTAACATCAAAAGCTGTGTAAAACACACTTTACATAGCAACACATTAGAAAAACCATTCACAAACATCAATGATGAGCGTTTTAAAATTTTAACAGACTTTTTATCTTGGTTAATGCGTTGGAAAGCCGTTAATTTAAAATATGGATTTCTAACTGAAGACATTTTTAATGAACTACACCAAAATGTCTCGGTATTGATAAATTTCATACAATATTCATTGACCATTTTAAAAATACCATGTTTTACCTGGGTAACTACAAACCGATAATTTAGAAGGCCGTTTTAGTCGCTACCGTCAACTTTCTGGTGGAAATTACCATTTGTCTGTAACCCAAATTCTAGGGTCTGAAAAAAGATTACGTATAAAAAGCATTTTGGGACTGCACTCTACAAGATATGGGAAAGGGTCATTTTCATTTGAGGCTTTATCCGAATTAGTAGTTAATAAGACTACTGATTCAGAAATTGATGATAGCCAGTTTATTTCTATTCTTGAGAAAGATTTTCTAGAAGTAGTGGACTTACATGATCCTGCTTTGCTGTACATTCGT
Organism: Melanotus villosus; assembly: GCA_963082815.1. Taxonomy (NCBI): domain Eukaryota; kingdom Metazoa; phylum Arthropoda; class Insecta; order Coleoptera; family Elateridae; genus Melanotus; species Melanotus villosus. Next base: position 21,775,862 of record OY720426.1, read on the forward strand.
GGCTATAGCTCGTTCAAAATTTCAAAAAAGTTAAGTTGTGCTGGTTTACTACAGTCGACAGACTGTACTGATTCTGATAATTATTTTAATGATTTGAATAGGGGAGGTTTAACGGTGCCCTCTGGAATAGTGTTAGAAGTTGGTAGACACATACAGTGCAAATTTTGTTACTACGAACATAGCAAACGATATGACAAATGTCGAAAATTTGACGTTGACAGTTAACGAATTTTTGTCAACAGATATTAATTTGTTATCATTTGTGCTTAAAAATGGATAATTACGATGCGTGGTCGCCATAATCCACAGAATGTACGTTACTGGTCTCGAGAAAACTTGCATAAATTTTTTGAATTCCGAACTCAATATCCACAAAAATTAAATGTCTGGGGAGGAATACTGGGTGAGAACATGATCAGTCCATTTTTTTATTGGAGAAATACTAACCGGCCGTAAGAACCTAGAACTACTTCAACAGTAAATCGTTCCCGAAATTCAACGTATAGTATAGTATAGGAGAGAGATTTAATCAAGTTTGGTTCCAGCAAGATGTCTGTCCAGTCCACAAAAGTGTTGTCGTTCGAGATTATTTAAAGAATACATTTCTCAATAGACTGTTGACTGGACGAGGAAGTATTTTGTGGCCAGCTAGGTCCCCAGATTTATCTCCCAACGATTTCTTTTTATGGGGCTACATAAAATCAAAAATTTACGGTTTTCCGGATAATAGAGCAAATAGTTTGGAAGAACTGCGTTTAAAAATTGAAGGAGCGTTCCAGAGTATTAGCCATAATCTGTTGGCTAATGTGCAACGAGGTTTTTACGATCGCTTGGGTTTTTGTTTAGCACAGGAAGGCGGACTGTTTGAACACCAACTAATTGAAACTGGTTGAATTTTATTGTTAAAAAACCATGTTTACTTTAGTTTTAATCTTTTTTTGAATTTTGAAGATGTGTTTTACCTTGAGAATTCGTATTTGTAATTTAGTCATAATCCTCATTGTTAATTTTTTAGTTGTGGTTATCCAAGTTCGTAATGTTAATTCTTAAGTCGTTTTTGGGTTTTAGAGGCGCTTTGATGGCGCAGTGGGTTCAGTGCCTGCTTCGCAATCAAGTGGACATGAGTTCGAATCCGTCGTAGCCCGAGATTATTCTCGGAGCGACGGTGCTCATGCTCATTAGTTAAGTTTCATTCAAAGCCACACCCCGAGAAGGAGTCATCACTGGATGCTCTCTCTATTATTCAAGCTCGTAATCAATGCCAAAAACATTAGTGAATGTCCCTGGACAGATTCTAATGATAATAAAAATACAAAAAAATACTAAAAAAAAAATTCTAAACGATGAAAACTTTTCATGGTCGCGTTTTAGCAATTAAAAATGCGAATACGAATAGGGAATTACGACTACAAATTTGGATAATTCCAGTGTAAGTGACTAAATGATCCCCTTAATTACGAAATAATACAATACCTGATACAAGCTATTCTGTTATTTGTTTATGTAGTAGATCGGGAATAGAACTACGGTTTTCCAAGTACCTGCTGTGGTTTGAAATTAATTTACAAAAATTACGTCGGCCTTGGCGTCGTTTTGGGTATACGTAAATTGGCTACGTAAATTGGCCTTGATTTGCCTATGTTCGCATTTCATAAATTTGCTGTGTATACAGTGTGTCCCCGGATCGACGCATGAATACGTGAAAAAGTCTGAAAATTTTTGAGTTGAAATTTCATCTTCGGGGGTTCAGCCCCGCTTGAATAGAAACTAATTTGTGTCATAATTTTAGTTTCGAAAAATCAAGTATGCCTGGGAAATTTACAGAAGTTATCTTTCCCAATAGTAAAGTGCATTTTCTGTACTAGATACGACAAAAAGTTATTAAAAAAAGTTGTTCAGAATGTTACGTTATTGTAGAAAAAGGTGACGCATAATCAGACGCTAAATTGAACAACTTGGGGTTACGTCATTGCTTGGCAATCTTTATTGCATATCGTATTATATTTTTAAAAGTTGATTTTGTTACATGGTGCTACAATTTATTAAAATTCGTTAGTACAGGTGGTGAAATCGATCATGCCGCGGGTATATAAAAAGAAAGTTGGTGCTGCACGGAAACAACAATATTATAATAATAGTTATTTGTATACTAAGGCCGCGAAATTCCATTTTAGCGTACCGAGAGAAAAATTGTCGCCGAGGCCGCTTACGGCCGAGGCAGGACAATCTCGAGGGCGCTAAAGAATTTCGCGGCCGAAGTATACACAACATTTTTTGTGCATCTGTAAAAAATACGTAATTACAAATTTTTATCATAAATGAATGTAAATAGAGTCGGCTTTCACGTCACAATGTTTCTATGGAAACAACATAAATAAAACGCGTTTCGCGGCCGTTACCCTTAGTAAATACAATTTCGCGGCCGTTACTAAGGGTAACGCAATATGGCCGCGAAATCGGATCTCGTGTCCTGTATTGCGTCCGCGAAATGACCACTTCGCGTCCGGTTGCACAAAAAGAATATTTAATCAACGCCGTTAGATCAGTGTTAAATAAACAAATGAGCATGAGGGCAGCTTCTGAACAGTAAGGTATACCGTATACCACTCTCAATGATAACGTTCATGAAAGACATCCTAAAACGTTCCGAGGTCAAATGATGTTGACTCAAAGTAAAGAGGCATTTCTTGTGGATGGCCTTGAAAAATGCGCAGAATGGGGATTTTCTCTGAAAACAGCAAATATAGGCAATCTTGTTCAAAATTATTTGAACCGTCCAGGTAGAGTTGAAAAGCGTTCTTGTAATATCAAACCAGGAAAGGAGGGGTTTTTAAATTTCATGGCACGACACAAAGTACTAACCGAGAGAATGTCCGAAAATATAAAACGAGCAAGAGCTGCTGGTAGCGACTGGTTCAATTTTGAGATGTTTCACGATTGGTGTGATAAAGTTTTAATTCCGTACATTAGGAAACTGGAAGGAAGAAAGGCAATTATTGGAGATAACCTCTCCAACCATCTTTCTCTCCATGTGATACAGGCATGTCAGAATCAAAATATTGAGTTTATTTTGCTTCCTCTTAATTCAACGCATATTTGCCAATCTCTTAACGTTGCTTTTTTTCGTCCCCTTAAAAATGCGTGGCGGAAAATACTAAATGAATGGAAATCACGTAACAGAGGCGAGTAATGTATACAATGAATCACTTTGTACAAAACTATGACTCGTTATTTAATGTAATATCATATCATAATTGATGTGTCATTGTAGCCTGCACCTGCATGCTATTTTTAATATCAAGAGGTTATATGAGCCTCTGCTCCCGAGTTATGATTTTGGATTAAACAAAACTGATTTCCAAAAATTAACTTTATTTTAACGTTATAAATTTTATAACGGAGTTGCAACGACAACTTGTTATTACAATCTAAATAGAAACAGCGAATACATGGATATATAATAATATCATGACGTAATGCTTACAAAGGTAAAACAGTCACGTATCTAACACATATCTAACACCCGCTTTCATGAATCAGAATATATTTACCATCTTAATGTATGTTATGTTACATATTTATTCTCCGAATAAAGCTTATAAAACAATTTTTTAAGTTCTTTATTCGTAAAAAACATAACTGGCACATTAAAATTCAACGTGTCTTTGAGTTTCAACTCTTAATTGTTCGTTCCTACAACCGCTCCACGGGTATCCGAACATTTGGGCGAAGACAAACATCGCAGATTCCAGAGCCAAACGAGAAGATACCTAAACAACAGGAAGCCAGCGAACACTTCACCGAGAATAAGAATTGTCAATGTGAAGTAACACCGTTGGATTCCAGGAAATCAATCGATACTCCACCGAAGACAAGCATCGCCGACGTGGTTTATCGTTAGATTCCAAAGCTTTGTCCATTGCAGACACCCTAGAATATCGCAGTCAACCCTAGACTATCGCAGTCAAATAACTACGAAATGAAAATCTCAATACTGTGAGTTCATTTCAATTTTTGCAAGTGAAAAAACCACTGTTTTTTATAAAGAATTTAAATAAAACCTTATTAACATTAATTTTTAAGAAACGCGTTACTCATGGTAAGCAAAATTATTAGCGAATTGACAGCAATTCTTATTTTCTAGTATACTCTTGAGTAATGGGTAGGAACCTTGAATTAGGCCCTTACCATAAAATTTTAAAATAGTGCTACGTTAAAATAAATATTTTTACATTAAAATAAACATTTTTTCATTAAAACCCATTAGCGCCCAGCGTTACCAAATGGTAACGCAAACATGCTTTAATAAAACAGTTTGCTGTATGTGTAGTTTCATTTTTAGCCAATAGGTGGCATAGACTTGTATCTACAATGTGTCGATGCTGACTGTTGAATCAGCGCCATTTATTCACAGTGGCGTTTCTGCAGTTTTGTACAGCTATTATTTGTGACTTCTGCTAAGGTGCACCAACTCATGGACATCCGTTTCACGTAAGTACCTTAATTTCTCGGTAAACTATAATTCTTTGCTAAAAATATTCAAAATGGCATAAGAAAGGATCAATCTAACCTCTACCAGCGTTTTGATTGCGTAGATGTAGAAACACAAGAATACCAGATGTGTAATTTACTGCGTTACCGTACGGTAACGCTTTCGGCTCTACTACTTTGTTTGGTTGTAACTGTAGAAAATTGTTTTTTTACAGTCGTGGATTTACACTAGAGGAAGCTCTCCAAATAGCTCATGCTGATGATGCGGATTCAGATCACATCTTTGTTGGGCCTCCAGATGTAAATATTTTAACTGATGAAGAAGAAACGCCAGATATAAATCATTTACCTGGTCGGCAACTCGCTGCTGCTGCAGAAATTGTTTTGCATAACAGTGATCGCATGGGACTTGATTACGATGACGTAGTGAGCAACGATACTGATCTTGCATCAGGCAACATTCTCCCTGTAAGTAATGAGTCTAAGGAAATAGCGCCTACAATTTGCAAACAATTTTCTTGGGTAGAAGGAGATTCTCATGTCGAGCCATCAAATTTTCCAAATTCTGATTTCTCGCAATTTCCAAATTCAACTCCCGTTCAGATGTTTGAATATTTTTTTGATGATGAAGTTATCAACTATTTGATAAATAAGTCACGTATTTATGCAAGTTTTAAGAATTACCCTGATCCAAAAATAAGTTATGCAGAAATGAAATGTGCTATCGGTATTCTCATATTAAGTGGTTATAATTCACTTATAAATAAACGATAGGGATAGTAAGAACGATATGAAGAACATTTTAGTAAGTGAATCGATGAGGCGAAATCGATTCCTTAGCATTCTACAATTTCTTCATTGCGCTGATAACCAATTCATGGATGAAAATGATAAACTTTGTCCAATGAGCCCATTTATGAATTTGCTAAAAAGTAAATATTTGCGTCATTTTATTCCAGAAGAAGGCTTATCTTATGACGAATCTATAATTAAATATTTCGGTCGCCACGGATGCAAACAATTCATCCGTGGCAAGCCAATTCCATTCGGATTTAAAATGTGGTGTCTCAATAGCAAAAACGGATATTTGCTAAATTTTGATATGTATGTACCAGGGAAAAGACCCAAAGGCTGATAATATCTGCAGCTGCACCCTTAGTAAGAATGATTAAAGAGATTCCTAACGACAAGAAAACACTGCGGTACAAATTTTATTTCGATAATTTATTGTTTACAAGCATGAATTTGTTGAACTTTCTGCGTGAGAGTGGATATGGGGGCACTGGAACTTTTAGAGACAATCGCCTACCCAAAAATTGCCCTCTGCCTCTCAAAAAACGAATGCTGAAGGAAAATCACAGAGATTATTTTTCATACATTGACAAGGAAACTGGTGTTATGGTTGCTCGATGAGTGGATCACGGTGTTGTTACAATTGCATCAACTTGCCATGGCATAAACCCTGTTGGTAATGCGAAACGATATTGCAGAAGTGAAAGGAAATCTATACAAGTACTGATGCCATCTTCGATACGACATTATAATAATAATATGGGTGGCACTGATTTGATGCACCAAAATATTAACAGGTTTAGAACCAGTGTTAGAATAAAGAAATGGTGGTGGGTAATATTCACTTGGTTGCTAGATGCATTCATAGAAAATGCATGGATATTATAAAAAAATTCTGGAAATCCAATAACCCAAAAGAACTTCAGACGGTAAATCATAAATGTTTATTTGTCTAGATATAGAACACCTTCCCATGGTGCTGGTAGACCCGCTATATCTTTATCCAGTGTCACTTTGAATCGAATTCCGGATGATTTGCGGTATGATGGGCTAAACCACTTATTGGTATTTGTTCCAAATAAGAAGAGACGACGCTGTGCCGGAGAAGGTTGTATATCCAGAATCAGAGCAATGTGCAAAAAGTGTAATGTGGAACTATGTATTGAATGCAACTTTATTTATCACACCAAGTAGTAATATTTGTTATGTATGTTCCTGTAAGATATATTTGTCTTCGAATAAAATAATTTCAATTTACTTTATTTCTAGCAGCTGAAGCACCTAGCGTTACCATATAGTAACACCCGTTTTTTGGAAAACTAGATACAAAAAAAATATTGTTACATAATAAATTTTTTGTATACCTAGTATGGCAAATTTCAATAAATACCAAACAAATAAGTTGTAAATGAATTATTCCGACGAAGTTTCAGACCTAGAAAGTCAACCAATTAAACAGAATTTTGTACCTACTATCCGCTATGTTGGCCGTGTCCCCCGCTGCCTGCAGGGACATTCTCACCGCCGGCGGGGTCAGTGGGTCTACCACCGGCGGGCCTCCGTCTCCCGGGCTGATCATGGCTGCCATTCCTAGCTCGAGTGCCCACTTTTTGACCGCCTCGATGGCCTCCTTGTCCGACGTGATCTTGATCGTCTGTAGAGGGGGCCGTTTCTCCGGGGGCGGCGGGGTCTTTCTGCCGCCTTTTTGTCCGGTTGGAGACAGGATCTTTTGGTCTCCCCTAGGTCCCCCCCACGCCTCCACGGGCCCCGGGCACTTTACACCGCCTTCTCGGTGCAACTTGTCGCAGAGGCGGCAGTGGGTCTTGCTCTTGCACGACGCCATGAAGTGCCCTTCCTCGCCACAGTTCCTGCAAAACTTCTTTCTGTCTGGCCCTCGGCACTCCCACTGGCTGTGGCCGCCTTGCCAGCACCGGAAGCTTTGGGTTTCCCTCTCGGCCTTTCCCACTTTGCATAGGGACCATCCGAGCCTCACTTGGCGGGCAGCCAAGAGCTGCTTGGCTCCGATCTTGGCGATGGCCCTCTGTGTGAAGGCTTTTGGTTCCCGGGATAATCCCCAAAAACCGCACTGTCCAGAAATTTTATGAACGTCCACCGTATCTGTACAATTGTACGAACACTATATCGGCGGACCCGGTAAGTTGTTGTACCGAAAGAATTCGCCTAAGGAATTCGCCGCGTTGTATGTGGGTCGGTCAATAGCACCCACGTTATTGGAAATATTCCGTACGCGATTTCCGGAAAACGCCCAAAACTTAGAAACTCCAGAACTCCCTTATTTGTTGTCCGATCTCCACGAAACAAACTCCATTCGAAAGGCCTTGTCGCCTCTCACCCCCTGGAGTTTATCCCGGTTTCCCTGGGCCACAAGCTCACTCGCGGGAACGGTTCAAAGTTCAGCCGTGTACGCGTAGTTGGAAACACCCAAAATTTATTTCTTACCTTATTTCAGGGCCGATCTCAACGAAACAAGTTTTATCCTGGAGCACTTATCATTTCCCACACACTGTAAAAATCCCTGTTGCACTGCGCCACGGGTTCGTACGGGAGAGCGATTTAAACTCCGCGTACGGTTATTGGGCCTTTAAAAATCCAAATATAGTCCGATTTTTACATTTTTTTCACTCACTTGTGCGGAAATTCACAGCGCACACTGTCACAATTCCAGATCCTGGATTGGAGCACTTTTAGCCGCTCGACGAATTTTCCATTCGGAGCGCTGTATTCGTGCGTCCGTTCACTACCGGAGCCGGTTTGCGACTAACCTAACCTAACCTAGCCTAGCCTAGCCTAGCCTAACCTAACCTAACCTAACCTAACCTAACCTAACCTAAAGCAAAACAATTTTATGCAATTATGAGGGAGAAACCAGAAAAACGGTTTCATATTGCTTTGATCTTCAGCAAGTTCAAGTATTGCCCAAAATACTCATTCAAGAAGCTTTTTATTCCCAACAACTATCATTTTACGCATTATGTGTAACAGACACTCGATGTAAAAATCCAATGTTTTATTCTTGCCTTGAAAATCAAGCCGGCAGGCGAGCCAATGAGATAGGTTCAGCCCTTAGTGAATAAAACTGAGTTTTCACCAGATATAGAAGAGGTCAGACTATTTTCTGAAGGTTGCTCGGGCCAAAATAAAAATAGTCACATTATACACATGATTATGTTATGGCTACATAGTAATTCCCCAAAATCAATAAAATCGATAAGACTCATTTTCCTGTAAGGGGACATTCCTATCTACTCGCTGATAGGATTTTTGGCCGTATAGAAAGCGTTCTTAGATCTCGCAGTGTTATAAAAACACCAGAACAATACTGGGAAATTTATTCTACGGTTGGAGAAGTTAGAAAGCTAGGTACTGACTGGTTACTCTATGACATTAAGCACGCTGAGCTATGATTCAAAAAGCTTATCGGAACCAAACGCATCATTATACATAGATCCAAAAATGACAAATTCTTTAGCTTTTTGAAGCCAAGCATCACCATTCAATGGAGATATACAGATAGGTGATAAGCAGTCCCAAATTTCTTTACATGTATCTTGAACAATTTCTCGTATTGTCGTGTGTCCTAGATGAAACTCATAATGTAAAGACATGAAACTATTTCCTGATACCAAATATCTGAAAAAAGGTTTTAATATTAAGCTATACGTATACAATCAAAGTTAAAAATGAAGAAATTTAATTTTTCTCTATTGTTACAAGTAAAGAATTACAAACTAAATGAAGGAATTTAAAAACAACATTTAGAAGAGAGTACAATCAACAAAAACTGACCCCTTCAGGAAGTGGCGGTAAAAAGAAACGGAAGTATATTTATTTCGATCAACTTCTTTTCCTTTGCGATTCAATTGAAGGCAAGGAAACATCAAGTAATCTGACCTTACAAGCAGAATCAGTACACGGGAGTGATGCAGATGATACAGAAGAGCCGATTGTAACACCACCGTCATCTTCAACATCAACGGCTTCTTCAAACAAAGTAAAGATCTCGTAAAAAGGCATCACATCATCGTATGAGGAGTCCCTATTAAACTTGTTACGAGAAAGAAAAGACGAAGAGAAGGAAAGACGAAGAGAAGGAAAGACGAACAGAAGGAAATTAACGAGGACAAGTACTTTCTCCTGTCATTGCTTCCAGCATTTCGGAAGTTTTCGGATGATCAAAAATTCGTTGCCCGGACAGAAATGATGAGAGTAATGCGAAGAGTACAACTATCAGGAAAAGTACCCATGCAAAACCAACAGACTGCTCGCAATCCTTATGATTCAACCTCCATAATGATCTGGTCAATAATTGAAGGGGTGAATGGATAAAGGGGGTATGTGACATTTTGAAAAAATTGAGTTTATGGTATGGGTGAAGGGGATATGTGCCAAAGTAACTTGACCCCTTGTTCAAAAACCTATCTGCTACACACAACAAGTATATTTAACATGTTAAAGGGGGTATGTAGCATCTATAGTAGCGCCATCGTGTGGAAGAAGGAGGTAAAAGCACTTACCTCCTTTATCCACATCTCCTGAACTGAATCATGTTCCCGGGTTTCTTGCATAAGGGGTCAAGTCGCATTCTGTGATACAAACCTAACCTTAAACTTTGTTTTTTTCGACCTCGTGTCACGTTATGATAGTGTAGTTTTGTGACCAAGAGAAAATGAATAGAGCCAAAAGACTTGTTGAATTGGCATTGCAAATGGAAAATGCAAATGACCAAAGCAACGATGAAGGTAAGAATTTGATAATAGTAATACATTTGGATCATCGTAAACATAAAGAAGCTGTGAATGACAGCGTATAAATTTTCAAGTAGTACCTATGTAGATAAACATTTCAGAAGAGTGTTGTTTTAGATTTTGAAGAGGAGGAAAGTGAATATCTACCAAGCAGTGAAGATAGTGATTCCGATGATATCAGTGAGGATGAATCCATCGATGTTAGTGAAGTCGCTGATCGTACTACGAGTAGCAGTCACGACACCGTTATTATGAAAGTACAACCAAAATCTAATGATCTCGAAGAAACTGTCCACATAGAACCTGAAGAAGCTATCCACATTGAAAAACGAAAAAGAAGTTACCCTCTTAAAGAACAAAATTCTCGCAAAAGGGACGCTAAGCCCTTGGAATGAAAACAAAAAAGGCTGCTATAGCAAGACAAAGAGGAGAAAAATATGTGTCGCAAAGTGGTAAAGAAGTGAATGTGAAATCAATAAACGAAGGTAACTTGTGTCACTGCAAGCTTAAATGTACTGAAAAATTTAATCTTCATAACCGACAAAGAATTCTAGATGATTTTTATAAGTTGCACACAAATGCAAAAAATTCGCTTTTATACAGGGTATGTATTAGCCTAGAACCTGTTAAACACAAATCTGCTTTTTTCAAACATTGTATCACTTTTCATGGCAACAAACAGTGTGTAAAAAAAAAATTCCCATTCACGTATCGCATTAACTGATGCTGCATTGCCTTCCGTGACATCCGGTTTTACACTATTTACGTATAGCCAAAAATCATTTTTTACAAGCAATGCTTCCATGAATAGTTTCCAAGAATCATAATTGTCTTTGCCTAATGTTTCGAATCTTATGGTCTGGGCCATTTTTCGATTCTTCTTCACTTCAGGAATCAAATACAAAGAAAAGTGCAAACACGTATAATGGTATATTCTTTTTATACATACACCATCTGGGCGCATAACCTGATGTAACAGAGTTTTTATTATCAAGTAAAAATACACACAGATTATGGAATTATGTAATTGACACACTTATTTATAGTATTCTATGTTCTTGTGTTTCACACACCAGTTTTAAATCATTTCATAAAACACGGTGCTGCGAAAAGTTCGCTTGAAGTAACAAATTTCTTTGGTATTATTCAAGAAATATACGTTTTTTTTTCTCAGCCTCCACCTATCGCTGGCATATTCTCATGAAAGAACTTCCTACCATAACTGTAAAACCTTTATCTGATACACGGTGGGAGGGTAGAATCGATGCCATTAAAACCCTTAGATTTAATTTAGAAAAAATTTATGATGCTCTCTTTTCCCTTTATGATGATGCATCAAGAGACAATGACACAAAAAACCTTGCAGTCACTAATTAATAAAATAAAATCATATAAATTTGTGTGTTCTCTAGTAACTTGGTACAATATTTTATCAAAAATAAACACTGTAAGCAAAATCATGTAAAAATCTAATATTATTTTACCAAAAGCTGTAAAAATGTTGAAAGAAATTCAAAATTTTTTCATTGAAATACGATCTGAAAGTTGTTTTACAGCTATGCTTAATGAGGCAAAAAAATTGCTAAAGATATAGACTGCGAACGTGTTTTTCCAGCTATAGGCTTAGTTAGACTGAGAAAAACAAAGGTTTTTTTATTATACACATAGAGATGACTCAGTCGAATCACCAGAGTTGAATTTAAAAGTTAATTTTTATTTTTATATTCTTCATATACTAGTATCAAAATTAAATGACAGATTTGAACAGTTAAACGAGTGCAACTGCTATTTTGGCTTTTTAAATAATTTAGGTTCTTTATCTATAGAAAAAAAAGAATTAATGAAATGCTGTATGGATTTACCAATTAAATTAACCGATTCATCTACAAAACAAATGGATGTTAATGCAACTGATTTGTGCAATGAAATTGAAATATTGTCCATTTATAGTAAACCCAATACGACTTCGGCCAAGGTTTTAGAATACCTTGTGGCTAATGATTTAATTAGCACTCTCCCGAATTTATGTGTAGCCCTAAGAATTTTTTTAACGATGCCTGTCCCTGTGGCTCAGGGTGAGAGATCGTTTTCAAAATTAAAAATAATTAAAAACTATTTGAGATCTATTATGGGCCAGAATAGATCTGCGAGGCGTTAGATATAACGGATTTAATTAGATAACTTGCAATTAACAAAGCAAGCAAAGTCGCTTTTGATATTTAAATTTAGAATTTATGTAGTAAGTTCAGGTTTATAACTTCTAAGTTCTAAGTTAATAATAATAAATATTATAAGGTGTACTTTGTTATAACTATTAAAGCATTATGTTTGATGTTTTAAATATTGTATTTTTTTTTTAATTTAAACAAATAGGTAATAAAGTTTATAGTAACCTTAATGATTTTTTAATTTTTAAACAAGTTAACAGTTATCAAGGAAATGCAGGATTTGACACTATGTATGTCTAAGGAGCTATAGGGGACGCAAATTATACCTTGCACCTGGGCGGCAGATGCCCTTGGCTCGGCCCCGGGGTTCAGCGTGAGTTTCGTCACAGATTCAATATTCATCGAAACAACTCTGTTTCCGCTCGTAACACAATCTTACGTTGGGTTAACATTCTTCGAACAGAAGGCTCAATAATGAAAAAAAACGCCCAGCCCCCAACGTACTATGCGTACTCCAGAGAAAGTGGAAAGGGTCAGACAAGCGATGTTGCAAAGCCCAAGCCGCTCTGCTCAGAGCCCGATGTTGCAAAGCCCAGAACGCTCTGCTCGGAGACATTCAGCTGCACTTCGAATCAGCAATCGTACTCTAAGACGGATTTTGCATGGAGAATTACGTTTTCCCCATACAAGTTCGCGATTGAATGTAAGGGATTATCCCCAACGATTGAATTTTGTACAGGAAATGCTTTCACTTTCTGAGCAGAATGAAAACATGATGGTGGCAATGAGTGATGAAGCCCATTTCCACCTTAATGGGGCCGTCAACAAACAAAATGGTCGGTATTGGGCTGCCGAAAATCCGCGACAACTCCATGAAAAATCTCTGCATAACCCTAAGGTGACAGCTTGGTGCGCGTTGGGAAAATTTTGCGTCATCGGTCCCTATTTCTTTGAACTAAATGAGGTTACCGTTCCCGTAACATCAGAGCGTTACATTGAAATGGTGAACACCTTTTTCATCCCCAAGTTACAAAGAAGGCGTATTGCGTATGCTATGTTCTTACAAATGTTGTTCTACCAATATTTTTTTTACAGCAAAAACTAACGCTTCTCTGATTATTCCAAAAGCACTTGGTTCCGGTGCCCTACCTTGTATATTGCAAAAAAATTTAGGTTTTAAATGTAACAGTTTATTGACTGCATTCGGGTTAAATTAAAAAATAATAGTGGCGGTAGGTATACAAAACATGATTGATAAATTATTAAATTGATAAGTATTATTCCATACCTTCGTCTACAGATGTGGAATTAGTGGATGAATTTTATTTTGATTTCAAAAGGTCATCACCTCATCCAGATGTGGAAAATGGTAGGTGGTATTTTGCAGCAAGTCCTTCTCCCACTCCCACAGCCTCCCTTGCTGTCCAAGGCCATCCGTTTCTACAGAAATTTCAAGGTGTTTCTCCCCCGTTTTATCTACAGATATCAATCTTTCTCCCATTTATATGGAAAAAAAACTTTCTCGTCGTTCATCGGCACAACATACAAGCGTTACAACAAATGATCCTGAAAGTTTTTCACTTAGTCTTACCACTCCAAAAATCTTTGCCGAATCCATTTCTTTTAACACGTTTTACAATTCCAGTTCATTTTTTTTGTGGGTGATGTACAGTATGATTCTTTTCATGGAAACGTTAAGCAAAAATTTATGCAATTACAACTTTTTTGCGTTCTTTCTTTTCGAGGTCTTAGATTCCGTAGAAATAATTTAAAATTTGTTGATTATGCTCAGTGTAAATACCCAGGATGCAGAAAATTCAAATTTAAATGTCGCATAGAGAATAAAAGTTGTATAAATGTTTGCATGTTCTGTAGTTCAGATAAGGTTAATCATCGTGGCGACCCGGAATATTATCAATTACGTGAACAAGAAACGGATACATTGAAAAGGTTGTTGCATGATCAGAAACCTAGGTCTTTACTTCTCTGCCGATGATTTTAGTGACCTAGTCAAAAAATTTCAAGAAGATAAACGAGATTCCAGCAGTCAGTATATTCAACATGTTAGCCTTCCTTTAACCCTTTCGCATCTGCTGGGTCATATAGATCCCGAGAATTTTTTAAAAATTCTGCTGTTAAATAGATAGGTTTAAAATGGATTGGGATTGGATATTTCAGTGGTACGATGTCCCGGCTTGGTATCGTAACCTAACTTTATCACATGTTTTTGTTTAGTTGGTGGTCAAAAGCGAGTCATATCAGCACGTACGCGTTTTACTAGCAAATTTAGCTAAAATATATCTGTTTTGTAGTGTGTTCATCATTTGTACTGTAAGTAAGTATTGTGTAAATAATGTGGCATGTTTGTTATAAAGAAAATGCGTAGTTTAGTGTTTATTATTCCTTTATTTTCCGTCTGTGACATACATCCCTGCAGTACTGAAGCGTGGGATATATCTATCCCAGCAAAATTTCATGCACTAAAGTAAGGAAACTTTGTCAGGATGGATCGTAAGCGAGAGCGCCTAACACAGGGGCAGCTAGGGTACTATGTTGACCATTTGTCGGATATAGAAGAAATAGAAGATCCTTACCATGAAAGCGATGACAGTGAAGACTCAGACTATGAATTTTCAGACGAAGATTATGAGAGAAAAGAGGAAGAAGTAGAGATGAAGAGCGACAATGAATGTGACAACGGAAATAATGAAACAGAAGTTGAAGGTAGTGATAACGAAAGTATAGCTAATAGTGAAGATGATCATCCTCTTTTACCAATAATACGCACAAAATTTTTATGGACCAGAAATGTAGATAATTTCATACTAAAGAAAACCGTTCCGAGAGAAAAAAAGGCAACCAGAACAACAGATATCAACAGAAACTCGACAGTACTTGATTGTTTTTGAAAACTTTTTTCCAGGAGTCTTCTAATACAAATAAGTCATTATACAAATATTCGTTTCAGTTACTGGAAAAAACAAAGAAAAAGGAGATTCGGCCAACATCTCCCGGCGAGATAAAGATGTTACTGGGGTGCATGCTTACCGTGTCGTATAATCGTGTTCCGGCTCTTCAAATGTACTGGTAGTATATTGCTAATATCAAAGTTCTACTTCAATGATCCTGAGAAACCAGAAACAGCCTCCAAAATTTATTATCTAAAAGATTTAATGTCTTGCTTGAAAAAGGCCTTTCTATCGGCAAAAACAGATTTCACGTATCCATCTATAACTGAAGCAATAGCTAAATTCAAAGGACGGTCAAGCCTTAAGCAATATCTTCCGATGAAACCAGTCAAACGTGGAATCAAGTTATGGACTAAATGCGATGCTGTCACTGGTTACGTCTATGATACCAACATATACAGGGTGGGGCAATAGTGCGTCCGACTTCGATAGCTCGAGTTCTATGATAGCTAGAAATTTGATTAAAAAACATAAATAAACTAGAGGAAAAAGTCTATAACCGGAAATTATTTTCGAATATAAAGGGTGGGCCAAGACGATTCTACAGGGTCACGTGACTTTTTTTTAAATGGAATGTTGTGTATAAAAGCAGATTTTTTGAAGCCTCTTCCTAGACCCTTTTCACTCCCATATTATTATTGACTATCTCCAAACCACTTGGATGTAGTGATTTTTTTTGTTCAAATAATGGCATCTGCAGATGCATATTAAAAAAACCACTACAGTCACAATTACGGGTTTTAAGAAAAAATTATGTAAGTACCAGTTAGGAAACATCTGTGCGACGTCTTTGAATCATTTTCACTTCCTAAAAATTATACAGGGTGGCAAAACATGATTTTTCAATTTAGAACTTTTTGAATTGAATTTTCTCAATTTTTTCAAATAGAACACCCTGTATATGTTTCAACCATATGATGTAGAAACTAAAAAAGGACATTTTTTGTATGTACATCCCTATGGCTATTTGTAACCATTTTCGATTTATTGAGCAATAAGTACAAAATTCAAGGATAATCTTAAAATATTAAGATCGTTTTTCAAATAACTCAACAGATAAAATTATAATAAGTGATCCACATGTTGCCCATGAAAACAGCATGAGTTTTTTTAGGGAGTTCACTTTATTGTTTGTCGAATAAAATAAAAATCAAAAAATGTACGTATAAGTAAGATCTTAACAAAAAATTGATGTGCTGGGCGAGATCGAGAATCAAACAAAGTGAACTCACTAAAAAAACTCATGCTGTTTTCTTGGGCAACATGTGGATCACTTGTTATAATTTTATCTGTTGAGTTATTTGAAAAACGATCTTAATATTTTAAGATTATCCTTGAATTTTGTACTTATTGCTCAATAAATCGAAAATGGTTACAAATAGCCATAGGGATGTACATACAAAAAATGTTCGTTTTTAGTTTCTACATCATACGGTTGAAAAATATACAGGGTGTTCTATTTGAAAAAATTGAGAAAATTCAATTCAAAAAGTTCTAAACTGAAAAATCATGTTTTGCCACCCTGTATAATTTTTAGGAAGTGAAAATGATTCAAAGACGTCGCACAGATGTTTCCTAACTGGTACTTACATAATTTTTTCTTAAAACCCGTAATTGTGACTGTAGTGATTTTTTTAATATGCATCTGCAGATGCCATTATTTGAACAAAAAAAATCACTACATCCAAGTGGTTTGGAGATAGTCAATAATAATATGGGAGTGAAAAGAGTCTAGGAAGAGGCTTCAAAAAAACTGCTTTTATACACAACATTCCATTTAAAAAAAAGTCACGTGACCCTGTAGAATCGTCTTGGCCCACCCTTTATATTCGAAAATAATTTCCGGTTATAGACTTTTTTCTCTAGTTTATTTATATTTTTTAATCAAATTTCTAGCTATCATAGAACTCGAGCTATCGAAGTCGGACGCACTATTGCCCCACCCTGTATAGTGGCAAAGAAGTTGATCCTATCGAAGGAACACTTGGCGAACGTGTTGTGCAGAAACTGACTGAAACAATCAGAAGCCCCAATGTAGTAGTGTGCTTTGATCGTTTCTTTATATCTACGAGTCTTTTAGATGACATAAAATTTCCTGCACTAGGAACATATATCTCAAATAGGAAAAATACACCAAAATTTGGAGGTAAATTATAAAGAGGTGAAAGTGAAATGGTTGGGTGTGCAGAAGGCATACTAGGTGTTAGATGGAAGGACACTAAGGATGTTTTGTTGATGAGTAACTGCCATGACAATACTATTGGGATTATAAGAAGAAAAATGAAAAATGGTACATCAGTAAATTACAAAAACGAACTCAAAATTTATGTATTGAAGCTGAACTGATGCGTGGTAAAAAAACAAATGAAAAAGAAAGATTTTGCCATTAGTAATAACAGTAACATAACAGGAACTATAAATACAATAATTTCGGAATCTCACAATGCTCTTGCCGAAGAGAAATGGAAAAAACCACTTGCTCCGGAAACAAAAACACATTTCGAATCACTACATTTCAGAAAATTAAAGCTTCAACAAGAAGATATATCACCTCGAAACAAAACAAAACATAAAACACGTCACTCACTTGCACTTTCCGAACTGTCACCAATTAAACAACAACCACAGCAAACTTCAACACCTAAATTATTATCGTCACATAACAATTCGAGAGTTTTTCAGAGCAGTCTCGTCTGCATGGGGAGGCTATGGCAAATGGTTTTTTAGAAATCCCTCATATTTCGATACCCAATTAAGGCAACAGTATGTAGTTGGTGTGTATGAAAGTACTCCTGGTTTGCGAGAAGTGATTTTGTATGGAGAGGATTATGTAACTCTTTTTCGTCAGGAATGGTTGAGTGGTAACACTACAGATGCATGTATTTCGCCGGTATGTACTAAATCATTTGGCCCTACCCTACCATCCTTTACATTCCAACAGATTTGTCTTATTATCTTCTACGCCATGCCGATAGGCCTGTTCAAAAGATAAAAGACGTTTCCACTTAATAGTATTAATTTATTTGAGGTTACAAAATTAATAATTCCCTATCTCGTAAATCAGAATCACTGGACAGTACTCATCATTGACGTATTAGAACATAAGTTTCTTGTAGATGACTCTGCTGGTAGTGGAATAGTGTGAAGGCAGCAGAAAATTATAGAAATGCAATGTCAAAATACCTAAAAGATCGAATAAATTTATACGAAGCTAATGGACTTTCTACTTATACAGTACAACTCCGATTATCCAGCCATCCGAATCGCCAATTATCCGGATCGGTTTCAGGGGGACAAAAATTAAATACATACATATGTAACTTTTTAAAAGACACAATCTGTTCACAAACAAAGAATATTCACCAGTCGCGCGCTGTATTGGGCCTTCCCTAGACGGAACTAGTGTAGTTCCAGCGCATAGGCAGGCGATGAGTCACGCGTACTGTACACCTGCAGTAGTCAGTCGCGCTCACTCAGTCTTGTCTGTTGTTGGTTTTGACGTTACGTTCCGTCCGCCATAAGTGTTCTGTTTTCTCGTTGTTTTGTGTGTGTTATACTGTATTGTGCAGCATGCCTCCTAAAAGGAAACGTGTTGTCTTATCGCTAGCAGACAAAATAAAACTTTTAGACCAATTAGACAAAGGAGTGTCTGGTAAACAGTTGGCTGAGACGTATAGCGTGGGGCAAAGCAACAATATCGGACACTAAAAAAAAACAAGGCCTTAATTTTAAACTTTGTTTCTGTCTAAAGATGGGAGTTCGACAAGAAAATCAATGAAAATGGCAGAAAACAAAGAATTAGAAGAGGCGGTCTTTAAATGATTCCTGCAGCAACGAGCTTTGGGAAACCCTCTTTCCGGTCCGATTATTTGCGAGAAGGCAAAACTTTTAACCGAGAAGATGGACAGTTTGTCTTCATTTAAGGCGAGTAATGGCTGGCTACGAAATTTTAAGTCAACCCAGACAACACAGGATATCCTATGGATGTCCAGATTATGTTTATTGGCTTACTTTAAAAATAGTAGAATATGAATTCGCTACACTCGCGTTTAATGTTTTTACGATATCTTTGGAACTATGAGGTATTTCTTAAAAAACTATACCTCATTTGAAAGGTAATACACTAGAGAAGTTTTTCAAATAATTTGCACGTTTAATGTATTATCAAATTTTTGGAATAAATTAGGATAAATTTTCGAGTTCTTTGATTTCTCTTCCAGTAACTGTGGATTTAAGAGTCTTCACTACCAGACAAATAGTTTCTCCTGCTTGTGCGGCGTGCGGTCGGAGGTAGTTAAGAGGTTGGACAAAACTTCTAGCAATCGTTCATTATCGTAACTACTCGATCGAGCCTTTGGCACATCCCTAAATAATGGGGGGTGGTTGTTTTTAAACTTTGCCTACTAAAATATAAGTAACTTCAACCAAACCGCAATACTTTCACGGGAAAACGTTTACAGTTTGTGAGAAAGCCATTGTTCTCGAGTATTTTAATTATTATTTTGTACTAGATGAATAGTAAAAGAACTGAACCTGCATATCGCAGAGGCAATAAAACAGGTTTGCGCCTAAGTACGAAGAGAAGAAAACGAGGATTTCCAAAAAAGAAAGTTGAGGTAACCATGTAAAAGTAGTACATTCAGTGAGTTTATCTTTGCACCTCAGGGATTTACGTAGCATAAAGCTTACGTAGTGCGAATTTGAAAATGATATTTGGTACACTCTTAGTTTAATCATTCTTTGTAGATTCTGATAGTTTTCTTAACGTAAAAAAATTAAATAAAATAGGAAATAGCTAGAAAGGTTATATCATTTTTGACTTTATCTACTGACCTCAAAATAATAACAAGATTTTTAAATAAATATTTTATTAAATTAAATAAATTATTTAAAATGCTGTATTTCCTTTAACTTAGAAATGATGACCTGCATTTTAGTGGTAAGGATTACGTACGTATCGTAGGCTCTAACAACATGCAAACTAAAAGTGTACTAAAGATTATTTTGAAATTTTCAATAGAAAAAAGTGGTACTACTGAAATAGTACAAAAAATATATAAAATACTCAAAAGAATTAAGGGGTCAAAATTTCAAATGCTTGAAGTTTTTTTAGGGCCGATGACATTTTAATGAAACTTGGTATACGCATTGTCGAAACATTTATTTTAATGAAATGCTATAAAAATTGGATATCATCTTAACATCTACCACATCATTGAACACTATATTAAAGTGAACCAGAAACTAAACTGAAAACTCATTTCAAAAAATTAATATTCTTAAGAATTCTCAATAAACCCAAACAATACATAAACCTAATATCGTGCAAAGCTTGCTCCAGCTAGAATTACGGCATTACACCTGCGTGGCATACTGCGAATCAGTCTGCGTATGTTTTCCTGGGGAATACGTCGCCATTCTTCAATGAGAGCTTGTTCCAGTTCTGTCAGCGTATCTGGTGGGTGTAGACGCTTGCGAATACGTTGTCCGAGTTGATCCCTTAAATGCTCTATGGGATTAAGGTCAGGACTGAGTGCTGGCCATTCCATAGTGGCTATGTTATTCTGGCCAAGATACTCAGTGACTACTCTAGCCGTGTGGGGACGAGCGTTATACTGCATAAATTAAAAAAAAATTCCCACGGCAAGTGCTTGAGGCAGGACATGTTCTTCAAGGGCTTCATTAATGTACCTTTCTGCCGTGGGAGAGCCATTTCTGATAACAAGTTCAGTGCTACCGTGTATTGAAATGCCGCCCCATACCGTCGCCAAAAGCTACGACTTCCTTAACACATGCTGGTAAAAAACGCTCGTTTGGCCTTCTCCACACCCTAACTCTACCATCATTTGTCCATAACTTGAACCTCGACTCGTCTGAAAACATCACTCGACTCCACTGCCTCAATCGCCAATGTTCATGTTCACGTGCGAACAACATCCTCCTTCGTTGATTATTTCTGGTCAACTTTGGCTTCTTTGCTGGGCGTCTAGATCTCAAATCGACTTTCCGAAGTCGATTTCTTACTGTTTGGTCGCTTATCTGAACTTGCCTAGCTCTGGAAAGGTCGATTTGAAGACTACGAGCTGTTTTCGAACGGCTACGAAGGGCTTAAAGTCTCAAAAATCGGTCGTCTAGTAAGCTCGTTACTCTGTGGCGACCCTGTCCAGGCCTCCTGGTGACAAGACCAGTTTGTTGGTGCCTCTGCCAGAGCCTCCACACCACAGATTGGCTTACATTGAGTTCTTGAGCAACACTTCGATGCACTCTACCTTCTTGTAGTAAGGTAACTGCTCTTGACACTTCTACTGGATTCAGGTGTCTTCTTATTGCTTTTTTGACCACGTGACACCAATATTTTGTGGTTGTATTAAAAAACCACCATCGTAAAGTAATTAAAATCTTATGCAAATACTCAAATTTTCGTACAAAACAAACTTGTTTATTTACACTTTCTAAGAAACGCGGAAAAAACAGTCGAACGCAATAAAACATTGTAGCTGAATACTTGATTGATGGAATATATCAACACCTATCTTCTAGCTGATATCATAAGGAAGATATACCTTCTGAAAAAAGTGACCCCTTAATTCTTTTGAGTAGTTTAGTTTAAAAATCTATTAAAATGTTTTATAAAATATAAGCTTTTTGTAGGGCACAGCCGTTCGTGATTCTGTACATAACAATATTGATAGTGAGTATGTTAATAATTTATGTAGCAATATAAATGCAGACAATGAATATAGTAATATCGACTCTAACAACCCTGACATAAATACAGTTCAACCCAAAATTAATCCGTCAGCCTCTAAAAACGTTACTATAGAAGGAAGGCGAATTATTGACATTGAGCATTTATTACACTTAACTTTTAACTTGATCAAAAAGGTAACACAAATACGCTCCGGCTGCTAGTGGGTGTAGGTCGCAGGTAAAGAGTCAGAATTCTTCAGCTAATGCTGTAGGAACATTATTACAAAGGGCGCCAGGTAGAACACTAAGATCAGTAATCGTATTTGTCTAGATCCTTAATCTGCGGCTACCATGCAGAAGGTAAGTGGTCAAAAGCAAGAAGGCGTAAATAAATCGACTCGATTTAACGTGTAACAGCACAATATAATTGGTAGGTACAGTATCGTAGGCAAGTAAATTCACTAAATATTCCAATGTAACTATAAACTAACATAAAATGACAAACCTATTTATAACATGATAATGTTTGGAATACAACAAAATTCTCTTTAATTGCTAGATTTAAATGTACATAAATTATTGACTAGACGTAAACTAACTGGATAATAATAATACAAAATACGAATTTAAGTAATTTCGCACGTTGGAGAATTAAGTCTTACTTGACTGAAAAGAGTTAATCACATTAATTTCATTAACTAAATTGATTGAATCACCCGTGATAAAAGCGCAATGTCGCCAATAAGTGTCGCATTAAAGTGGATAAAATTAGATAACGTCGCGACAAATCAGGTACCTGCTTCTGGCATACGTTTCCCCAAGTATACACAAATATAAATATATCTCTATAGATTTGTAATTACGGTAATAACAGACTGATATTAAATTGAGGTAGTAAATACGACTTGCGATACTGGTCACTATAACTTTTCCTTTCGGTAGGTTCAATCGGTGGATAATGGAATTTATTATTTTGAGTGCAACTGTTCAGTGCCAGATTACTTTTTATGTACAACCGAAATGGCAATGAAATACCGCTGAATGAAAGAGTCTTCTCAGTTCAGGTTCCAATATTTAACACGGAGCACTCTTAACTAATGGACCAGATTGCACAAGATCTAGCAATATAGATGAGTAAAGGTCTCTGACCTGCTCCTTTTGATGAAATCTTCTAGATTGTACCAGTAGCGAGTAACCAGGGGCAAGATTCAATTATTGCTTGATTGCTTCGCTGTCGAGGCTCACCGACTTCGAAATAGGAAAGCGTCTTCGGCAGCGGGATACCAAAATGGTGCACCAAAACAGCACTAATAATGTGTTGTACTCCAATACAGACACACGAAAAAGACCAACGAAGAAACAGAAAAGAAAAAGAAGAAGTAGAAGAAGACCTACGACAAAATTCGGGGATTATTAACGATTCCAATTAATAGTGAGGTACATACCAGATCTTCGGCATTTCTTTAGAGTGATGAGTTGACTTTTTAATTCACCTTCAGTGATTATGGAGAATGTTCATGACAGTGAATCCACCCAAATCGAAAATCGTCAATGCAACATCTCTAATCTCTATATATATTTGGTTCGACTAATAATCCACCACAAGTGTAGTCAATACTATTAATTAAGACTTGTAGACGAACCAAAATACTGCCACACTCAATCTAATATTTTACAACCGAAATTGTTTTCTTTTTTCTAACAACCTTCACGTTCCTATCGTTACCGAAATATTGTAACCGACCTACTAGTTTTAGGATTTTAATTAATGACGTACCTAAAGTAAATTTAAACCGTAACACATTTTATATCATCTTTAAAGATGGCAGGAAATCATTCACCTAATATGGGATGTTCTATTAACAATATGGAAATAATAGGGGAAAAGCGTATTGGGCTTGCTTCACTAATTTGTATGAAGTGTAATATGTGCAATGTTACTAAGGAATTCGAAACTGTGTATGACAGGAACGGTATAAATGAGAGTGCTGTTATTGGAATTATGAATATTGGTTCCGGGCATTCTCATCTAGAACAGTTTACATCAGCCTTAGATATTCCATGTATGTCCCAAAAAACATATTCTAAATTACACGATAAAGTATGCGAGGCATGGGATGAGAAAGCACTTTCAGCAATTGCAGAAGCTGCAGAAGAAGAAAATCTGCTAGCAATAGCAGCAGGAGAAATTCATCCTGATGGGCTTCCATTAATAACGGTCGTATGAGATGGAACATGGGCCAAGAGATCTTATACATAGATATAATTATAATTCTCTCTCAGGGGCAGCTGCAATTGTTGGTTACCAAACAAAAAAAGTCCTTTTCTTAGGAGTAAAGAATAAATACTGCGTGATTTGTAAAAGAGCAGAAACCAGTAAAGAATCAATAAAGCAACATCAATGTTACAAGAATTGGAGTGAATCTTCTACCAGTATGGAAGCTGAAATAATTTCAGAAGGTTTTGCGAATAGTGTGCAGATGTACGGTCTAATTTATGAAAAAATGGTTGGTGATGGTGACAGTAGCTGTTACAAAAAGACAGTAGAAAAAAATCTGTACAGTGCATATAACATTATTGTTACTAAAATCGAATGCAGAAACCATCTACTACGAAATTATAGTAACAAAATAAAGGATCTAGTAAAAGACACCCAAGCAGGACCTTTAACTTTAAGAAGAAAGATAAAGGTAAATACTTATATAAAATGTTTTACGTACAATATTATTTAAATATTTATACGTACAGGAAAATCAACTGAGACTGCGATGGGCCATTACAAAGGCAATACATTATAGGAAAAATGAAGATTGTAATTTGGAGGAAAAAATTACGCACTTGAAGCTTGACATTTTAAATGGTCCCAGCCATGTCTTTGGTGAGCACAAAAGTTGCCTGAAATCGGGTTATTTTTGTCAAGAACCGTTTAAAAAATCAGATTCAGACTTCGCTAACCTAAAATTAACCGGGGAGTTTGTATATTAGAAAAAAAAATGCTTAACTTTTTATTTGATGCTCATCACTTATCAATTAAATTAAACAGTAGGTAATACGAGTATAGAACTTAATTTTTTTACTTATATTTTAGAATTGCACGATAAATTAATGGGCCATGTACGATATTTAGCAAATCATGCTAAAAGTTTAATATATAACATGGACAATAATACTGTTGAACAATTTAACGCGGTTATAGCCAAATTCATTGGTGGGAAACGCATTAATTTTTGTAAAAAAAGATCTTACAAAGGTCGCTGTTCAGCAGCAGTTGTATCACGAAATACGAAAAGACCAATGTATGAGGTTTATAAACAACTAATTGGTAGAAGTCCAGGTACATTTACAAAAAGACTAGAAATGAAAAATAAACAAAAACTTTTGAAAATGCGGCAATTAGCAAAGGATAGGAATCGAACGCGAACGAAAAGAAAACTGAATTTTTCGTCGGCAGAGCAAGACAAAGATTATGGAGAATGTTGTAATAAACCAGATATGTCACAAACAGATTTTGATGCCGCAAGAAAATCTTATTTGGATGATATAATGAATGTCCCTGCAAAGGAGATAAAAGAAATCGAAGAAAACACTCGAATTCAGCGTAATTCCGCTTTATGGTTTACCGAAAGAAGAAAACGTGTAACAGCTTCAAAATTTTACGATGTGTGCAGCAAACTTCCCCACACTAGTAGAAAATCTTTGGTTGAGTCCATAATTAAACCCAAGGATTTTTATTCGCCTGCGATTAATTATGGAGTGCAACATGCAGAAGAACTTTATCGCGAAGCAACGTCGAATCCCCTGAGGAGAAAAATTTATGAATTAGAGTTTCATAAACTGAAATTAGCTTTCAAAATTCCAAAAACTGATACCTGCCACAAATGCGAGGTGATGAAAATGAAACTTGATATTATTAGTGATGAAGCAGAACAAAAAGAAATAAAATTAACTCAAGAGGAACATCATAGAGCAGCTGATTTGGCCTACCTCTCTAAGAAGAATGATAAAACTCTCTCAAGAAGTAAGTAACTTCTATCACTTACACTTTTGATTTACAGCAATGTCTTGCAACTCCTTTTTTAGAGACCTCTGTGAGTTTCTGTAAGAAAATGTATTGGACGTATAACTTGACAGTACATAATTGTGGGACTGGGTCAGCTTCATGCTATCTCTGGCATGAATCTATAGCGAAGCGTGGTGCAAACGAAATTGCATCTTGCTTGTACAAAGAACTTATGAATCTGCCACCAGAAATAAGAAAGGTAACTCTATATTCAGACACTTGCGGTGGACAGAACAAGAATTTTCATGTGGCTGTAATGTTCTTAGCTCTTTTGCAGCTTTCTCCTATAAAAGAAATTAACCACAAATGTACGCTATCAGGACATTCTCACATGGAATGTGACGTAGACCATTCATTGATTGAAAAACAAAAAAAGTTCGGGTATGAAAATATCTCATCCACAAGATTTGGCAACTTTAATACGTTGTACTAAGAAAAAGCAACCATTCAAAGTAGTGGAGATGACGCAAAATGTATTTTATGACTTTTCGAAGATACTACAGACTACGTTTGTAAATAGGCAGAAAAATGTAAAAGGTGAGATTTTCAAATTACAAGAATGTAAATGGCTCAAATACACAAAACAATATGGAATCCTTTATTATAAAAAGAGTCTAGATGAAACCGAGATTTTTGAAGAGGTAAATTTCAACAGACGTGGACGTCGTACTACAGATTTAGAACTGACACTACGCTACAACGGTCCTCTCTCAATAGCTCCTGAGAAAAAAGTTCATCTGTTAGATTTGCTTTCATTAATTCCAGAGGTGTATAAGAGTTTTTATATTGAACTCACAACCACAGCAGATATTGTTGATCATGATCCTGACTTGGAAGAGTATGAATCAGACAACGAATAATTTCTTAGTGTTTTATAACAATTATTGCATATCTTAAGTGTTTAGTTTTGTATTATTAATAATAAACTTTATTGATAAAAAGGACTTATGTTACTTTTTTTAGGATCCCTTAGACTTATGTCGGTACCAACTTCTACAGTATGTTTAAGGGAGTTACCATATATTGCACACTTGTACAACATTGTCTAGTCATACCACAACTACTGATAATTGAACATAATTCAAAAGTATATATTTTTCAGAGCCGATCAAAGTTTTGAAAATATATTCTGAGAATGCTCATTTTTTGACTTATGCCCTTTTGTCCGCGCACTAGAGATTTAGATTCAAATTTGTCTGTAGCAAAACTTCATAAATTTTACTTAGAAAAAAATCAAGAAGACAAAATTTCTTATGAAATGTTTCGTAAGATTTTTAATGAAGACTTCAGCGTATCGTTTGGCAGTCCGCGAAAAGATATATGCAAACGTTGCACAGAACTGACTATTTCTATTAAAAAGGTCGAATTAAAAAAAGAAGAAGAAAAAATGAAAGTTTTGCAAACTGAAAAAGAGGTACATTTACGACGAGCTGAGTACTTTCATATATCCCTGTCAGAAATAGCCAAAACTACCGATAAAAAGGTTTTAGAAATTTGCTTTGATTATCAAAAAAATCTTCCCGTACCCGTAACCAACATTAGTGACGAGTACTATCTCCGGCAACTATGGGTACATAATTTTGGGGTGCACTGCATAACCAATAATGAAACTGTTATGTACATGTATACGGAGAATTTTGCTCATAAAGGCCCTAACGAAGTAATAACATGATTGGATGATTTTCTAAAAAAATATAAAAGTGAGGAACAAGATGTATTAAAACTATACTGTGACAATTGCTTCAGTCAAAATAAAAATCGTTTTCTCTTTGCATATTTAGATCAGCTGTGCATAAACAAGGTTTTTACCGAAGTGGAAGTTATCTACCCTCTTCCAGGTCATAGTATGATGCCTATAGACAGAAATTTTGCTGCCGTTGAGAAACAGCTACGAAAATGTGATAAGATTGATAATCCAGAGTGTTATGTTAACATAGTAAAGTCTAGTAGAGCTGGTAAACCTTTTCAAGTCGTATTTGTTCAAGATTCTCTGAGATCAAATGGAAGTTTAATCGAGGGAGACCGCCTGATCAAAGTAAAAGATTTTAAGCAGTTAATGGCACCTCATCTAAAGATTTCTGTACAGCGAATTTCAAAAGTCAGATATATGTATACAGTTTAGTAGTGGATGCACTCCTATGTTCCGTGAAACTAGGAATGGTATAATGGAGAAAATGTCGTTGTATAAAGTTGGCCACAACAGGAAAATTTTTAACGAACCAAACTTAGCATACGATAACTACATTGACATTAAACCCAAGAAACGAGAAAATGTTATGTTTTTAATAAACTACGTTCTTTCAGGAGATATAGATTTTTTCAATAGAACTTTGATTAATACTGAAGTAGTACAGAAACATAAACCAGAAGGTATTAACGAGCTTGATAGTGACACCGATATTTATGAATAATAATTCTCTAGTACTTCTTTCGCAGAAGAGTACTCGATTTTTACAGTAAGTTGCTTGTGAATCTAAAAAATCAATATAAAAAAAGTTTGTCTTAAGATTTTGTCCTGTAGTAGGTTAGTTTTGAGTATGTGTACCGTTGGATTTATAATAAAGGATATTTTTTCAAATGTTTGACTTTGATTTATGTTGTAAATAATATGTAGGGCAGAAATAAAAGATCTTTTGTATTACACGGTCTATTACTAGCATTTTTCTATATCATGTTTACATTTAGGTGTTAAGAAGTACCTAAGTCCAAATTATATATATTTTTTTCAACACCTTGTGACCTTGAACGTGAAATTATCCATATAGTCTAAGTAATAACAGCCATACACAGTAAAAAAAGACCCTACTGAGAAGTAACAGTTCCAATATCTCAGAACTGTAAAATGTGACTTAGGCACTTTTTGCACTGGGCCCTTCACTTATTATATTGCATTCTGTATTTAAAACAATAAAATACATATATCACAGATCATTTTATTTATATATACAGTGTCCGCCAAAAAGTTTGCACCATATGAAAAGCTTTTTTATTCAATTGTTTTTTTTTAAATCAGGTTTCAGCATTAGTTTCAGCATGATTAATAACCACAAAATTGCCAAAAATATTTGTCATGTCACAACTATGACATCCAAAATGTCATTAGAAATTTAAAATGGCTGAAATGCCCTTATTTATCACAATATGGAAAAGTACCATAAAGTACCTCTGGGCCTCCTGCACTTCGGCCCACCGTGCCTCCAGGGCCCTCTCCAACGCCGTCGGCCAGCTCGAGAGCTGGTGTCAGCGTTGGAGGGTCAAACCCAACCCCGCCAAAACCCAAGCCATTCTATTCCGCCACCCCTACAAATCACGAAACCGCAACTTCGACCCTCGTAACGTCCAACTCACCCTGTGGGGCTCTCACCACTCGTCACCTATCCGGGTGTGGCGTTCAAGTCCACCCTCAATTGGGGCGAAGAGACCAGTCGAGTGCTTGACAGGGTGCAGCGGCGTGCCGCCATCATATCCAAACTTCGAGGCAGCATTCACGGCTGCCGGTCCAGCACGCTCATTCACACATACAAAACGTACATCAGACCCATGGTAGATTACCGCTCAACCAATTTCTCCGCGCTCCCAAACCACCTCGACAAAAAACTGACTTCCAATGAAACGGCGATCTGCCATCGCGCACTTCGCCTGGACATACACCGCCCCTCACAAGAGGTCTGCGGCCTCGCTAACATTCAGCCAATCGCAGCTCGTCTCTCGTTCCTGCGCGGTCGCTTTGTTGCCCGGGCGGTACAGCAAGACCGCGCAAGACATCCTAACAATCCTCCGCACAAGACCACCCCGAAACAGAGCACCCAGACACAAATTAAAGCACCCTCCCGCTATCTTGCTACAGGACGCCGAGGCTCTACCAGATGACCTGGCAGAGATCCTCGACGACAAGCCATACTTCTTCCGATAACCCCCCCTACTCATCAACCAAGGACTCACCACCCAAACAACTGACTGAAAAGACCGTCCCCACAACCCTAACCCATAATCTACGACTCCCACAGCTCCTCCTCGCTTATATCTAATTTAATTTTGTTTTTCACATTTATATTGTATATTTGTGTTGTTTTAACCTGAGAGCCGTAAACGAACGTCGACCCTCCCTACCAATCAACCAATTTCCCCATGGTCGCAGAGAGCTTAAGCTCTATATCGACCGTTGGAAGTGAACGGGAGCATGGCGGGCCCTTCGGGCCCGCACTGCTCCCCTTCGCATCCAAAAACTTCATTGATTTGACTTGACTTGACTTGAGCCCAGAGTCAGTTCTACTTGCGCTGTCCTATAGCCAAGAAGCTCAAAGCTAGCGCTCCACTATAGCCTAGCACTCCACGCTTGCGCTCTCCCACAGCCAAGTACGCTGCAGGTTCCTAGTGGTGCCCGATAGCCTAGGATCCAGCACGACTCGCGCTCAACCATAGCCGAGTCCCAACTAGCCCACCAGGTACATGGACCCAACCGAGGAAAAGGCGACGACGACGTACCAATCCCGGACAACCCCACAACGCCAGAGGAAACACGAACGGAATATACTGCTTCAATACCTGAGACGCCCAGCCGTTCCGCCTCCAGTGTCGCCGCTGCCGCCGAGTCCGACCAAAGCCGTACCAGCGAGGCCATCTCCACGACGTACTTTCCGGCCTTTGTCCCGTTCTCCGCGGAAGGCCCTCCGATTTCCGTCACCGAGGAAACCAGGCCGGTTTCCACACCGTCCGGCAATCGACGTCCTCAGTCTACCTCAGGAGCCTATCGAGTGGACAACACCACGTCACCTAGCCGACACAACACGACGTAACAGCGGTGTCGACCCTGCCGTCGTAGCCGACAACGAAGGAGGTTCTCAGTCCGCGGCGTGTTCCGTAGTGCTGTACCGAACTTATGAACTATGTTCCCATGCAATGTTATTATTACCGACTAAATGATTGAATAAACTCGTATTAAACGCCGTTTCCGTTTTCATTCTTCTGCTCACTACCAGGACCCCACACATTTTTATTCAATTTTTTCAGATATGTGTATAAATAAATTAATTATAATTTGGTGGTAATGACCCGCGATATATGTAATTTAATTGCCATGGCAAATTACCAACATCACTTACAAAATACTCTGCTAAACTGTCTCTATTGTGTTTAACTGCAGCAGCAGTATTATTGGACCCTATACGCCCAACGGATCTTAAATGTGATTCCCTTCTCCATGTTCCTTCACGAATATCGCCATTTTCTGCAACATGGTCAGAAAATCCAGTGGGATAGTACCTTCTTGTATATGAAGGCATGTTCATTTCAGTGGTTCGAATAAAGTTGTGTAAAACAACAGCGGCTTTTATAAATAATATGCAGTTTTCTACATTGGCTATTATGGGTCCTCGGAAAAGCCTCTAGTGCTGAGTAAATATCCCAAATGTGTTTTCAATTGTGCGACGCGCACGTGAAAGTCGATAATTGAAAATGGTTTTGGTATCACCCAAATGTTCTCCTGGATAGGGCCGCATAATACACCGATGCAGTGGAAAAGCCTGGTCGGCCACGAAAAAGTACGGCATTGCAATATTTGTTTGTGGAAGACAATTCTGTTTAGGCAGTTGAAGTGTATCTTCATCCTCCTGTAATATGGCTCTCCCAAACGTGGATTAATGAAATACCGTGCCATCATGTTTGGACCCTGCTGCTCCTATGCCGACCAGCGTGAATCTATAATATGGATCGCAGGTAGCCATAAGAACAACGCTAAAAGAAATTAGTTTATAATATTTTTGTTGGTGCCACTGTATGTATGATTTTATACCTGTTATGTGCATATTGTTATGTGCATATATTTTATAAATATAAATACATTATTAGACATTATAGTGCATTATTAGATATAAGAACATTATTGAACATTACTAAAATTCATACTCTTTGGCTTGCGCAACATAATGAAACATTATTATACAATGTAAGCTTTATCACTTTCGGAAATGCCTTTTGTATTACCTCATTTTAGAATAAGCAAAATCAATGCTAGTAATGTGTCTCATACAATGTAGCGCCACGTGCCGCTGTAATCCGATACCCTGAGTAGATATCCCCACTTAGATGCTATTCTTTAATCAAGGCTTTGTAAATAAAGATAAGAAAAGTTTATAAAAACGCTTGCACTCGTTTGTACGAGCAGAATGTACTTTATCATCTTAAATGTTTGTTATGTAACATATTCACGTTCTCCGAATAAAGCTTATAAAACAATTTTTTAAGTTCTTTATTCGTATAAAACATAACTGGCGCAGTCGTTCGGATGTACAAAGGGCACTAAATGAATTTTCAAACATTAAAATTCAACGTGTCTTTGAGTTTCAACTCTTAATTGTACAATTTCCACAAACCGCTCCAAGGGGATCCAAACATTTTGCCGAAGACAAAATCGCGGAAGCAAAATAAGAAGATACCCTAACAAAAGGAAGCCAACCAACCCTTCGCCGAGAACAAAAATCGTCGACGTGAAGACGCCGTTGGATTCCACAAGCTTGGTCAATTGCAACCCTTAGACTATCGCAGTCAACCCTTTGACTATAGCAGTCAAATAACTACGAAATGAAAATCTCAACGCTGTGAGTACATTTCAGTTTTTGCAAGTGAAAAGCAGTGGCTTACACTTTTATAAAGAATTTAAATAAAACCTTACTAACATTAATTATTAAATTTAGTTTTAAGAATTACGTTACTCATGGTAAGCGAAATTACTAGTGTATTAATTATTAATACTTAATTTCTAGTATACTCTTGAGTAATGGGTAGGAACCTTGACTAGGCCCTTAACATAAATTTTAACATAAATAAATAGTGCTACGTTAAAATAAACATTTTTATATTCAAATAAGTATTTTTAAAGAAAAATTAGAATAAAAATTTTTTACATTAAAATAGGTATTTTTTAAATTAAAATAAACATTTTTACGTTAAAATAAGTATCTTTTAGATTAAAATAAATATTTTTTATTGAGAAAATAAGTTGTAAATGAGTGACTCTGATTCAGATTTAGAAACTCCCAATTTCGACTCAGATTTAGAAACTGAACCAATTAAACAAAATTTTGTACCTATTAGAGTTCATTTAAAACCACCAACATGAAAAATGATTAGTAATCAACCACTCATTCAACCTGTTTTATCAGTCTATCCACCCGGATTTCACATATCAATTCTAAATGAAATCCCACGTTTCGACGGTAACCCAGTTGAATTAAGCGAATATATCAGAGCCGTAGAAGATATATTTGTTCAATTTTACCAACAAGATAATCCCAATGCATATATCAACAAACTACTTTTGTCAGCTGCCCGTAATAGAATAAAAGGCCCAGCTCTCGAAGTAATTACCGGACAAACTATTTTGTCCTGGGATGAACTAAAAAATATTTTAATTGACAATTTTGGAGACCAAAGATCCGAACTAAATTTAACTATTGATTTGTCCCGACTTAAACAAAATTTTAAGGAACACCCTACTGATTTTTATAACAGATGTCGTTCTTTATTGGCAATTTTGAATTCGAAAATATCACTTTCAGACGACACCCAACTTATTAAAGACTATCGCATTAATCATGCCAAAGCTTTAGCTTTGAAAGCTTTTACTAGTGGACTGTTAGAACCCCTAGGATCTTTCCTTAGATCACGTGCCCCTCCTACACTTGAAAATGCATTGACAATTGTTAAAGAGGAATTAGACGTTAGATACTTTCAAAATCTTCAATCTAAACCCCAAAATTTACCTCAACAACCAATTAAATTAACTCCAAAGTCACAACCCACAATTCAAAATTCGCAACCCTATTCACGACCACAACAAAATTATTTTCCACGTTATACGCAACAATTCCAACCCAGCTTTAAACCTGTACAGCAATTAAATTCAAGCCCGTTTCCTATGCGACCTCAATTTTCAAACACACCCGGACAAAACGCTTTTGCTCCGAAGAAAAACTTTCAACCCTCTCATAAACCAGAGCCCATGGAAACTTCAACTATTAAAAAACGCCCTGCATCTCAGCAGATGAGTAATTTTAGACGGAGACATTTTCAACATCCAAGTACTTCTCAACAAAGGAGTACACCAAATTATTTCACAAATAGTGGCCAACGCCCTAATTTTATATCTGAAGAATTACATAATGTTAATACCGAACCCGAACAAGAAGAATTCTATGAATCGTACGACGATTATCCCGTAGAAATCGACGATACGGAACAATATTTCGAAGATCAACAAGAATTTGATACTGAAAATTTTCAGATACAAGCCTCGGAACAAACGATGAATTAGAACATATTTCTATAAATCCTAAATCAAATTTACCCTTTATTTATGTTCCTAGAACCAACGAAAAACTTCTAATTGATACTGGATCTTCAAAAACTATAATGTCCCCTGAATTTGTTTTCAAGAATTTTCCTGATTCCATATATCAACACAATTTCGAAATTACAACTTCTCACGGTACCTCTAAACACAATTTAGTCGCAGACATTCCTTTACCCACGCTTTTTCATGAAGAAGGTAACCATCAAGTTTACCTTTACAATTTTCACACCGAATATGTAGGTTTAATAGGATCAGATTTATTATCCGCCCTTCCGGCTAATATTGATTATAAATGGATGCATATACAGACTGAAAACACTACCATTCCATTTTATTATAATCCATCTATGACAAGACAGCAACAGCAAAAACGTAACGAATGTAACTTCTTAAAATTCAAAGACCCCCAAAATATTCTTCACTCGGAAACAATTCCTCCTCGTACCGAAATGACAGTTCGATTGCCAGCCATAGGAAAAAATGGAAATAAACTATGTCCGAAAATCAAAATTTCCAATGTGTTAACTGTACCTTCCGCAGTAGTACATTTACACAATAATTGGTTTAAAACAACCATATTAAATACATCCGATAAAGAACAAAACATATATATAAGCGATCCTTTATATTTAGAAAATTTCGATATTCCAAACGCTAAATTAATACCAGTTAATAATCACAATATATCATCTGATGACCAAATTACCCCATCTAGAAAGAAGCAAATTCTAGAAAACAATCTAAAAACAAATCTACGATTAGACCACTTAAACGAAGAAGAACAAATCCGTCTCAAAAATCTTTGCCATGAATATCAAGACATATTTTATACCCCCGAATTACCTTTAACTGCTACCAATTTAACTGAACACCATATTCGAACAAAAACAGACGACCCAATTTTTACTAAAACTTATAGATACCCACACTGTCACAGAAACGAAGTTAAGACCCAAATAAATAAAATGTTAAAAGAAAATATTATAGAGCCATCAGAGTCCCCTTATAATTTTCCAATTTGGGTAGTTCCCAAAAAGCTTAATGCCTCAGGAAAACAAAAATTTCGTATAGTAATCGATTATAGAAAATTAAACGCCGAAACTATAGAAGATAAATATCCTCTACCAAATATAGAAACTGTGTTAGACGCTTTAGGTCGAGCCCAATATTTCACAACGCTAGATTTAGCTAGCGGTTTTCATCAAATCAAAATTAAACCTGAAGATCGCGAAAAAACTGCATTTTCGACCGAAGAAGGTCATTATCAATTCAAACGATTACCATTTGGTTTAAAGAATGCCCCTGCCGCATTTCAAAGAGTAATTAATACAGCTTTGTTAGGACTAACGCCTCAACAATGCCTTGTATATCTTGACGACGTAATAATATTTTCTACTTCCTTACAAGAACATTTAATTAGACTAAAAAACGTTTTCGAAAGATGTCGTAAAACGAATTTAAAAATTCAACTTGACAAATCGGAATTCTTACACAAATCAATTAACTACTTAGGACACATTATCACACCTGACGGAATCAAACCAAATCCTGACAAAATTCGTGCTATCATAAACTTTCCCCTTCCTAAAACCCGAACAGAAATTAAATCATTCCTTGGACTTTTAGGCTACTATAGAAAATTTGTAAAGGATTTTGCTAAATTGACAAAATTCCTAACAGTATGCTTAAAGAAAGATAACAAAATTATTCATACACAAAATTTCATAGATTCATTCAATCATTTGAAAACACTATTAACCAGCGAACCTATTTTAACACGTCCCGATTTTGAAAAGCCATTTGAATTAACAACAGACGCATCCCGTTTTGCTTTAGGATCCGTTCTCTCACAAAATCAAAAACCAATTTGTTATGCCTCTAGAACACTTAATGAAACTGAACAAAAATATTCCACAATTGAACGCGAATTATTAGCAATCGTATGGGCAACCAAACAATTTAGACCGTATTTATTCGGAACCAAATTTACATTATATACCGATCACAGACCTTTAGTCTGGCTCAGAAATTTAAAGGAACCAAACTCTAAATTAACTAGATGGTCATTAAAACTAGAAGAATTCGATTTTGAAGTTAAATATTTACCTGGAAAATCAAATAAAGTAGCAGATGCCCTTTCTAGAATTGAAATACACCCGTTAACTTTGAATACAACAAATAAAAATTTGGAAGAAACAGGCCTAAATACCCCCGAACCAACATTAGAAGATAATTTTAGCATTTTACCTGAACGAACTGACTCTCCTAACTTAGACGATTTTATGACAATCCCTGAATTTACATTACCCCCCGAACCTTCTGAACACGAATCTGAACCACCCGATCAAAATATTGACAACAACTCTTTACCTGATACAATACATACACAAGCCAGCTCTACACCTGTCATAGACATTTCTGAAAAACCCTTACAACATTTCAAAAACCAAATTGAATTTATTGAAGCTAATCTCCCACGAAAGATTGAAATCACTACTTTTGATAATAATAAACACATTTCAGTTTTTGTAAATGGACATAATAAAAGAACTCAATTTAATGAACTATTAGTCGAACATTGCCAACCAAAAACGAATTATTATTGCTATTTTTCATCGGATCAAATATATCATGAATTTTCTCAATACGTTAACGAAATAACCAATGAAAATACGCCCAAATTTCATAGATGCATGACACAAGTAACATATATTGTTAACCCTGACGATCGAAAAAGTCAAATACAATTATACCATGAAGGAAAAACCAACCACCGTGGAACTAAAGAAACACTCGAACACTTAGAAAGAAAGTATTATTGGTCAAGCATTCAAAAGGATATTAAAAATTACATAGAGAATTGTTCTATCTGTAAAACTCAAAAATACAATCGAAATCCTATAAATCAACCTTTAAATTTAACCCCTACAAGTAATAGACCTTTCTATTCTGTACACATGGATATATTCCAAATTAATAATCAAAAGTATCTTACCTTCATAGATCCATTTTCAAAATTTGCGCAAGCCTATCATCTTCGATCTAGCAATCTTATAGATATTATAGAACAATTGTTCTGTTTTATTACCACCTTTCCTATTCCCCAAATAATAATAGCTGACAATGAATTTAATAAAAAACCCTTAAAAGACTTTTTTAGATTTCATAAAGTCCAATTTCATGCTAGTACCCCATACCATCACAATTCTAACTCCCCTGTCGAAAGATTACATTCCACTCTAATCGAACAATTTCGTTTATTTGAAAATAAAGTTCCAGAACATCAAAAAAATGCAATATAGCATCTTAGCTTACAATAATACTATCCACTCTAATCTAAAAATGACCCCTAACGAAATAATTTTCGGACATACAGAAAACAGAAACCCCTTTGATCTGGAATTTGATCAAACCTTCATAACAGACTACGTTAATGACCACAAAAATAAAATGAAAAGTATTTATCGAAATTTATCAAATATCCAAGAACAAACAAAAATTAATCGAAATTCGAAAATTAACCCTCAAAGAACTGACCGTAAATTTAAAGAAGGAGATTTAGTTTTCGTTAAAACAGACAACCGAAATAAAAGTAAACCCCGTTTCACTGGCCCTTATAGAATTCAAGAATTATTAGAACACGACACATATATTTTAGTCAATGACAAAAATCAATCTACGATAAAAAGACATGCTAACGCACTATTACCGTCTACAGGACAGCCTACATCCTTATCTCAATCGCCTGGACCATCAAATGTGATGTGACAATAAAAACTTTAACATTCCCACACAATCAACAAATTCACATCTCTCTAATTGATATCAATGACCTTTTAACATCATTATTTGAAATTCCCAAGTATCTGAACAAAATGCAAAGTAAATCTTTACAGCTACCTTATCCTGTCGAATCATCAAATTTACACCTCTACGAAAGCTTAACTAATATTAAAGTGTATCAAATAAACAACACTTTTACGTTCATCTACGAAATTCCACTTATTCAGAAATCCTCGAGTTATCAATCTAATACCTATTTCTGCTTATTATCAAGATCAACTCTTTCATATGATAATACCAACCTTTAATGCAATTTTATTCCCAAAAGAACAAAGTATCCCTATCGAACCTCAACATCGTCAATCAATATCTAATGATCGATATTTCTGTCAAAAAGAAAATCATTTCCCTATACCTAATAATAAATGATGCGAAACGCAGTTAATTCAATTAACGGCAGACTGTTTTGCTATTGTAAATTACAACGACGCTTTGTTTACCTTCAAATCTTCTTCAAAATTTTCAGTGAACCTATTGACAACCACTATTGGTAAACTAAAACCTAGTGCACCCAACGAAAGTATAAAAATTAATAACTCATTAGACTTATCCCACATAGACGTGAATTTACTAAAGCACGAGCAATTGAAGCTTGGTTACCAGAAAAAACAATTATTGTCACAAGAACATGACTTTACAACAACGCATACTTTTAGCTTAAGTTCAATTATTATTGTTACCATATTTATATTAATCGTAATATGCTTTTTTATATATGCTTACTTTAGGCGTCATACTCTAATTAACAAAATAAGTTCGAAATTGCAAACTCCGAATATCCTAGATACAGTGTCGGAACAACCATCAAACTTGTTACAATGTAAAGTATGAACAGCATATAAATTTTAATAATATTTCATATTCCATAAGTTTTTCGTGAAAATCAATTTTCCAAATATGCTTTTCAAACTAAAGATGGAGGAGTAATGTGTCTCATACAATGTAGCGCCACGTGCCGCTGTAATCCGATACCCTGAGTAGATATCCCCACTTAGATGCTATTCTTTAATCAAGGCTTTGTAAATAAAGATAAGAAAAGTTTATAAAAACGCTTGCACTCGTTTGTACGAGCAGAATGTACTTTATCATCTTAAATGTTTGTTATGTAACATATTCACGTTCTCCGAATAAAGCTTATAAAACAATTTTTTAAGTTCTTTATTCGTATAAAACATAACTTGCTTCCTTTGTTTAAACTGTAACTATGACTTATGTTTGGGTTAAAGTAGATCATTATTCCATTTATTACCAAACCACAGATGAAGTCATGTACTTCGTACAGTATAAATACTGAACGTTCTTAATTTCAAAGTAGTTAGTTTTAACCATCGTAGTAACTGTAGCCGAAGGCTCTGCCCGAACTCTGTGTTTAATTGTAATTTTAATTAATAAAAGAAACTCTGAATCTTCTATTTTGTCATTTCTTGTAATTTACATAACAAGAAATAACTGGTGTCAGAAGTGACGATTTTTAACGCGAAAATTAGTGACAAAATCGTGTTACTATTTTTGACGCGCAACTGTGTTGGGACCTCTACGAACGTAAATTCACCGCAAGTCCGAACATCAGCTTCCCCGGAGTAGCCTGGATTCACCGACCTTCCACCGCGAAACGCCCCAGCCTCTGTCTTCAATTTTCTACAACCGAATCTACCTCAATGACTCAATCTACGACTTCGCTCCTGTTATTGTAAGTGTCTTATTTTGTATTACTTGCATATCGTTCTGCATGTCGCATTATCCGAATTTATAAATTTACCAAGACGAGCTTCTTTAAATCA
The DNA here is from genome assembly GCA_963082815.1 of Melanotus villosus. Classification (NCBI taxonomy): domain Eukaryota; kingdom Metazoa; phylum Arthropoda; class Insecta; order Coleoptera; family Elateridae; genus Melanotus; species Melanotus villosus. The sequence continues at coordinate 21,815,772 of OY720426.1, forward strand.
ACATCAACCAATGGCTCCACCACCTTCAGAAAATACCGCTGATCAAAGCGAAACTTCTTCTCAACAGCCGCAAGCTGTACAACCCGCATTACAATTACGCCTTTCCGAATTATTTCAATTTATCAAACCTTTTAATGGAAATCGCGATGAATTGCCAACATTTATTCAAAATGTTGACTGTGCAATTACATGTGCTTCACCGGAACAATACCCTATTTTATTGCGATATATCTTAACCCAAATTTCCGGAAAAGCAGGTGCTTTAATCTGTAATAATCTTTTAAAAATTGGTTAGAATTACGAGATTATTTATTACTTCATTTTCAAGATGCTAAACATCATGTTCAATTATTGTGTGATTTAACCAGCATCGAACAAAAGCCAAACGAAACAATTTCAATTTTTGTTGGTCGATTTGAAACCCTTATCAAAAGATTACGAAATTCTATAACATCAAAACACTAATGACAAAAAATTGTTAGATGGGAGACTTCATTTAATGGAGGAAATAGCTCTATCACGATTTATTCATTTTACACATCCTAAAATCAGCGATCGATTACGTGCTAGTACAATAGTAAATCTAAATGAAGCAATTACGATTGCTCAAGCCGAGAAAAATTCCCTTAAATTAATGAAACAAACTACAACATTTTCGAAACAAATTCAAAAATACTGTAAATTCTGTAAAACGTCTACACACAATACAGACAAATGTTACTCGAAGGTTAACACTCCTAATTATTCACAAAGGAATGTTAGATTTACACAACCCTCAGCTTCCACTTCACAAACCCCTACAAATTCAAAAGTGATTTGTACTTATTGTAAGAATATAGGTCATATTATTCAAAATTGCAAGAAACGCATGTCTAATGAAAACAAACGACAAGGTATTGTAAATCCAAAACCTGTGCTTTCGTTAAACCCCAGCGATTCTTTGGCAACGGTCGACCTAGAGAATCACCCTCAAGGTTACGACCATCAATCAAATTCCAACATGAATCGAATCAACTTCGACAACTGGGACTAAATTCATCATCATTTAATTCAACATCAATATTCTCTGCTTCTTCAAATATTTCTATTTTTCTTAAAACTATCGATAAAAATAATAAAAATAAAATCCTAAAATTATTAATCGATACAGGTGCTTCTGTGTCTTTAATAAAGAAATCGTCTCTGAGTCCTGATTCGCAAATCGATTTCAATAAGCAAATTTCCGTTAAAGGAATTTGTAATACCTTACTTACTACATTAGGAGAAATTATCCTCCCAATTCAAGTTCAAGGATTGACCTTAGAAATTAATTTCTATATTATTAACGATCTTACTAATATTCCCTTTGATGGAATATTAGGTAATGATTTTCTAACTTCGCATAAAGCAACCACTTTTCAAATGGAAAAATTACGTCTTCACAATGTCACAATTCCTCTTACGAATGAAGCCGTTACACAAACCACTGATATTACATTTCTAATTCCTGCTCGTTATGAAGTAGTGATCCCTCTCAAGGTCGCAAATCCTCAAATTCAAGAAGGAATCATTCCTCTTTGCAAACTCAAAGAAGGATTATACATTTCGCAAGCATTAACTTCTGTTAAACCTGATGGTACATGTCTTGCAACAATCGTTAATACTACGGATACTAATGAAACGTATCGTTTATCAACTATAAAATTGGAACCAATCACTGAATCATGCCAATTTTATAAATTTTGCGAAAATTCTAAATCAAATTCTTACACTGAATCTATTTCTACTTTAAATATCAATTATGACTTTGTATTTACGTTAAATTATGAACAATTTCAACGCAACAAGCTTCTTCAACAACATCTTCGTACAAACCACCTTAACGCAGAAGAACAAAAATATCTTTTCGAAATTTGTGAAAAATACAATATCTTCTTCTTGCCAGGTGATCAACTTCATAAAACATCTTCTACTAAGCATTCTATTACCACTACAACTTCAGTTCCTATACATTGTAAAACTTATCGTTTCCCTGAAGCTCACAAATCAGAAGTAAATTCTCAAATTGCTCAAATGAAACAACAAGGGATTATTCGCGATTCACAATCACCCTGGTCCTCTCCTCTTTGGGTGGTACCCAAAAAGAAAGACGCTAGTGGTATACAAAAATGACGCATAGTTATCGATTATCGAAAACTGAATGATATCACAATAGGTGATGCTTATCCTCTACCGAGCATCGAAAATATTTTAAATCAAATTGGAAACTCAAACTATTTTACTACACTAGATCTCGCTAGTGGTTTTCACCAAATTCCTGTTGCTGAAAATGATATCCAAAAAACCGCCTTTTCTACTAATTCTGGGCATTATGAATATACCAGAATGCCGTTTGTATTAAAAAATGCTCCCGCCACATTCCAACGATTAATGAATACTGTACTCTCTGGTCTTGAAGGAATCAAATGTTTTGTCTACATAGATGACATTGTTGTTTACGCAGATTCTTTGGAAAATCACAATAAAAAACTTACGGAAATATTTGACCGACTTCGAATTAATCAGTTACAACTTCAACCCGATAAATGTGAATTTTTACACAAAGAAATAGCATATTTAGGTCACATAATTTCAGAAAAGGGAATAAAACCCAATCCATCAAAGATAACTGTCATTAAAAATTTCCCAATACCAAATTCTCCTACAAAGGTAAAATCATTTTTAGGTCTTACCGGTTATTATCGAAAATTTATTAAAGATTTTTCACTCTTAACAAAACCCTTAACAAATTTACTTCATAAAAATTGTAAATTCATTTGGAATGTAGAACATCAAACAGCCTTTGAAAAATTAAAGGAAATTCTTTCGGAAAATTTGTTATTACAATACCCAAATTTTAAGGAAACTTTTAATTTAACAACCGACGCTAGCAATTTAGCGCTTGGTGCAGTTCTATCTCAAGGTCCAATTAATGCAGACTTACCTGTAGCATTTGCATCCAGAACATTAAACAAAAATGAACAAAATTACAGTACGATAGAAAAAGAGCTTTTAGCTATCGTCTGGTCCATAAAACATTTTAGACCATTCTTATACGGATCAAAATTCAATATAGTAACAGACCACAAGCCTTTGATTTGGCTCAAAAATTGTAAAGACCCATCCTCTAAACTCGTTAGATGGCGATTAACCCTTGAAGAATATGATTACAATATAATTTATAAACCTGGTCGTGTGAATTCAAACGCCGACGCACTTTCCAGAATTGAACTTCAAGAACAATGTTTGTTAACACAAAATCTTACTTTCAATGACTTTCTCAAAGCTCGAAATTGCAATGAGATTCAAAATACAACTATTATGATTAATGATCAATCGATAATTAAATCTTCCAATTTACGATTATTATTCCACTCCCTGGATAATGATGAAAATGTCTTACCTTCTAGAATCCTACTTTCAGAAAACTTGGAACCCCGTAAAGATAATTCACTATCTAGTTTAGAACGAATTTCTGAAAATTATCTCTTAAGCTTTCTTAAAGTTAATTATTTTGATAAACCCACTTATCAGGATTTATTTCAAAGTATTTATAATGTCAGTTTATATGTTAAACAAAATAAACTGGATAAATTAGACATATTAAGCCCCATTGATGATTTTAACACATTAAAACTCAATTATATTTTAGAACTTTTACGTTTCCTAATGCCTTCTAAATGTGAGGTAACTATTTATCAAAATAAGATTACAAACATAACACTTGAAGAAATTGCTCAAATATTATTCAAAAATCATGACTCTCCTGTAGCTGGACATCCCGGTTTTCAGAGAACACTTTCGAGGATTCATGAAAAGTATTATTGGCCAAATATGACCATTGACATTAGAAACTATATAAAGAAATGCGAAACTTCTCAAAAAAACAAAATTAATCGCAACCCAACTAAAGTGCCAATGCAAATCACTACAACCAGTGATTATCCATTTGAAAGATTAGCTTTAGATATTGTAGGCCCGTTACCTATAACTACCTCGGGACATAAATACATCTTAACTATGCAAGATAATTTAACCAAATTCTTATATGCCACCCCTGTACCTGATCACACAGCCGAAACAATCTCCACTGAATTCATAAAATTTATTAGTTTATACGGCACTCCAAGTTCTATATTAACTGATCAAGGAACAGAATTTCTTTCACAAACCTTCAAAGAAGTTAATAAATTCTTAAGGATTACTCATCTCCAAGCAAGCGCTTACCACCCCCAAACTAATGGAAGTTTAGAGCGTACGCATGCTTGTTTAAAGGAATATTTGAAACATTATATTTCTACCGAACAACACCTTTGGGATATTTATTTACCAACTGCTGTTTTAGCGTATAATTCGAATACTCACTCTTCTACGTTGTATACTCCATTTGAATTACTATTCGGTCATAAAGTCAAGTTACCACAAGATTATACCATCTTTAAGTATAATTACGATTCATATCTGAATAATCTGAAGATTCGATTGAACGCTTCACACCAAATAGCAAAACAACGTCTCATTTCATCTAAACAAAAAGCTAAAATCCGATATGACCAATCTATTAATGATACAACATTTCTACCTGGACAATTAGTTCTATTAAAAAACGAACAAACAAAGCTCAATGAGAATAAAAAGTTAAGCCCAACGTACACTGGTCCCTACCCAATAATTTCAACTTCCGATACTAACGCCAAATTAAAATTAGGCAATAAGGAAGTAATCGTGCATCTCAACAGATTAAAAATCTTTTCAGATTAACCCCAGTACTATGCCACACTTATTTTCTACAACAACAAAATTCCGGTTCTGGACTACTTTACGCAAAGGACGGTACATCCAGTATCTCGGATACAACATGGAATTTAATAACTTATCTTAACCTTACAACTCTTACAAATGAAATTGAACTTAATCAACATGAAATTACTCTAAACAAAGCTTGTATTTCAGTCGAAAATATTCCTATAATTCGTCAAAATTGTATTCATGCCAAAACAAATTTCGATTTCAAAATACCTATCATTAAACAAAAATTCAAACACCTTACAGAGCTTCTCAATCAAAACCCTAATTCAACTACCATGTTTCGACAAAAACGCGGATTGGATTTTCTTGGTGGATAGCTGGTACACCAGATGCCTCCGATGCTGAATATTTTACTAACGCTATTGAAGCCCTTTCAAAAGATCAAATTCAATTTGAACATTTACTACAAGATCAAAATCATATAGTTCAAAATGTAGTTTCGAACGTTGAAAATTCTCTAGCATCAATTCAAAATTTTACTAAGCAAATGAATAAAAACGTAGAGACTATGAATAACCTCTCTAAATTTACTCAAAATTTGGCTCAACGACAAAAGCACTCCTATCTTATAATTAACGTCATTACGAACATCTTTTTCATTATAGAAACCATTGACAATCAATTAGAAGCTATTCTAAACTCTATTTTATTCGCAAAACAAAATGTTTTGTCACCCCATGTTTTAAGTCCAACAGAATTCGTCAATCAATTAAGGAAAGTTCATAATAATTTACCAGTTGATAAAACTTTTCCCTTACCACTTATTGAATCTAATGGTCATTTAATACTTGATGTTTCAACACTAAATGTGTTTTTCAAATCTCCATATCTTGTATTTATGATTCATATACCCTTAGTGGATAACATTATCTACACCTTTTTAAAAATATTTCCTTTACCAATTCCTTCCTATAACAACAATCTCACCATTGACTACCAAATGATTCAACCTACTCATAATTATCTCCTTATATCCCCGGACAAAAGGCGATATGTAATTTTACATGATAAGAGTACTTGTAAAGCAATAACCTCAAATCATCAAATCTGTTCGAGTCCACAGCATTATCAGCAAAGCTCAGTAGAGCCCTGTGAAATGTTACTGTTTAGGCAAACGTTGAAACAACTTCCCAAGGATTGTCACAAGATTACACTCCATGACCTCTGTTTTTATGGAATACTTTAGCGAAAAATACGTGGATCCTCACATCTACCTCTGAAGAGAACATTGACATTTCATGCACAACTCATTCTACCAGGAAAGAAGTATTTCGAAACACTGTAATCTTACAACTCGACACAGGATGCATCGCATATGTAAATTCGCTTCGACTTCAAGCACCCAACACCTATCAAAACAATGTGAGCATCTCAATTCCTGAAACGCCCTTCAACAATCTTTGCATTGAATGCGACGATTATCCAAAAACTCAAGACATTCATCTTGAAGCACTTAATCCAATACCATTGCATATGGATGAAATAAAAATAGCCAAAATCAATCTTCAGCGAGTTGATGACAAATTGGATACTCTGATCTACATGCCACATATTCAGAAGTACTATCCCTGGTACAGCTTTCTATCAATTTTATTACTTCTTATTATCAGTTCGTACTTATGCCAATGCATTTGCGGATGTAATCCCCTAACCACATCACTACAATGGCTCACCAAAAGCTGCCGACGATCTTGTGATACCTGCAAAATCCGAAAACATGGCTCAACCACTATAACACCACGGTTCACCATGAAAGAACTGGCTCAAGTTCAAGAAGACGATTTCGACCGTACATCAGTTCATTCTTCTAATGAATTAACAACCCTCAAGCCAAGGTCAGCAATACGCACCTTTACCAAAACTACTCTTGAATGGAAAGATGCAGCATCTTCAATCTAACCCAACGTTGTTGTGTCCTTTCCCTGGGAGGTGTTATGTGCATATTGTTATGTGCATATATTTTATAAATATAAATACATTATTAGACATTATAGTGCATTATTAGATATAAGAACATTATTGAACATTACTAAAATTCATACTCTTTGGCTTGCGCAACATAATGAAACATTATTATACAATGTAAGCTTTATCACTTTCGGAAATGCCTTTTGTATTACCTCATTTTAGAATAAGCAAAATCAATGCTTCCTTTGTTTAAACTGTAACTATGACTTATGTTTGGGTTAAAGTAGATCATTATTCAATTTATTACCAAACCACAGATGAAGTCATGTACTTCGTACAGTATAAATACTGAACGTTCTTAATTTCAAAGTAGTTAGTTTTAACCATCGTAGTAACTGTAGCCGAAGGCTCTGCCCGAACTCTGTGTTTAATTGTAATTTTAATTAATAAAAGAAACTCTGAATCTTCTATTTTGTCATTTCTTGTAATTTACATAACAACTGAAATGCTTTTTACATTTAAAAAATCACTGCCTGAATGTTTTTTGGCTTGGATGGCCACATGTTTTCCGTCTAAAGCGCCAAGGCAGTTTGGCATGTGCCACACGTTAAAATATCCATGGGATATTTTAACAAAATATATGGGATATTTTAACAAAATATTCCATGGTAGGGCTTTTTAGATATTCATTTTGTAAGGTATCCCATAAAACGGTGCAAGTTTCTTTAGGGACGCAATGTACCGTTGTCTTTCCAATCAAAAAATCCCAGGCTAGCTGTTGCATTGAGCAACCATCGGAAAGATAACTAAAAAAAATACATGTATGTAAAATTACTTGATCTATATTTTGAGTTATAATTTACTGTATTGTTATTGCCAGTCTTTCTTCTGGTGATAAGGGATTTCTTGATGTTGATTTCTGAAGTTTCGCCTTTACTAAGTCCAGGAGATGGTCGAACATTTGTGGAGACATTCTCATGTACTTGAAAAACTGTTCCTCATCATGTTGTTTTATGTGTTTAAACAACGTATAAAAACGCCCATGTTGTCTCCTGCGTCTGTTCAGAGGTCGGGTTTTGAATCTGCGATTCCGTTTCTCCTTCTTACGAAGGTACAAGGTAGCTGCAATGCACAATAATAAAAAGGAACCGTACAACGGTATATTTTCTTGGTTCATTTTTTGAAATTTGAATTTCAAAACGTGGTGACTACCCTGTACGTTAACCTAACTATAACTAACTATAAAATAACTAACTATAAAATAAAAAAAGTCCAACTAACACTAAAGCCCATGTCCCACTTTAAAAATTTGTATAAAACTTGTATACAAACGGTTTTTACAGTGTGACAGCACGCAGTTTTTATAAAAATGACGTCACGGTAAAATAATTGTATGGTGTTTCTATTTTGATGACGTCACGTAAAATGATTTTGAGAATACAACAGGTTCTATAATTTTGACGAACGTAGGCATTTGATTGGTTGTTGATGACCTTCGCCGCCCATGTCAGCTGGAAATTCAAATGTCGCCGCATTAACCTCAATGATCGCTTCCCACCAAGTATCATTGTTTGTGTTTGTTTGGTAGCGTACATTTTATTTGATTATTCTAAATTAAAAAATGACAGGAACCTGGTCCAATGAGCAGACAGAAATGTTGATCGAGTTGTACCAAGGGGAAACAATGTTGTACACAGTTTCTGGCCCAAAGTACCATAATAAATTCGCCAGGCAGAGTGCCTTGGAACGAATGGTGGCGGGTTTGCAAGATGTACGACCTAATACTCAAGGTAAAACACGCATTCACATACAATATATGTAATTGATTATTTAATTATTACTAATTATAATATTCTTGTTTGTAGTGAAAGAGATTAAGGCGAGAATAAATAGTTTGCGAGCTAGGTTTAGTACGGAGTTGGGAAAGATTCGTTACTCGCACAGTGGAGCAGGAGCGGAGGTAACGAAAATTACCTTTGCATTTTTTAGCAAGTTGCTCTTTCTGCAAGAACATGTTGCTGCACGCAAAAGTTTTTGCAATTTGCCCAATCCAAACGAGGCATGGGCAGAAAGGATTGAAATCGAGGAGGAAGACGAAAGGGTCAGTTCGGACAGTCAAAGTTTCGCTGTAAGGAATTATTATTTATTACTAAAAAATTGGCGAAGAATCTTCGCTGCACTTTCCATACTTACACAATTGAAAAATGCATAACAAATATATCATAAGCGTGAGGATAAGCAAGGTCTCTGTCACCCATGAACGATTTCAGAGTTCCACATCAAAACTATTAAAACGTAGCATTAAATTATGTTTGTATTTTAAAGACAAAAAAAAATAAAACAGTCTGTGCCAGAGGGCTTACTTTATTTTAGGTATTTATGCCTAAAGTCAAGTAAATATCAAAAATAAATAAAGTTCCAGGCCGACAGAACCTTTATAACGGCACTAAATAATATATAAGTATGTTACAAGAACCTTAATCGTCTCGTAATAAAACTAACTCTTGGGTAGCAGATATGTCCTTTATTAATAACACTACTAATGATAGTGTACAGCTTAATGATTTCCAGCACTTAATACTACTTATGATCACTGAGCGCCTATGTTCTCAAGGAAGAAGCATAAGGCAGATTTTGGCGACGAACCGGGTTTCAAATTTTCGAACCGCTTCGTTTTATTGACGAACCAATGACGTCACGGTTCATAAAATTGAACCGGGTTCCAGCAACCGACGAACCAACCTTTGCAAATGTGTTGCTGACAAGTCGTTTTATATATATATATATATATATATACAATTGTTTAATTTAATATATTAATAAATTTATAATAAATACATATTCTATATATTAACAATTAGTAAATAAAAGTTAGAACAATCCTATACATCTATACCTAATATATGATTTTAATTTTATAATAAGTAAAATAGAGAGAAAGTACAATTATATATATATATATATTAGTGATTTATAAATAAATAATCATTGTATATTACAATAAATGGCTCAATTATTGTGTAATATAAATGTAGGAAAATATCCTAATTATTGTTTATTATATATATATAAAAATTAAATTTAAAATTAATCATTAACTTCTATAATTAGTTCGTATTTGTTGAATAAGACAATTAATTATTATTATTAAAATATTAAATTAAAAACTTATATATTATTAATAATATAAACTATTATATAGAAATTTTTGTTTTTAATAAAAAAAAAAAAACCTCCTTTTCCTTACTTAATATACAACACTTTAAGATTTAAGATTCTATAGACTACTATTAAAATTTCAAGATTTGATAAGAATATTATATAATAGTTTTGTTTTATTGTTTAATACAAAAATTTATATTTATAACTAGTTTAATTTAACTTTAATATTCACTTGTTAATAATTGTTTAATTTTATATGAAATTAATTATTGAGTTAAACTTGTTAAGTTTCACATTGTTTTACTTTTTATTTTATTTTATGTGAATTAATTATTGACAGGAATTTAGTAGTCGGCTGGGGCATCTGTGGCTGGGAAAATTTACTTATGGGGTAAGTAGAGTTAATTTGTTTTATAATGAACATTATTTTTGTAATGTTCATAGGAATTGTATAGGATTCTCTAACTAGGGGTATGTTGGGGGTTTCTATGTAATTCTATATTTTGTGGGAGGAATATCGTGTTAAATTTGATTTTATATACTGATCTAGTTTATAAATTTATCTTATTTGTTTGTATAATTAAATAATTTAAAATAATTTTTTTGTCTTGACTAATAAAGTTTTATTCTAGCTTAGGATTTAGGTTTATTTTTTTTTTACATGCAAAATTAATTTGGTTTAAATAACTTGTTAAGCAGTTTTTTATTTTAAGTATAAATTTACTTTGGACTTAGGAATAAATATAAGTTTGAATGAAATTTGTGCCAGCAATTGCGGTTATACAAATAATGCAATCTAAATTTTATGGTTAATAATTAATTGATATAAGTTAAAGTTTAATATTAAGTTTATTGGGTGGAATTTTATATTTAATAAAAGTTTTTTCTTTGATTATGAGGTTATTAAAATTTTCTTTAAACTAGGATTAGATACCCTATTATTTAAATTGTAAATTCTTGTACCTGATTATTAGTAGTTTATTTTCTTGAAAGTTAAAGATTTTGGCGGTATTTTAGTCCATTCAGATGAACCTGTCCTGTAATTGATAGCCCACGATTTAATTTACTTGTTTTTTTAGTTTGTATATCGTCGTGGTTTGAATATTTTATAAGAATTATAATATTCAATTAATATAAATTTATTTTATATCAGATCAAGGTGCAGCTTATGAATAAGAAGAGATGGGTTACAATAAATTTATTTTTGGTTTATAAACTTAAATGTTTTTAATAATTTGGATTTGAATGTAATATTTTTTAATTTATAGATGTGATTTTGGCTCTAAAATATGCACATATTGCCCGTCGCTCTCGTTTAATATGAGATAAGTCGTAACAAAGTAGATGTACTGGAAAGTGTATCTAGAAAGAACAAATTATAGCTTATTAGAAAGTTTTTTATTTACATTAAAAAGTTCATTGTGCAATTCAATGTGATTTGATTAAATATTTTATTATTAAGTTTAGGTTTTGAAATTATTCTTTATTTTATTAATTTTTTTGAATAAATAATTTTTATTATAGTATATTAGTAAAGTGGTTGAAATTTTGAATTAATTTATATTTTAAAAAAAGAAAAATTAATTTTTTGTACCTTGTGTATCAGGGTTGATTTATTATAATTTTTATATATAGATTTCCCGAATTAAGAGGAGCTATTTAAATATTAATTTAATTGTTTCATAAATTTTTATAATATTTTTATAGTAATGAAACGTTATTCGTTTCTTAATATATCTGGTTTTTTAAGAAAAGAATTTAATTCTATTATTCTTTACTAAAGATTAATTTTTTAATTTTTATGTTTGAATATTAAATATTTTTTGGGATGAGCTTAAAAATATAATACTAAAAATAATTGTAGTTTGCTTAATTAGTATAATTAGAATTGTTAAACTTTAGAATAATTTTATAGTTATTTTTGCTTATATTTTATTTTTATTTTTTTTTTTAGTTTTTATATTAAAATTTATTTTTGAATTTTTTTTAATTAGTGATACTGATTAAATTAGTAAATTTGGATTGTATATTTAATTAGAATTGTTAGGTTGTTAAAAGGAATTCGGCAAAATTGTTTTTCGCCTGTTTAATAAAAACATGTCTTTTTGATTATAATTTAAGGTTTGACCTGCTCAATGAATTATTAAATTGCCGCGGTATCTTGACCGTGCAAAGGTAGCATAATAATTAGTTTTTTTATTGAAAGCTGGAATGAATGGTTGGACGAGAGAACTACTGTCTCTTTTCAATTTTATTTTTAATTTAACTTTTAAGTTAAAAGGCTTAAATTTTTTTTAAAGACGAGAAGACCCTATAGAGTTTTACATTCTTTTATTTATTTTCTTTTTGGTATTTTAATGTTTTTAATTTAAGGTTTGTTTGGTTGGGGTGACCAGAAGATTTAATAAACTCTTCTTTTTTAATCATTGATTTTTGAATTAATAATCTAGATTTTCTAAGTTTAATATAAATTACCTTAGGGATAACAGCGTATTGTATTTGTTTTTAATAGTCATGTGTTTAATTTTTGTGATAAAAGTACGTACATTAATTACTGGTACGAATAACATTCAACTTGATTTTTCTAGAAATTTCGCTTATTCAACCGTATGATATTTTTAGATGGTCATAAAGAGAAAAAAAAATGCTATAAAATTTCGACCTAAAAAATATAGGTTGCCATTTAAAAAAAGTATCGATGACATCATAGCGCAAAGGTATGACCTTGAAAAAAATATTTAAAACCATCAGTTTGTGGAAAATAATTTGTTATAAACCTTTTGTCTAAAACTTTTTTTTCTAAAACTAATAATAAAGGCGCTAGTATCGAGGTTCCATACTTTTTATTCACCCTGTATACCAAAATTTTCTATCATGTCAAACATCAAATTGTCACTGAGCAGCATGGTTTCTTTGAAAAACGTTCAACTGACACAAATTTAATTACATTCGTTGATTTTATAAGCACTGTTATTGTTAGATTTCAATTATTACCGCCATTGCATTATACAGTGTGTCCCAGATCGAGTGGGATTGCATGGGTAACTTTCTTATTATTGAAGATGGAGATTTGGTTAAATTTGCAATGTTTTGCAGTTTTATATGCAGATTTAAAATCTGTTTGAAAAAGTTCAAAATGTCGATCCCGTCAGATGTTATTTAAAGAAAACTAAAAACTGTCATTTTCTTGTATGTCAAATATCTTCGTAAGTATAAGAGATACGAAAAAAAGTTTCATATGAAAGTCACTGTTTTCGATAAAACCAATTTAAAATTGATGTCGAGCAAAAATTCAAGATGGCTGCTTTTGAGGTACTCGTATCAACTTCCTTAAGTTAAATGGACGCCATATTGGATTTTTTGGTTACTGAATAGAATTTTTTATTCTCTTTTCAACGATGTAAGATAACGTATGATTTAATAAAAAATACCAGTAAAATTAATTGTTTTTACATTTTAATCAAGTAGGCTTACATGGATCCAAACAAAATTAGGTGAAATTTATATTAGAAAACATTTGTATGTAATTCCTATAATACTTAGTAACATGTTAATTCAGTACTAAGTCCTAAGTACTTGAACCACAAAAAACATCGTGACATTACTTTTTAAATGTATAATCAAGTAGGTAAGTAGCTATGATGAAAAACAATAACAAAGTTTATCACAATCTGTCAAAAAGCAGGTACTAAAGCTAATTTTGTTTGGATCCATGTAAGCCTACTTGATTAAAATGTAAAAACAATTAATTTTACTGGTATTTTTTATTCAATAATAAGTTATCTTACATCGCTGAAAAGAGAATAAAAAATTCTATTCAGTAACCAAAAAATCCAATATGGCGTCCATTTAACTTAAGGAAGTTGATACGAGTACCTCAAAAGCAGCCATCTTGAATTTTTGTTCGACATCAGTTTTAAATTGGTCTTATCGAAAACAGTGACTTTCGTATGAAACTTTTTTTCGTATCTCTTATACTTACGAAAATATTTGATATACAAGAAAATGACCGTTTTTAGTTTTTTTTAAATAACTTCTGGCGGGTTCGACATTTTGAACTTTTTCAAACAGATTTTAAATCAGCATATAAAACTGCAAGACATTGCCAATTTAACCAAATCTCCATCTTCAATAATAAGAAAGTTACCCATGCAATCCCACTCGATCTGGGACACCCTGTATAACCTATGTAACTGTGTTAAACTTAACCACGCCAGATGGCGCTTCGTTATCGATTTAGTATGACCTTCTCATATACATAAACATAACCTTACATTGTAAGTTCTATTCCGACTGTCATTCGGTCAGTTGTATTCTTAAAATAAAGCCTCGCATTTAAAGTTACCCCGTAGTTATTATTTCTCGACCTGACCAACAGGTTATGGACTCAGAGTGCGCTACACCCACGCGATCGGGAACGCGATAATATAATAAAATCCGGATATTAAATAAAATCTCGGAAATCGAGAATAGCGCGAAAATCGACCGAACAACGTGCCATATTTTAAAATGGCGTACGCGGTTGTGAATCATTCGACGCGACTCGAAACGTTATCTCGTGATAATTACGACACATGGGTAATACAGGCGGAAGCCCTACTAACGAAACACGACACATGGGGTTACGTCTCCGGCGAAATCGAAGAACCGGAAGTGCAAGGCGAAGGTGCGTCACTAGCCGCGGCGCAAGCTGCACACAAAGAATGGAAAAAGATGGACGCCAAGGCAAAAGCGGACTTAATCCTATCAATAAATCCCTCCGAACTCAAACAAATTCGTGGGTGCACGACTTCGCGCGAGGTATGGAACAAATTGGATTCAATCTACGCTTCCAAAGGACCAGCCCGTAAAGCCACGCTTTTGAAACGTCTGACGCAACACAAGATGCAAGATGGCGACGACCTTACGGAACATCTCGCGGGATTTTTTGATACAGTGGATAAGTTGGAAGCGATGAACGTGAGTATTAATACCGAGCTCTTAACGATCATGCTGCTCTACAGTCTCCCTGCCAGTTTTGACAATTTTCGCTGTGCGATCGAGTCTCGCGACGAATTGCCCAGCGCTGAAACTTTGAAAGTAAAAATTATCGAGGAACATAGTGCGCGTTTGACAAAAAATGGTGATACCGCGAGTGCCGCCATGTTTGTGAAATCGGGTAAACAGTTCTCTTACAAGTCAAAAGGTGGCGCTAGCGCTTACAACAGCGCGTCGGCTCAGTTCTTCAACAAGTCAAAAGGTGGCGCCAGTGCTAATAACAGCGCGTCATCCGACTCAAAACAAAAGGCGCGAAAACCAAAATCAAGTGTGAAGTGCGATTTTTGTCACAAAATCGGACACAACGAATCCGAGTGCCGTTTCAAAAAGAAACTTAGTGAACAAAAAGCCAACCAAGTTGATGAAGCTCACTGTTGTTTTTACATGGACAAAGTGACATTGAACTCGAACAGTGAAAACAACCTGTGGTGCATCGACAGTGGCTGTACGTCTCATTTGTGCAACGACAAAAAGGCTTTCACGCGTACGGTTGAAGCGAATAGCAAGGTGAAACTCGCCAATGACATTACCACACGAGTGACCGCTAAAGGTGACGTGCAGATCGCGACCGCGAAAAACACCGTTACTCTTAAAGACGCTTTATACGTGCCCGAATTACGTACTAACCTCATTTCCGTCGCGAAAATCGTCGATCGTGACCACGAAGTGACATTTAAAAGGGACCGTGCAATCGTAAAAGACCTTAACGGCGAAGTGAAAATCGTCGCGAACAGAATAGGCGATCTATTTTACTTACGCGAAATCGAGCAAAAAGCATGTGCTATTTCGGAATTGAAAACCGCCAAAAGCGACGCGGAAATATGGCATGCGCGACTCGGTCATCTCAACTCGAAAGACATGTTCAATATGCTTCGAAACGAAGACGTTTTTGGTCTAAAATTCGACGATTCGGTAAATTTAAACAAATGTAACACGTGCCTCGCCGGGAAAATATCAAGTGCTCCGTTTACCAAGCGAGAAACCTCATCCAAGCAACTTCTGGAATTAATCCACACCGATGTTTGCGGACCAATGAGGACCACTTCTCAAGGCGGCGCGCGGTATTTTATAACCTTCATCGACGATTACAGCCGATGGTGCCAAGTCTACCTTCTCCGCAGCAAGGGAGACGCCGTGGACAAGTTCGTCGAATTTAAGAATTTAGCCGAAAACCAGACTGGACGCAAGATAAAATCCATTCAATCGGACAACGGCCGCGAATTCTGCAACGACAGGATGAAGCGACTTCTTAAAGATGCAGGCATCCATCAGCGCTTGACGACGCCATACACCCCGCAACAAAATGGAGTCGCCGAACGGAAGAATCGTACACTCGTTGAGGCGGCACGATGCATGCTAATCGACTCGGGGATGCCACCATCATTTTGGGCCGAAGCAGTCGTCGCGGCGAACCACGTACGAAACCGATGCGTGACGAAAGGGTTACTCAGCGGGACTCCGTACGAGAAATGGACCGGAAACAAACCGAACATCTCACATCTACGCACATTCGGGAGTAAAGTCTTTATTCTCGACAAGTCTCCAAACAAAGGGAAATTCGAACCAAAAGGATTGCAAGGATTCTTCGTTGGATACTCGGATTGCACCAAGGCTTACCGGGTATGGATACCCAGCGAACGGAAAATTCACACCTCCAGGGACGTAAAGTTTCTAGACGAATTCGGACCTGAAAACTCATACGAGGACTTTTCTCCGGACGAAGAGACGCTAAACCGAAAGGCTTCTTCGGGAAAAGAAGCTAAAATCGACGCAAACGTCAACAATCCGCCTGCGGAAATCATCGAAATTCCACAAGCGCAACCGGACAACAATGCTACACTGGCTCGAGGACGTGGCAGGCCCAAAATCGTAAGGACCGGAAAGAGGGGGCGACCCACAAAGTTGTACAACACGACAGCTGATCGCGTCGATCCAAACGTTTTCGACGTCGGCTCTTCCTCCGAGGACGGCGATTCTGAACCTCCAGCGGCAGGCCCATTACAGCAACGGACCGACAACATGGATGATCCAAGCGATGGAGATGACGATTCGTTTCACGATGCCGATATCGCCATGAACGCATCGGAGATCCCCCTTGCTGACGCCATAAACGGACCGGATCAAGAGGAATGGTTCGACGCCATTTATTCGGAAATGAGAAGCCTGATTATCAATGATACCTGGGAAATGGTGAAAAGACCCGCTGACGCCAAACTGGTCGGTTGCAGGACCGTCTTAAGGAACAAATACAATCCCGACGGCACGCTACTTCGAAGAAAGGCCAGGATAGTCGCGCGAGGATTCACCCAAAGACCGGGAATCGACTTCATGGAAACTTTCGCTCCAGTGGCCCGAATCGAATCGTTTCGATTACTTATGGCTTTATCAGCCAAATTTAATTTACAAGTCTCACAGCTCGACGTCACCACGGCATACCTGAACGGCGATATTGACACGTCAATCTTCATGGCGCCGCCGGATCTACTGGAGGAAACTCTTCAGAAGATGATCGAGACTGAAAATGACAAAATCCTCATCGAAAAAGCAAAGGATATGCTCCGAAATCTGAAGTCTGGGAACAACACTTGCAAGCTAAGGAAGGCGATTTATGGACTTCGACAAGCGGGTCGGCAATGGCACTCCAAGCTGAGTGCTGTCCTGAAATCCGTTGGGTTACGGCCCACGAACTCGGATCCGTGCATTTATGTAGACGAAGGAGGGAAAGCTCCTGTTTTCCTGCTCGTTTACGTCGATGACATCGTCATAGCCTCCGGAAACGCGAACCGGACCAGACAAATCAAGGACGAGCTCACGAGAAGATTCGATGTAAAGGACCTCGGAAACATAAACTACTGCATCGGCATCGAGGTCAAGCAAACAAAGGACAAGATCACCCTATGTCAGACCGGATACATCAGAGACGTCCTACGAAGATTCAAGATGGAAGACTGCAAAGCGGTGAAGACTCCAATGGCGCCGGGGGCCAAGCTTGATCTCCCCGACACCAGCGACGACGCTCCGCGCTTCCCGTTTAGGGAGCTCATCGGAGCACTCATGTACATCGCTATTGGCACTCGTCCTGACATTGCCTACACGGTCAACATGCTAAGCCAATTTAATAATAGTCATAAACAAGACCACTGGCAGGCCGCCAAACGCATCCTGCGTTATCTACGAGGAACCATCGACATGAAATTGATCTACAGCGGGGACCAAGAAAACTTTATCGGGTTCGCAGACGCTGACTGGGGAAACTGCATTACCGACCGGAGATCATACTCGGGATACTCTTTCATCCTGTCCGGATCAGCTGTTTCTTGGTGTTCTCGAAAACAAAGAACAGTCGCACTTTCTTCGACTGAGGCTGAATACATGTGCCTCACTGAAGCTGCAAAGGAAGCGGTATTTCTATGCAATTTTGTACGGGAATTGGGTTTCGAAAACTTGTCGCAAATTGTCATCTTCAACGACAATCAGTCTGCCGGGAAACTCGCCCAAAACCCAGTATTTCATTCTCGCTCTAAACATATAGATATCCGACACCATTTCATACGCCAAGCTCTTCAAAGTCATCCTTTGGAAATCAAGTACCTACCAACCGAATTCATGACTGCCGACATCCTGACGAAGCCTCTACCAGGAGCCAAGCACGAAAGTTGTGTTCACGGATTGGGTTTGCGAAATTGACTTTATCACGGTTAAAATTGAGGGGGGGTGTTAGATTTCAATTATTACCGCCATTGCATTATATAACCTATGTAACTGTGTTAAACTTAACCACGCCAGATGGCGCTTCGTTATCGATTTAGTATGACCTTCTCATATACATAAACATAACCTTACATTGTAAGTTCTATTCCGACTGTCATTCGGTCAGTTGTATTCTTAAAATAAAGCCTCGCATTTAAAGTTACCCCGTAGTTATTATTTCTCGACCTGACTAACAGTTATTGATAAGGGTGGGCAGGTGGATGTGGTATATACGGATTTTGCAAAAGCCTTCGATAAGGTTAATCATGACATCTTGTTGTGCAAGCTTTGGAACTTTGGATTATCGGAAGACTTAATGTTTCT
The DNA here is from genome assembly GCA_963082815.1 of Melanotus villosus. Taxonomy (NCBI): domain Eukaryota; kingdom Metazoa; phylum Arthropoda; class Insecta; order Coleoptera; family Elateridae; genus Melanotus; species Melanotus villosus. The sequence continues at coordinate 21,834,780 of OY720426.1, forward strand.
TTTTAAATCTTATCTAAAAGATAGACATCAGGCAGTTAATCTAAAGGGAGCTAGCTCGAAGTACTACTTAACTCCTTCTGGTGTGCCTCAGGGTAGTAACTTGGGACCTGTGTTGTTCTTAATTTTTATAAACGATTTGTGTTCTTGTCTCAAACATTCGCACGGACTATTATTTGCTGACGATCTTAAAATTTATAAAGAAATCGTTAATGAGAAAGATATAGAACTTCTTCAGCAAGATATAGATTCCATAATTCAATGGAGTTTCAAAAATAAGCTTCATTTTAACGTTGATAAATGTAAATACGTTATTTATACCTTAAATAAAATTCAAATTGCATCACAGTACATGATGAATTGAAACAATTTGCGTAAAGAGTTACAAGTTAGGGATTTGGGAGTAACTTTTGTTCCCACATTGAGCTGGGAGTATCACATAGAGCAAGCTGTGTCTTCCTCATTGAAGAATCTTGGCTTTTTGATGAGGAGTTAATTTCAAATCTACGGCTTCTATAAATATACTGTATAATGCGCTTGTCAGAACAAAACTGGAATATGGATCTAAAATTTGGAACTGTGACGTAAATAAATTCAAAAAAAGACTTGAAACTATTCAAAATAAATACCTCAAATTTTTCTACTACAAGAAGCATGGTCAATATCCTGAGTATTCTATGTATCAAAATGTTAGGCGGGAATTTCAAATCATTAAACTCTGTTACCGTCGTGAAATTATGGATGTTTTGTTTATATTTAAACTAATAAATAATCGTATTGACTGTCCCAACTTGCTACCCCTTGTCAGTCTCTATGTTCCGGCTTACAGAACAAGACCACGAGATATACTGTATATACCACCCTACCGAATAAATTTACGTAGGTCTTCTCCCATTGTGAGAATGCTCAGTTACACTAATAGGTTGGTTTCAGATTCAGATATTAATATATTTAATACGGCCCTTACCTACTACAATTAAAACCCTTATTAAAAATCACTATTATCATCGGTATTTACAATAACTAAAAACTAAAATATTGAGATTTGGTTATCTTTACTAGCGTATACCTATACAGGGTGTGTAAAAATTCGCGTGCAAGCTCTCCGTAACTTTATTCCTTGGACAATAATAAGGCGAAATTCTTATAGCGAAAAAGTCACCAGATGCTTCCTCAACTCGTGCGAGGCCTTCAAAGTTCAAAATTGGCAACGCGAAAAGGAAGCCGTTTTTGCAAAATTCTGTTACTTTATGAATAGATTAAGTAATAACGGCAACAATTTAATATCGTTTATCATTTAAAAGTACAAAAAAAAAATACTAGTCTTCAAATGGAAATTTATAAACCCAAGGGCGCCCCATGAAGGTGGTCTTTGGGAAGGGGCTGTCAAATCAGTCAAAACACATTTGAAACGTGTTCTCGGTAACGCAAATTTGGTATTTGAACATTTGTACACGACTCTAACAATGATAGAGTCAATATTAAATTCAAGGCCGTTATCCCGAATCTCTGCTGACCCTGATGACCTTACCCCATTGTCTCCTGGACATTTCCTAATTGGCCGCCCATTAAACTCCTTACCGGAACCCGATATTACGCACCTTCCGGAAAATCGCTTACGACTTTTTCAACGATCTCAACAAATGGTTCAACATTTTTGGAAGCGTTGGAGCAAGGAGGTAGTCTCTGATTTTCAGCGGCGTCAGAAATGGTTCAAGCATCTGCCGGACCTCCTCCAGTTAGACACCGTCGTCATGCTTCAAGACGACAACTTGCCGCCACTTCAGTGGTTTCTTGGCCGTGTCATTCGGCTCCACCATGGCCACGACAACGTTCTTCGTGCTGCCTCCTTAAGGCTGGCAAATGGAAGTGTTGTGCGGCGTTCCGTGCATCGTTTGTGCGTGTTGCCAACGCAGTGCTAGTTGCGTTATTAAGTGGGTACTCCGTTACAACTCTCTATGCTTAACCTTTTTTGTATCACAATTGCATTTGTTATATTACCATGTATCATTTTTTTTTTGGGGGAGTTCTTCCTCCCACATTTATTGTAAATATTTGTAGTTGTGTTTCTCGTTATTTGTGCCATTTCCTGTTCAGGTATCATTTGTATCTGAGTCTCGTTGAAATCTGGTTGATTTCAAGGCGGGGAGTGTATGATTTTGCATCCCCTTCTCGCAGCTGCATCCCGTTTGTGGGGGTAGTCTGCGGGCTCGAGTCTCACAGAGACGTGCAAATGTCGCAACCCAAGTAGGTTGTATTCTTGTATTAAGTTTTTTAACTGTGTTTAACGTAGTTTAATAGCTGAAACTTGTTCAGTAATTTTGTTAGCGTTTAATATTGCCAATGTTGTGTGTCTCTACATTAAGAATAAACAATTAAATTTTACATGAAGTTTAATTGAAGAAGTTAAGGCAAGCGTTTCCCTTTAGAGCCGTTTGTGTCCACTGCAAATCTTGTTTTATGTGCTTAATTGCTACAGATTCAAAAACTTCTAACATACCTATCTAAATTGATTGGTTTTAAACTGCGCGTAATTTAAATGCCATGATTGACTGGAAAAGTTTCAAACAGTGTTGAATGCTGACTGCTTCGATATCGATCGTATAAAATCATTATTTCATTTATTGTCCACTCATCAATTCCAGGAAAAAAGCAACGATAATGCCGAACAAATTCTGTAAACATGAATTCCTTCCATATTCTTTTACAGAATATGTTTCAGTCCAGTTTAGTCTTTTTAGGAGGAAGAATACACAAGGAGGTTTTGAAAATTCTTGGAAGTTTTTTTAAATTCTATGTCCATTCTGACCGTGTTCATAAATTAAAAGCACATTGGATCGTGCTGACATATAAAGGATGTAATCCAAAACACCTGCAATCCACCAATTTAACAAAAATTTATGGCAGGTTGAATCGGCTGCTTAATCATCAGAAATTCAAAGAATTCAGAAAACCACAAAAAAAACCACCTGTAAAGTCAAAACTAGTCAATTAGTGAAATGTAAGTGGTAAAAATATTGTGACGCAGGTATTTCTGCCCCAGCACTAACTTAACAAGTGAGAACTTGGCTTCATCATACCTTGAAGTTATTGGTTACTTGCCTGAAATTCGCCAAACTCCTCGTTATCTTAAAGACTACCCAGTTAAAGATAATAGTAAATGCCTTTTCCGTGTGGGTGGACCCCATGCTGATGGAGCAGGCTGATGTTGTCCTATTCCCAAAAGAGGACCAGGCGGTGGAGAAAATTGACCGCCACCGTTGAAAAAAAAAAAAAAGGGGGTTGTCGAAATCTGTTGGACGAAGAGAGGTATATTTTCGATAAATGTAAGATTCTACAACTAGTTAAACCCTGAACTTCACTCTTACACTCAGCCGTATTCAACGTCAGCAAAATAGTAAACTTTGGCGTAATAAACCAGCTATAAAAATATCTGCTCAATTAAAATCTAGAAATAATTTTAGAATTATAGTAGCATGCGGAAGGTGCAGCTGAAGTCTCACTTGCAAAATGTAGAAAATTAAAAAATGAAATTTGTCAGCGATACTTCGTATTTGGAGTATTTTTGTGATTAGCAACAACTTTTTTAAATACTTTTTTGCTCATCTTAATCGCTGCTATGACTTTACTTGAAACGCTAGTTTTTATTTTAATCATTGTTGGCTAGATTTGGACTCTAAAAAAATTTCATACCTACAAAAAAGATTCGTCTTAATGGCCTCTATCACTGGTAAAAATTTTATACTAATTGCGGTATTAATAAAATAGTTATTTAGGTGGCTTCATGTAAAGTGAAACCCACTGTATATATTATCTCTATAAAAATAAAAACAAGAATATTCACACTCTGAATGAAATGCGATTCTTCCCAACATCAACAACTAATCGCGCTGCTTCAGAACTTCCCCCTATAGATGATGCTTTTAAGCAACCCCTTAAAAGGTACCTACTTATAATATTGATAAAGGCAAAATGATAGGGATTTCTGTATTTTAGGTGTATACAGGGTATCTCAGACATGACTCCCCAGGCCTATAGCTTTGTTATTTTTAAAAATAACTATAATAAACCATATATATTCGTAAATGGGAGCAAATTCTCTATAAGATGGGGAAAGAAAATGTTAGAAAATCTGTACTCATATTATGGCAGCGATATTCAACTTTTTTTTTTCAAATTGCACACTATGCTTTTGTTCGCTCTTTCTGATAGTACTTTTTATTCTCTTTATAACCATGTAAACCAATATTGGTCTTACATAACAAAATTCTCGAAAAAAATACGATTGAAAGTTGAAGTCTAGGTTTGCCATGGAAACAACTGATTGTTGTAATTTGTACTCGTCGGCGATAAAAACAATAGCGGATACCTTTCTGCATACAACCTTGCTGCTCTTCTTGCATTCCTCTCGCATAAACCATAAATAAGGATCATATCAAGTTTTTCAGAATTAGTGTAATTCATTTCTAATACTCCTAGGATTTTAAACAAGAACATACAAATACAGAAAGAGCACTTGTCATTCTTTACAACGTAAATTGCAATTGTTTTACAGCTATACGCTATTGTTTTCATTGAAAATTGAACCTTTATGAACGTAAAATCAAAGATTCTAAAATTCTTCAATGATAAAATACACACACCACAACACCTTTTGGGTTTTAAAACGCCCAAAATCTAAAATAAGCTGACTGTATTTTGGGAACTGTAGACCAGCGATAAAGAAGACCTCCAAAATGCCAGGTCTCTTAGAATTTGACCACAGAATAGAAATGAAGGAATTCACAGGGTTACTTCGGAAATCAGTATCATTCACAAAGGAAGAGAACACTAGCAAGCGTTTTCCCGTCTCCATAACAGAACCAGCTGAAGATGTTACTGTAAACGTTACATCTGGTAAATTGCTTAATAAAATCTCAAGTCCAGCTTACATCAACTCCAAGTCCTAAGAAATTTTTTCATTTTAGGTGCATGTGTATCCTATCGGTATTCCTCAAGTAATCAAAACCTAATCTTATTATAGGTCGTGAAGTAAGAAAACCATCCAAACTAATCCAAAAACATGTATCAAATACAAAAGGCATTGTGAGAATTATTAATCGTTTTTGGAAAATCCAAAGAAACTCAGGAGGGCGAAGAGTATTAGTTGAACTAATACCTTTTAAAAATTAAATTTTTGTAGGGTTCACTCGTTTGGGGAAATACTGTAATATATATTTAACGAATTATGTGAATTTTGTATATAGAAAACTATCACCTCCCCAGGGATTTGAACCACTGGACTTCGGTTTTATGCGTCAATGCTCCAATTGAACTACAAAGGTAAATCACTGAAAATATGATATTAGTCCAGTATATTTCAAGTAGAAAACTACTTCTCCTGTTTGCAAATCCTTTACTATAGCACCCATACATTTAGATACGCTAGTAAATGGTAGCTCAAGTAAAACGGAAAAATTCAACAATCTACCATCTGGAGCCTTCAACCACATGAATGATAAAGCTCTACAATTCAAAGCTAATCCTACTCCTTTTATCCAATGTACAAGTGCTGCTTCATCTGGACTGGATGCTTGATAAGTTACAACACAATCATCAATAGACTGGAATTACATGTGTGTAATGTAAAGGTTGAACACGCCAAAACTTGGGCATGAATAAAAACTTGCCAATGCTAAGACATAGCTTCTTTCTAATTTTTAGTAAATATATCTACTAACCACAGGATTAAAATCGGACGACGGCTTTTTGCTGCTCATTGGTTGTCATCATGGTGAGCTATCAACTTCAGCACCGCGAACATATTTTGCTTGAACTTACTAAAAATTTTGCAATGAGTTATAGAACACTGCCAAAAAATTGAACTAACTATACTCAATTAATTGTCATTAGAAAAGGTCGTAAAGATACACAAGAAAATTGTAAACTAAAAAAACGGTTAAAATTTCCAAAGAGATACTTAGTCTAGCAAGCCATTTACAGCTATGGAAAAAGAAGTCGGTCATTCATCACCACGGGGAGAATAAACCATGAAATTTACAAAAGCGGTTTCTGCCCTTTTTAGGAACACATACCTCACAAGTATTGTTTTGGCCAGATTCAGCGAGCAATCACTATGCTAAATCAGTGGAAGCACGGTATAGAACCGAATGGAGTGGCTGTAGTTTCCAAAGACTATAACTTACACTACTTACACGTATTAAATATCATAAATAAATAAAATGTGCCGAATTCTTTATTGTACGAATAACTTCTTTTTAAAATATAATTTAAAGTGCCCATGTTTTGGTGTGTTCAACCTTTATTTCTATACTTTACAGCGTCTTGTAGTTCTTCCTCTTTTCAAACATCAGAAATTTATATAATTCGTTGAGAATACACTGAGACAACTCGTTTATAATTAGCTTTTCAACTGTTCTAAACTGTTGTCTTTTATTAATTTTATTAAATTCGTTATTTTTGCAAAAGAACCCAGAAAATGGTGAAGAGGAACAGAATACACAATCATCTACGATACTTTACGCTAGTATCCCACAAATGCACAATCGGCCCAACAGAGGATTTCACAGATGAAAAAACAAGATTGTTTCTCACTGCTTAAATATTTTCGATATTTTCTTATACTCGCACTTCATTCTGAACAGTTTCGATTGGCCTAATCTCGAAACCATAGTCGTACGCTGCCGATTAATGGTCAAGCAAAAACCATCGCCGATTATATATTGCCACCTTAATTTTGGTAAAAACTAAAACAAAGAGCCTAGAAGTGCGTCAAATTCTTTTTGCCTATTGATTTCATGGTGTATCAACTGATGACGACTATCAACCCTCCTTCTATCTTTTCATTGGTCTTCCTTGGCATTTTCTACTTGTTGTTAACTGGTTACAAATTCCGTGTTCTTCAACGATCATACAACTAGTTCCGATACAAAAGGTGTTGTAATTGATTTTATAATTAAATTTCTGGGGGTTGATGCTTCACGGAAAACGTCCGAAAGAAAGCTACACAACAGGAATGAGGCTAGAAGTGTATCGACTAATGACGATTATTAACTCTCAAACCATCTTTTCATTGGTCTTCCTTGAGATTTTCTGCCATGAAGGATCACATACGCCGTCGTTACAATAGTTAAGACTCCGTTCTTCAAAAGCTTGTTCCAGACAAGCAGTTCATATACAGAAGGCATTAAAATTAATTTCACAATTAAATTTCTTTGGGATTTCCATGCTAGGTAGAAGCCAGGAATACCAACTACAAAGCAGGCATGAACCTGAGACTGTATAATTTAATTTTCTGGTTTTAGTTTTCATGGTGTATCAACAGACCATAACCAACTCTCTCTCCTACCATCTTTTCACTGGACTGGTGTTCCTCCCAAAAGTCCAACGTTAACTATGAAAAAGTTGGCGTTGTATACAAAGATATTAACCATTACAGCAAAGACGAATTTCTATAAATTATTATAACTATCGAAGCTGAAGAAGGCAAATTAATACGGGTCGGTTCTTTAAACTGTGGCAAAAGTCATTTGTTGGAAGAAAGGTAAAGCATTCAATTTCATTATTTAGGCACAAATTGCAATTGAGACTGTTTCTCTGGTCTTTTTAGTCAGGAACTCAACTTTGGCCGTATAAAATAAATGGGTTTTTCAAATTCAAATTTCAGATTAGATTAACATAAAAAGTTATTTGCTTAATTTATATTCCAGTTTAAAGCGACTTCCACTACAACCAGCCAATGCTTTAATTTTCATCGTCTGGTTTGATTAGGGGCACGGTGCAATGGGCAAGAAATGGAGCTAAACTCAAAAACATAACATATACAACATAACATCAGTTAAATATTTGATCCACTGTATACAGACATTTTTTGGTCAGGTACTCCTTTAGACAAGCTTTAAAGGAAGTGGTTGTTTTACAGCACTTCAGTTCGGAAGGGAGATTATTAAAAACTTTCAGACCAAAGCGTCGTGGCGACTTTAAGGCCAGTGAAGTATTGCAATGGGGAATGTGACAATTGGCCTCACTTCTAGTATGAAGATTATGAATATTATTGTTTAATAAAAATCACCCTTGTTCTTGTAAATATAAATGCAGAGTTCGTAAATAAATAGAGAAGGTAATGTTAAAATTTTATATTTAACAAAAATATCTTTGCACGATACAAAGTTAGGTATACCTTCAATGCACCGAATAAATTTCTTTTGAGCTTTGAACACATTAGAAGCATAAGTAGAATTGCCCCAAAAGCAAATTCCATACCTGAGTATTGATTCCACATATGCATAATAAATCATTATTAACTGGTCTTTATTAATGACCATCCTTAAATTTCTGAACATATATAATACTGAATTCAATTTAGCTAAGATCTTATTACAGTTCTCCTTCCAATTAAGCAAATTGTCCATATACAAACCAAGAAACTTCACTGAACGTGTATTAGATCGAATTGTTGCGTTATTAACTAAGATATTGAGATCCGCAACATTTCTTTGTCTGTTGTGAAATCTGATTGCACTTGTCTTTTCGGTATTTAAATATATCTTGTTCTGGTTGAACCAATCACACATTTTGTTTAAAATATCATTACAGTCTGACTCCAGGACTCTATCACATTCGTTAGATACTATCACGGAAGTATCATCAGCATAGATCGTAAAAAAGCCTTTAGAGGACACCGAACTAATGTCATTTATATACAGTAAAAATAATATGGGCCCCAGAATAGACCCTTGAGGGACACCCATATTCGTTGTAATATACCCTGAGTTTACTGTTTGCTTAAGATAATCGCTATGGTCAGTAAGACTAACATATTGTCTTCTATTTGTCAAAAATGACTTCACCCATGTTAAGGCTTTTCCAAAGAAGCCAAACAACATCAGTTTTTTTAGTAAAATCTCGTGATCCACACAATCAAATGCCCTGCTGAGATCACAGAAGATCCCAACAGGGCATTCACTAATATCAATTAAATTAATTACCCTTTCATAAAGTGTATGTGTAGCAGTGTCAGTTGACTTACCTCTGGTAAAGCCGTGCTGATTATCACAAATAATCTTGTTGAACTCAAGAAAGTGAGACAATCTATGCAAATAGCAGTATTCAAATATTTTGGAGAATACTGGAGTCAAAGTGATAGGCCTATAATTTACCGTGTTATGTGAATCCCCTCTTTTATAAATAGGGACCACTTTACTCGTTTTCAAAATGTGCGGGAATTTACCACAACAGAACGAAAGATTAACTAGATAAGTAGCTGGATTGATAATAACATGTAAAATCTTTTTAAGGAGGAACGCAGGAACATTGTCAAAGCCTGCTGAGTTATTACTTTTAATTTTTGATGAAATTAATTCAAAAAATTCCCCGGTCGTATAAGGACATAGTCTGAATTTGTTGCCTGTATTACCCATATTTTCATTATTCATACCAACATCATTGTTTACATTATTAGAAATTTGACTTATTATTTGCAGGGGTGCATTGACAAAAAATTCATTAAACAAGCTCGCCACTACACCTGAGTCTGTATGCACAGTATTATCATGTTTGATTACTAAATTGACATCTTTTTGTTTATTTGCACTGGATAGTTCGTGGACAACTTTCCATGCAGATTTTATTTGATTTTGGGCATTTTGTATCTTATGTTGATAATATCGTTTTTTAGTACATTGAACTAATCGCTTGTGTTTTTGCTTTTCATTGGCATATGTGGATTTCAACTCGGTTTCGGAATAAGATAGAATTTGCAAGTCTTTTAAACGCATGCTTGACAGTCTTACTTCATTATTGACCCAAGGCTTTATTGGGCTATTGTCACTTATTCGTTTGCGATGTAAGGGAAAGTTTTCATTAAAAAGCTTTAAGAATATTTCATAAAAGTAACTAAAGGCTACGTCTAAATCATTGATCCCATATAAAATATTCCAGTCAATTGACGCAAGATTCAGTTCAAAATTACAAACATCGCTGTCGTTAAAATTACGTTTATAGAAATATTTTGGAGTACGAATATTTTCTAGGTCATACTCACTTTCAAATAAAATTGTTCTATGGTCTGAGATAAGGTTATCAATAACAGCGCAATAGCCCGTGTCTGCGTTTGTAAAAATATTGTCTATTATTGTTGCAGTTTCAGAGGTAACTCGGGTGGGCCAACGCACCACAGGTTTAAGATTAAAAGATATTAATAGAGATCTTAGTTTATCAAACCCACTGCTTTTTTCATTCAAAGCGTCGGCATTAAATCTAAAGAGGTTATGCTCCGTAGCCTAAAATCCAGGAAGGGTTCAAGATTTTACAAACACCACAAAATACTGCCAATTTAATAAAACATGAAAAAACGTACTTATGGATACTTCATACGGAAGTGACCGTTATGACCACAGTGAAAAAAACAACATCTTCCACCAAAAAGTCTAACTCTAAACAATCTCATCGAGGCTTCACTTCAATATAATCAACAGAAACAGATTTTTTTACACAGTAAGAACTGTCGTTTTGTTTAGAAGGGAGCACAACAAGCGAGCGCATTCTTCGGGGGAACTAAATGCCCCACAGATCAAATCTTCTCGAAACGTAAACTTCAAGATATTGTAGGCGAAACAGATTTTTTTACACAGTAAGAACTGTCGTTTTGTTTAGAAGGGAGCACAACAAAGGAGCGCAGTTCTTCGGGGGAACTAAATGCCGCACAGATCAAATCTTTTCGGAACGTAAACTTCAAGATATTGTAGGCGAAACAGATTTTTTTACACAGTAAGAACTGTCGTTTTGTTTAGAAGGGAGCACAACAAGCGAGCGCAGTTCTTCGGGAGAACTAAATGCCGCACAGATCAAATCTTTTCGAAACGTAAACTTCGAGATATTGTAGGCGAAACAGATTACAGAGGTAAGCAACTGTATGCAACCCCAGGTAGCAGCCATTACCCTACCAACACTGACTCATCCAACGTCATCCTCGCTTACAGTAGCAGCGATTTCAGACGTAGCGACAAGTTCAAGTACAAAACTGGAAACTCAGGTAGCAGATCTGCAACAACAGATCATTGAGCTAACTAGGATGGTAGAGCGCATAGGAAGCAACAAACATCAGCGCACCAGGAACCGATCACGTTCCAGCAGCTGTCAAGATGGTACCTGTTATTATCATCGACGGTTTAAACAAAACGCACGTAAGTGTGTTAAACCGTGCAATTTTTCACAGCCGGAAAACTAATTGAGCCGTCGCTGGTCGGGGCAGTCAGTGACAATCCGGCAGCTACAAATCGCCTCTTCGTAACAGACGCCAAATCCGGAATGCGATTTTTAATCGACACCGGAGCAGACGTTTCGATAATACCGCTGCCTACAAATTCGCGAGTGCACGCTAAACCGACAGATTTTAAACTATTCGCGGCAAACGGTAGTGTTATAGATACTTTCGGGACTACATTATTATGTTTAAATTTAAAACTTCGACGACCATATAAATGGCATTTTTATAGCGCCAAAGTGTCAAAACCGATTATAGGTGCTGATTTTTTAAAACACCACGGACTATTAGTGGATCTCAAAAATCGTCGCCTTGTGGACTCAGTCACGAAACTCTCAGTACAGATGCAACCTACTACCGCAAACGATTCAATTTCTACTATTAACAGGAACGCCAATTCACATTTTATTCTAGCCGAGTTCCCGGACATCACTAGACCGTCACCTTTCCGAAAAACTACGCAACACGATGTCCAGCATCACATCATTGTAAAAGGACCTCCAATATCCCAGCGTCCTAGGGGGCTGGCACCAGAAAAGCTCAAAATCGCCAAGGCTGAATTTGAATATATGCTGGAACATGGGATATGCAGCCCATGGACCAGTCCACTCCACCTGGTGCCAAAAAAGGAAGCAGGAAGTTGGCGTCCGTGTGGGGATTATCGGCGTCTGAATTCTGTCACCGTCGTCGACAGCTACCCAATACCACATATTCATGACTTTACGCATCTTCTTGCGGGTAAGAAAATGTTCTCAAAAATCGATTTAGTGCGCGCTTACCACCATATTCCAATTTCACTAGAGGATATCCCTAAAACAGCCGTAACAACACCGTTTGGACTATACGAGTTTGTGTACATGACGTTTGGGTTATGTAACGCGGCGCAAACCTTTCAACGTTTTATAAATAAAGTGTTATATGGACTTGATTGCTGCTATGCCTATATTGACGATATCTTAATTTTTAGTAATAATGAGGAAGAGCATGGACGACATCTTCGTCAAGTTTTTCAGCGTTTAACAGACTACGGAGTGTCCATAAATGTTGACAAGTGTGTTTTTACTCAAACTAGTTTGGAATATTTGGGATACCAAATATCTTCCGAAGGCACGCGTCCCCTTCCAGCGCGCGTTTCAGCTATTAGGGAGTACAAACCTCTAGATACAGTAAAAGACATTCGTAGATTTTTAGGCATTATAAACTTTTATAGACGTTTTATTAAAAACGCGGCTCACGTGCAAGCTCCTTTAAATGAGTTTTTACGCGATGGCCGCAAAAATGACAAAAGGAAAATCGCCTGGACTCTAACAACGATTCAAGCATTCCAGGACGTCAAGAATCAGCTGGCTGATGCAACCCTCTTGGCTCATCCGGAAGAGGCAGCACAGTTGTCGTTAATGGTCGATGCTTCCGATTTTGCTGTTGGGGCTGCACTTCAACAGTTGAAAGAAAAATCCTGGCAACCACTAGCATTCTTTTCCAGGAAACTGTCACCTTCGGAGCGCAATTATAGCGCTTATGATAGAGAATTGCTGGCAATGTATGAAGCTGTGAAATATTTTCGTTTCATGATTGAAGGCCGTGATCTTACAATTTTAACAGATCACAAACCGTTGACGTTCGCTTTCAATCAAAAACCGGAAAAGGCATCGCCACGGCAACTTCGGCATTTAGATTTTATAGGTCAATTCACAACACGTATACATCACATTGCAGGCACTTCAAACATTGTGGCAGACGCCCTTTCACGCGTAGAAGCTATATCTTTACCAACGTTCGTCACTCCAGAGGAACTAGCCATGGAGCAAGAGCAAGATGAAGAATTGCGTAATGTGTCAGACACATCGCTGAAATTGCGTAAATTCGCGTCATCGGGAAACGACATGCAAATCATGTGTGACGCATCTACCGATAAAATACGCCCCTATGTTCCCAGTTCATTACGAATGAAGATATTTAATTTGTGCCACACACCAGCTCATCCCGGTGCCCGAGCAACCAGCCGTTTAATTAGGGAAAAATATGTATGGCCAAAAATGAAACAGGACATCACGCGCTGGGTGAAGACGTGTATTCCGTGCCAAAAGGCAAAGATACACAGGCACACAAAAAGCCCGATGAAGGAATTTCCAATCCCAGACGAGCGATTCCAACACGTGCATCTTGATTTAGTTGGACCACTGCCAATAAATCAAGGACAGCGCTATCTTTTGACAACGATTGACCGATTTTCCAGGTGGCCAGAAGCGGTTCCGTTAGGCGACTGTACAGCCCAAGTTATCGCTGAGGCATTTTTTAATCACTGGATTTCCAGGTACGGTGCACCGAGCACAATAACAACTGACCAAGGACGCCAGTTCGAGGCCTCACTAATGACCTCGCTAGCCAACTTGACAGGAACCAAAAGGGTCAGAACGACTGCTTATCGAGCCCAAAGTAACGGCATTCTGGAACGTTGGCACCGAACTTTAAAAACGGCAATTACGTGTCACAATGCTGAAAAATGGCTCGAAGTTCTCCCGGTAGTTCTGCTTGGGTTACGCACAACTTACAAGGAAGATCTACGCGCATCACCTGCGGAAATGCTGTATGGCACTACTCTGCGGCTTCCTGGGGAATTCTTTGTAAGTACAAACACTACAGATGACTTGAACCCAGCCCAGTTCTGTATACAACTTCGCGACGCTATGAGACGCCTCCGACCTGTACCAGCAGCCTGGCATGGGAAGTCCACGACATTTGTCTGTAAGGACCTCGTTACCTGCACACATGTATTCCTGCGAGATGACCGAGTGCGTCGTCCGCTCCAACCCCCTTACTCAGGTCCCCATGAGGTTTTAACCCGACGAGAAAAAGTTTTTACAATCAGTGTTAAAGGGAAACCTTATCATGTTTCAATCGATAGATTAAAACCAGCGTTTCTGGTACAGAACGATGAGACGGTAGCAACCCCTCCAGCTGCACCGATACCTAAAACGTCACGGGATGGCAGAATTATAAAGCAACCAATCCGGTTTCGTGACGCAGTTACCACCTAAGTCACCGGGGCGGGGGTACTGTGGCGGTACTCGCGCCACTGGCAATGCAGAAATATCGAGGCGGCTAGTATTTTTATTTTAGTTAGTTTTTGTCAAATATTTAAATTTGTCAATAAACATATTTAGTTCGTAAAAGTTTCTTTATATTAATAAATATAAAAGCAAATACGACAAAGTAATTAACATGTAGCATCAGCGTAAGTGACATCCAGGCAAGTACTTACTACTCTTAATACTCTAAAACCCATTTCGGCTTTCCACGAAATGATTTCACCCTTTGTCGAACAGGCCGTTATATACTCAAAATCGTTGACGAAATGCACATTAAAACCAACAATTGGATCATGAAGAGCTTTTAATTCCCTTAAACGGTTCGATGTTTTTGTATTATAGCTTAAAATCACATTTTTTCGAACAAGATACAACGTTCTGAAAATCTTGAGGTTAGAAAGAATAAAATCGGAGAAATTCTGAAACTGTCAGTGAATACGTACCTACTGTCCATCCGCTGAAAATTGCGGGGCTTTGGCTACGAAAGATCATCCACCTTTGTAATTAACTTTAGGTTCCATTTTATAAGGGAAAATTGTAGAAAATAAGTCGAAGTATCACATGTGAACACTGCAAACAGTCGAAACAAGATGTTGAATTATCCAGGCAATTTTTCGTGAGCAACCGAAAAATACCGTTGGTAGAGCAGAAGACTACCAGACGACGTAATAGGGACACGAAGGTGTTGAACGTATAATAACTTGTGTAAATCAAGTGCATTATTTTTATATTTAAATTAAAAATATTTTGAATTAAGAGGTTTTTCCGGTACATTAAAAATAAAAACAATTTAAAAGAACTACCCTGAATTAATCAGTAGGTACAGGTAACCCTCCTTCAGCACAGTATCCTACAACACGTTTCGCTCTATCACACAACAATAAGATAACTTGCGGAAATCCTCGTATAACACGTCCACCTGCAACACGATTTCGCTCAAGCACGTTCAGAAATTTGCCGAAACCCTCGTATAACACTGTACTTCTACTATTTACCGTATGTACCTACAAAATCTAAAATAAGGCAAGCAAGTTGTCCGGAGCATAACCCTAAAGAGAAAAGCTGAAGTGGAAACATCTGACGAAGGTGATACCTATTCGACCAATTCAGGCAGTTCCGAGATATCGGATGAGATTTTTGAGCTTGAGGAACAAGCATTTGATAACAGTTCTTTAAAACAGGGTGATTATGTGCTAGCGAAAATTGCTGGGAAGAAAACAACGAATTTTTATGTGGCCGAGATAACACGTATCGGTATTGACGAATTTCAAGTTAAATACCTACTTAAAAAGATTTCGTTCTACAAACAAATTTTTGAAAGAAAGTGAAGAAATATTTTCTATTAACAAAGAAAGCCTAGTTTTATCTCTGCCACAGCCTATCGTTCAAGGCTTATCAGAAAGGCAAAGAAATATGTTGACTTTTGGCATTGATTTTTCGTCGTACAAGGTCGAATAGTTAAATTCCCATGTCTTATACAGTGAGCACGTAAAGGTTGGAATAAATTCAATAAAATCTTTATTGGGCAAGTAAGAAAATAATTCTCGGACACGTCGATTTTCTTTTTTAGATGCGCATTTTTTGGTACATCTGTTTTTTATTACGTCATCCTTGTTCGAGTTATGACGTCATCATTAGTTTTTTTAAATAGCAACACCCTCTTTTGATAATACCATTTAAAAGAACACGTTTTCTTGGGTATGTCACATAACAATATTTTTGAACAAAAAAGTTTTAGAATTCATAACATGTAATGAAATAAAAATAGAAAACATAATAAATACAACTAAAACCCTTTAAATTAAATGTTGAAATTGCATATCAGTCACCTCTTGACAATATCTATCTATTGGCGATTTAGATAACCACACACAATCTGTGAATAATGTGGTGACGCGCCATCTTGTTGGTATCATATTGATTCATCCGGCATTTGGGATTTTGATTATTCGGATATAGTGCTATAAGTGCGGGAATTATCTGTTGTAGCAAATTCAAATATTTTTCAGCATTTAATGCGCCGTCAATATAAAATGGTGCAACAATTGTAGTACTAATTTCTCGAAAATATTGATGTAACATTCCATAAAATTTGGCGTCTATACGCAGAAAAATGCGATCTTTTAAATGGTATTATCGAAAGAGGGTGTTGCCATTTAAAAAAACTGATGATGACGTCATAATTCGAACAAGGATGACGTAATAAAAAACAGACGTATACCAAAAAAAGCGCATCTGAAAAAGAAAATCGGCGTGTCCGAGAATTATTTTCTTACTTGCCCAATAAAGATTTTATTGAATTTATTCCAACCTTTACGTGCTCACTGTATGTTATTTCGTAAATAATTGTAACCATTTTTTGTTAAATTGTTCTTTTCTTTAGGAATTTTGAGTTACTAATTCACAATCTTGTTGATGGTTGACTTGAATGTGCAGAGCGAGAGCCTGGGAATGTTGTTTCTGTTGAAATATATTGAAATATTACACCAAAAGGCGACATTGGCGCCATCTATATGTTACTTGTACCGTTCATCTGTTATACAATAAAGTCAGTCTGTGCTAAGAACTCGTGGTGTTAAGTGCGCTTTATTTCTTTTTTTCTTGTAGTTTTTTGTCGCGAGTTGCACAAGAACGACTGCGAACTACATTGCAAGTGTTCCTAAGCTAATAGGACGTGCAAATTATAGTGATTGGGCATTTGCCGCCGAGAATCTTTTGGTTTTAGATGGGCTCGATAATTGTATCAGGGATGCAGAACAAGAAGCAGCCAATGATGCTAAAGCCAAAGCCAAATTGATCCTCACAATAGATCCCAGCCTTTATATTCACATAAAAGAAGCGAAAACAACAAAAGAAGTGTGGAGTAATTTAAAAACACTATTTGATGATTCGAGTATCTCGAGAAGAATCAGTTTACTTCGGGCTTTAATTTCGACTCGTTTAGAAAATTGTGATTCGATGGCTAGCTATGTAAACCAAATAATCGATATAGGCCAAAAACTAAGAGGTACTGGATTTAAAATAGACGATATTTGGATAGGATCATTGCTGCTGGCAGGTTTATCAGAGAAGTTGTCGCCGATGATCATGGCAATAGAGCATTCGGGTATTGCCATAACGGCCGACGCCATTAAAACAAAGCTGATGGACATGGATGCCGATCCGAATACGAACAAGACAGGAAGTGCGTTTGCGAGCAGAGCAAGTTGGCAACAATGGCAACAGAATAGAACTAAAGTTGGCAACGCTAGTAGTTCAAATGAGCAAAATAAAGTTAGCAACACAAGCACTGACAGAAAAGCTGTCAAATGTTATAAATGTAAACAATACGGGCATTTTAAAAGTAAATGTCCGGAGCTTAATAAAACTAATAATTCCAAAACATCCCATGCTTTTAGTGCGATATTTTTAAGTGGGTTGTTCAGTACAGATGAGTGGTTTGTGGACTCAGGTGCTAGCGTTCATAACGTGTGATCGAAAAAATTTCACCTCAAAGTTTGCCATGAAAAATATAAATCATGTCTTTGCTAAAGTCATACAACATAAGCCATTAGAACTACTAAATCTAAAACCACGCCTAACTGATAAAAATTAGAGCAGATTAAATTATTCTAAAAACTAAAATTAAATACAAATTGAACGGAAACATGTTATTAACGAAAAATTATTTTAAAGTAGTTGAGTTATATGACCTCCATTTTCTTGGTGGCAGATTTGAATTCTGTGTTTAATAGAATTAGTGACTTTTTATATGCCTCACAGCATAACAGACATAACCTCACACACCTCACGTAACCTATAAAACAACAGCTGACATTTGTATGGCTTAAAAGTCGACATGCCTAATTTTGTGTTTTCATGTTTCATAGCCAACTTGAGGTGAAATTTTTTCGATCGCATGTTATGACTGTTCAGTTAACCAACGCTGGTTAAAAAATGTTTTGGAACGTACAGATGTAGAAGAAATTATTGTTGCAAATAAAAACAAGGTTTCTGTGTCGTGTTCGGGTGATATTGACATTACCACCGTCGTTGCAAATAAGAAGTGGGACATTAAAGCTGTATTACATTGTACTTTTTTTGTCTAGAAAACTTTGACAAGTTCTTGTACTAGATTCACTTGTCAAAACTTTGATAGTGTAATTCAGAAACTTGTTCAAGTTTGATACAAGTTTTGAAACTAGGTACGGACCAAGTTTCTGTACTAGAGTTGCGCATTGCAGCGAATTTCAGAGCTGCCAACTACATCCAACTTGTTTTCAATTTTGTTAGTTTTTATAACCTAAATTTTTGTAGTTTTTATTGCGGTTCCTTTTTTCCTTCTTTAATAATATACTAACCAGCGTAAGCTAAAATGTATTCTGTGAAACTAACCAAAACAAACACTTAACCGCAAACAATTTTTTTTCTTTAAATTGGCAATTGGCAATTGAACTTTAGCGGAGTCTGCGTAAAAAGAACGGTGACTTGACAGCCATTAAAATTGGGAGGTGGCATATTTGAATTTCTAGTTTAGTGTTTCATCTAGTTTACAAACTTGTCAAAGTTTTCTAGACAAAAAAAGTACAGTGTAATACACGCTTTACGATTAAAGATGTGTTGTGTGTACCTGAATTAACGACAAATTTATTATCAGTAAGTCAGTTAATTAAGAATGGGAACACCGTAAACTTTGAAGGTAGCGTTTGCAAGATACATAACAATCACAAGGAGCTAGTAGGTGTAGCTGATTTAATTGATGGTGTGTACCGATTAAACATTGAGAAGTCACAGCAGTGTTTGTTAGCATCGTCAACAAAGGCCACTGGTGATATCTGGCATCGCAGGTTTGGGCATATAAACTCGAACGACTTAAATAAAATGAAAAAGGGCATAGTGGAAGGATTGACTTACTCAGACGACATCAAGATTCAGAAAGGAAATTGCAAGGTATGTTGTGAGGGTAAACAATCCCGATTACCATTTTCACATAAGGGTACGAGAGCAGATGGTCTGTTAGAGGTTGTGCATGCTGACGTGTGTGGGTTAATGGAAACAAAATCCATTGGAGGTTCCAAGAATTTTGTAATTTTTGAGGATGATTTCAGTCGAATGAGTTTTATATACTTCCTGAAAACAAAAGATGAAGTTCTTCAGCGTTTCAAGGAGTTTAAAATTTTAGTCGAAAACCAGACCAACAAAAAAATCAGAGCTCTACGATCAGACAACGGAGGGGAATTTTGTGGAAATGAGTTCGAAAAATTTCTGATAAGTTATGGAGTTACTCATCAGAAGACAAATCCCTACACTCCAGAACAAAATGGTATGTCGGAGCGACTAAACCGTACGATTGTTGAGAAAGCAAGATGCTTATTGTTTGATGCCGATTTAGGTAAGAAATTCTGGGCTGAGGCTGTAAACACAGCTGTTTACCTAAAGAATAGATCCATTACAACAGGGTTAAATGATAAAACTCCGTTTGAGGTTTGGACTGGCAGAAAGCCCAATGTAAGTCACATTAGGATATTTGGCAGTACAGTTATGGTACATATTCCCAAGGCCAAAAGATTAAAGTGGGATAAGAAATCGGAAGAAATGATTATGGTTGGGTACGCTGACAACGTTAAGGGGTACAGAGTGTATAATCCCAAAGATGACTGTGTCAGTAGAAGTCGGGATGTCATTATAATGGAAAGCAGAAAAGAAACTGTGGACATTATAATAAATACTGAAGGCGAAAATAAAGGAATATTAAATTCTGTGGGGGACAGCAAAGAAATTGAACCTGATAAAACCCCAGAAAAGGATCTCACTGAAAATGACGCAGAGGAAACTGCAGAGGCACCTAGGAGGACAACACGACAACGTAAAGAAAATTTTTTTGAAGACTACGTGACATACATGTGTGTAGGTACTAGTGATTTAAGTAGTGATCCAACCAGTGTACAAGAAGCTATGTCACGACTTGATAAGAAAAGATGGCAACAAGCAATGTTGGAGGAACTACAGTCCTTTGAGGAGAACAACGCCTGGGAAGTAGCAGATGTACCGGCTAAAGGAACAGTGGTAGACTGTAAGTGGTTTTTCAAAAGGAAAAGTGATTGTGAAAATAAAGTGCGGTATAGAGCAAGATTGGTTGCGAAGGGTTTCATTCAGAAACCAGGTGTAGATTATGACGAAACCTTTTCTCCTGTAGTTCGTCACAGTACGTTAAGGTTATTAATTTCGTTATCTGTTCAGTTAAATTTAGAAATAGTACATTTGGATGTGACAACAGCCTTTCTAAATGGTTTTTTACAGGAAGATGTTTTCATGAAGCAACCGGAGGGTTATGAAAATTTAAATAATGAAAATAAAGTTTTAAAATTGAAAAAGGCCATTTATGGGCTTAAACAATCCTCGAGGGCTTGGAATGCGAGGGTTGATGAAGTCTTAAAATTTAATAACGGTTATTGCTATTTATGTGGACGATTTTTTTATATTTTCAAACGATGAAAGCGAAACAAATTTTGTGAAAAAGGAATTGAGTTCAAAATTTAAAATTAAAGATTTAGGGCAGGTAAAACAGTGTCTTGGAATGCGAGTTAATGTTAACAAAGATGAAGGGTTTGTTACTCTGGATCAGGAACATTATATGTATAGACCAGTTGTTGGAAAAATTTAAAATGTAGTACTCCAATGGAGGCTAGTTTAAGTTTAGATAAAAGTGACATTTGCAGTACGCAGTTGCCGTACCAACAACTAATAGGCAGTTTAATGTACTTGGCCGTGCTAACCAGACCCGATATTGCTTATTGTATTAGCTTTCTTAGTCAATTTAATAATAGTTACAATGAACAGCATTGGAAATTTGCAAAGCGAATTTTACAATATTTAAGAAAAACAAAAAACTTTGGTCTAAAATTTGTAAAAGATAATGCAGAACTGGAAACTTTAAAAGGTTTTGTTGATGCTGATTGGGCACATAATTCTCTTGACAGGAAGTCGTATACAGGCTTTTGTTTTAAACTTTGAAATTCTGTAATTTCTTTTTTTTTTTTTTTTTTAATAAATATATTTGTCAGATCAACATATCAATTGTTATACATGACATTACTAATTATATATACATGAACCACATTAATTTGTTTTACATTTTAACAATGCCTAGTTCTAAAGCGGGTTTAGAATAATGTCCCGAATTATTTTATAGTATTGAACTAGATTTAATTGTTAATGTCACCTTGTATTACATCTTGCGGTAATTTTCTCTTGAGTCGCACATGAATATTGGGCTTGCAAAGTTTATAATATTTTGCACCGTCGCACTTATCAATATTGTCTATGAAAGTTTTGGCACTTGTGTGAATATAGTCTTGTATTGGCGAGATTCCTAGCTCATAATGCAGCTGTGTGTTTCGGACATACCATGGTGCGTTTACCGCTATTCGGAGGACCTTATTTTGGAGTCTTTGCAACTTGATGATGTTGGTTTTAGCTGTGTTGCACCAGACTGAAGAGGCGTACAACGCCAGGGGTCGGATTAAAGTTTTATACATTAGTATTGTACACTCTGGTCTGAGCGGAGATTTCCGATTTATTAGCGGATGTAGTTGTTTTAATCGGTGGTAACATTGCTTTAGCTTGCAATTTATATGAAAGCTCCAGCTTAGCCTCATGTCTAAGTGTACACCAAGGTATTTAATGGCTGAGTCTTTTGGATTCCAGGGTATAGCATTTCCATTAATTTTGATGTTGGATGGATTGGTTATTTTTCTAAGTGTGAAAATTTTGCATTGGCATTTTAGCGGGTTGATTTGAATGTTCCATTGCTTGCACCATTTTCCGATTTTGTCTGTTGCGTTTTGTAGTTGTTGAATGGCTTCTTCCAAGTCTTCACTCTGCGTTAGAATAGCCGTATCGTCAGCATACATTGCTAGTGACACTGATGGCTCGGGGATATCGGATGTATATATATTGAATAGAAGAGGCCCTAATATGCTCCCTTGTGGGACTCCTGCTTTTGCATCTTTTGTTTCAGAGATGATCGAGTTTACTTTGACGGCGAATGTTCTATTTTCCAGGAAAGAGAAGATTATGGCTTGGAGGTACGTGGGTATATTTTTTCCTAGGAGTTTTGCTTTTAGACCTTCGACCCACACCTTGTCGAAGGCCTGAGCAATGTCTAAAAAGGCTGCTGGAGTGTAGTATTTGTTTTCAAAGCCCGTTTCGATGATCTCGCTGATTCGCTGAAGCTGGTGACACGTCGAATGGCCTTTTTTGAATCCGAACTGGAAGGGCGGTAAAATATGAAGTGTTTCTACGACTTGTACGAGGCGGGTGTGAATGATTTTCTCTAGGAGCTTTGACAGGGTAGTTAACAGACTTATTGGTCGGTAGTTTATTATATTTTCTTTATCTTTGCCAGGCTTTGCAAACATAAGAACATGCGCATGTTTCCATTCCAGAGGGATGTAATTTCTTGGGAGAGCAGAAAACAAGATACTGTGGCGTTATCGAGCACGGAAGCAGAATATATGGCAATTTCCGAGGCTTCAAAAGAAGCAATATATTTAAGAAATTTATTTTTTGAATTGACTGAACAATCAGTTTGTGTTACATTGTTTAATGACAATCAGAGTGCACAAAAGCTGTCGGTAAATCCCGTATTTCATAAAAGGTCGAAGCACATCGATGTTCGACATCATTTTATTAGAGAAGCAGTTGCTAACTAATAATTTAGTTAAAATTGAATACTTACCGACGGCTGATATGCCCGCTGATATATTTACTAAGAGTTTGAGTTCAACAAAGCATTATAAATTTGTAAATGATTTAGGTATTGTTAATGTAAGCATGTAATAATGTTTTGTAATATTTCGATATAGTAGGGGTGTTGAAATATATTGAAATATTACACCAAAAGGCGACATTGGCGCCATCTATATGTTACTTGTACCGTTCATCTGTTATACAATAAAGTCAGTCTGTGCTAAGAACTCGTGGTGTTAAGTGCGCTTTATTTCTTCAGTTGTTGATGTTTAAGCTGAGCCTCCTTTAGCAAGTGACATCTATTTGTATTAATTTTAATCAAAGGATGTAGAAGTCATCATAAATTTAGTTGCTAAGTTCATTTTAAAATATTTAAAACAGCAAAGGGGTGCTTTGTTTTATGGGTATTTTCGAAGCCCACAGGAGACAAGGGGACATTCACGTTATTTGGAGGAATTTTTTAAAACTGTAGAAGGTGGTCCAAATTGGACACTTTTGATAGGAAACACGAATTTCTAGAGGAGCTAGAAAAAAACTAACCTACATGTTACGAGCTCGATTTTTGTGAGAAAGTGAATGCCGAAAACCGCACATCGATATCTTGAACTGTTTAGAAGATATAGGGTGGTTTTCAATTTTGTGCATTTTTGACCCACCCCCGTAACTTATTTATTTATGATTTTTTTTTGTTTCTGTAAAAACATTCTTAAGGCACTTTTTTTAAAGGAATCCAATGGTGTCCCAAGTTTTTTTGTAAAAAGAATGGTTTTGAAGATATGACATAAACTTGTATTTTTTCTTATGGACTACCCTATATATTTTTGCATATTCTTCTTCTAAATATATAAAATACTTGCTACTTTCCTTTTTAAACATTTATTTTATAACAGCTGTAAGTTTATTTCGTTTTATTGTTCAACATGGCACTCCAGATTAACAAAATTCATCTTATACTATTTTAGAAACAGCAATAAGAAAAAATACAAGTTTATGTCATAGCTTCAAAACCATTCTTTTTACAAAAAAACTTGGGACACCATTGGATTCCTTTAAAAAAAGTGCCTTAAGAATGTTTCTACAGAAACAAAAAATATTCATAAATAAATAAGTTGCGGGGGTGGGTCAATAATGCACAAAATTGAAAACCACCCTATATCTTCTAAACAGTTCAAGATATCGATGTGCGGTTTTCGGCATTCACTTTCTCACAAAAATCGAGCTCGTAACATGTAGGTTAGTTTTTTTCTAGCTCCTCTAGAAATTGGTGTTTCCTATCAAAAGTGTCCAATTTGGACCACCCTGTACATTAAATTAGATCAATTAAATACGTCCTCTGTCCGAAAATATTTGCTACATTTCAATTTCACGTCCAGATTATTGGAAATAGTCAACTTAATTAACATTCTTTAACATATTTATCAGATTTTTTATGAATCTGAGTGTGCGATTGCCAAACTTTGTTTAGATTCGTTGCGCTTTTGTTTTACGCTGCTGTTGCAAAACGTGAAATTCTTACATACTTCAATTAATTAACCGCTGTAACATAACCCTAAACCTCAAAAAGGTGTGGAGAATTTCATAATGATGATCGCAAGCGAATTTTGCATCATTTATTGCAAAATGTCAAAGACGATAACAAACTCAAACGGGGCGCGATGAACCGTGGGAGCTACCTTCCCCACGTCGGGTTAACGTGCAAACGTGGGAACGATCAACATTTCTGAAACTGTGGGGCCTTTGACAATCGGACAGGCTTATGGTTTTCAGGAGAATGTACTGCTGTTCGTTTGGTACCGAATCAGGGTAGCTGGTTAAGCCCCAACCACTGAGAACAGCATCAACATCGGCTCCAACGTCTGAAGTTTCCAATTCGATGGGCATAACCGTGCTGGATACCTAAGCTGATTGAGGTGGATAATTTAAGGAGGGCGACGTCATTTTTAAGGGTTCTTGGATTGAATCTTTCGTGAGTTCTGATGCTTCTAACGGCGTGTCTGGTTCCACCTCTGTCTAGTTGGTTGGAGCCTCCGACAACGCGCACTCTTGATGGAATAGTGCTTTAAATCAATTTTTAATAAAACTTAATGTGTAATTTGCATACGAGTACATGTATAGACAATAAAACACTTGTAATTCAGCACTTTATTAATTATTTTATTTTTAATAAACCAAACAGATTATCTTTTATTCACAAAACAATGTTTTGTTTATTATCGTATTTTGTTTGTATTAACCAAATAGATTTTGAAGAATGTTCTCGTTTGTGAAATCCGATTCTTTTTCTTCGCGGCGATTTCGGATACGACTCCACAATTCCGCTAACAAACAATCCCGCAAGAACCGTGACTTTCAAACAATTTTATTGTTTCCGGATCAAACTTAGAAATGATCGTTTTTCCACCTTGCATCACGTTAATAAGCTATTTTAACAGTACGTCGTCGACGCTTGGTGCAAGGTCGAAGCCAACCGCATGTGGTACTGTATAGAGATCACCAACATACCATTCGTTCCGAAGACTATCAAGTTCTACGTAGGTACATTAGCAATCGAGCGGAGGAGGAAAATGCACGCGTAGGTCGAATTACGGTTCTTCCTTCCTGTCACGTAGGTTCTCCGAGATATATGAATCGTCGATATCTCGATGCCATGACTGTACTAGCTCGTCATGGGAGTTCGCATTTGTTTTGTACATTTACAACAAATCCAAGATGGCCAGAAATAATAGAAAATCTAGAGGGGCATCAAACGTTCGAGCATCGACCCGACCTCGTTTGCCGCGTATTTTCGTGTAAGTTTCAGGAATTCATGAATCACATTGTAGACAAACAAGTATGGGGAGTCGTTCTGAATTTCATGTACGTCATCGAATTTCAGAAACGCGGACTACCTCATGCACACGTTTTATTCACATTTAGACCAGAAGACGCCATTCGAGATGCTGTAACCGTCGATACTATCATTAGTGCAGTACTACCGAGTAAGGAAAACGAACCAATTTTGTTTGAAAAAGTGGTTCAACACATGATCCACAAGCCCTGCGGCGAAAATCGTCCAGAATCCGTTTGTATGAGAGAGGGCAAATGTTCTAAATTTTATCCGAAAGAATTTTCCGAAATAACTCGTTTGTCTCTACGCGGTTCTGTAGTTTACCGCCGTCCGTTCGACGGTTACAGCGTCTCGGTTTTTGCCGCTATCATAGATAATTCGCGAATTGTGCCCCACAACAAGTGGGCCCTCCTTAAGTTCGATTGTCACATTAACGTGGAAGCGCGCTCCAACATCGGTGCGATCAGGTATCTACACAAATACGTGTTAAAAGGACCCGACTGTGTATTAGTAGAAGAGAACGAGATCGATCGTTATCTTGATTGTCGCTACGTTTCGTCGATGGAAGCTGCATGGAAGCTATTAGGACTTTCGCTCACCGATAGATCTCATGCCGTAACCATGCTGACGATTCACGATGAAAACCGCCAGCGTGTATACTACGAGGAAGGCGAAAAAGAAGCGGCATTACAAGAGAGCGTCGAACGAGAAACCATGTTAACCGCATGGTTCGCGCTTAACAGAGTAGATTCACACGCAAAAATCTATTTTACTGGCAAATTCCAGAGCACTACGTTTGGAACAGACAGGACGGTATTTGGAAACGCCGACGTCAAGTCAGCAAGATGCTGGGCGTACTTGCCGACGTATCTCCACTGGATGAACAACTTTTCCATTTAAGAATGCCACTGTTAAACGTTAAAGGAGTTACCAGTTTTGAAGATCTTTTGACCGTAGACGATATTCGTTGCACTACTTTCCGCGAAGCTTGCGATCTTTTGCACTTCACCGAAACGGATGGTGAATACAATCGATGCTTAAGAGAGGCGTCCGTTTACAAAGAACCCGCGCGCTTTAGGGACCTTTTCGCGATGATTTGTTGTGTCGTCGACGTAAATCTTTATGATCGATTAAACGCGTTATGGCAGTCTTATGTTCCACAAATGATCGGCGATTTTGTACGATACCAGCACGTCACAAAACAACGAGCGGCAGAAATGGCTTTCGAACGTGTAAAAAACACGATTCGAAGAAACAACTGCCCCGATTTAGACACGTTAAATTTCGATCTCCAATACAACGATGTAAACGATATTAACTACGACGTTGATGTTGATGGTTCCGAAAACGACATCGTAGAACCAGAGGAAAATAACGAAGGGCCTCACTTAATCGATCCAGAAACCGCATTAAACGACGATCAAATGCAGGTATTTTGCAAAATTATCGATAGCGTAGAAACGGGAATTGATAATCCATCGCGAATTCATTTTGTCGATGGTCCGGGCGGTACGGATAAAACTTATCTTTATAATTATCTAATTCGTTATTTACGCTCGAAAGGTAAATCGGTAATTGCCGTAGCGTGGACAGGAATAGCAGGCACATTGTTGACCGGAGGTACCACCGCTCATCGAGCTTTTCGGTTACCTTTGTCGCTGTTACCCGATTCAACAATAAACATGTCAGTTAACGATCCGAAAGCTTTGAAAATAAAAAACGCCGATCTCGTGGTATGGGACGAAGAAGCTCCCATGACACCAAAAACCGCTCTCGAAGCCATCGACAAATATCTCCGCGATCTGATGGGTAAGAAAGAAACTCGAATGGGAGGTAAAGTCTTCGTTCTCGGAGGAGACTTTCGTCAAGTATTACCGGTAATTGTGAGAGCACATAGAACGACCGTAGTAGGAATGTCGTTGAAAAGAAGTTATTTGTGGCATGACGTTCAACGACATTATCTACGCCAGAATATGCGAACTGCCGAAGGCCAACAGTCTTTTTCAAAATGGCTTCTCGAGTTAGGAGAAGGTCGTCCCCGATACGTCAATTTCTTCACAGTGCCGACGACCTGGTACAATTACCAATAAAGTGCATCGTTGATACGGAAGAAGCACCAGTACGTTTCGTTTTCGGCGATAACCTGGAAGCGGCCAGTTCAGATCGAGCCATTTTATACCCGACCAACGCCGTTGCAGACAGTCTGAACTCTACGATAGTAAATAAAATCCAGGGGAACGCCAGAGTTTATTTCAGCGTAGATTCCTACGAACAGAACGTAGACGATGACTTCGGGGTGACTCTGGATCTACTTAACTCGATCACTTCCCCATCTCCGCCGCCTCACGCTTTAACATTGAAGGACGGCATCGTAGTGATGCTCCTGCGGAACATGGATATCGATAGAGGACTATGTAACGGTACCAGATTGAAGATTTTGGGCATGCACGACCACGTTTTACGGGTGCAATTGCTTACTGGTAGCCATGCGGGCGAGATACACTTCATTCCGAGATTGAAGATGACAGTTTTAGACGGATCTCTTCCGAAACCCATCACCAGATTACAATTCCCGGTTCGTGGGGCATACGCGTTAACAATTAATAAAGCTCAGGGGCAAACTTTTCAGAAAGTGGGGATTTGTCTTCAATAACCCTGTTTTGCTCACGGTCAACTCTAGTTGCGTTTTCAAGGGCAACGAAATTGGCCGATGTTGCCGCCTACGTGAACAACAGTACTCAACAAGGCCGTTTTTCACACAACAGAAGAAATGAAGTGCACACGCGGAATGTCGTTTATCAAACCATACTAGATAGAGAAGACGACAATGTTTTCGGACATCAATTCGAGTGCGATCCAACACCGCCTACCACCAACGAGTTGGAGGAAATCTTTGCGGAAGATTTTCATGAATAACTTCCAAAGACACCATTTTTTTTGTGCAAAATTTTGGTGATTACTTATAGTAAAGCAAAGATTATGTTTAATTTCGACAGGCCTTCGTTGTTCACGAATACGTCCTCATTGCGCTATTTCTTCGTTCTAAATTGTGGTTACTAATGGTAGACGAAAGTTTATGTTTAGTTTCCACACAGTTGCGCTTTTCACGACTACGTTTTCATTGTGTAATTTCCGTGAGCGATCCACCAAGACCAACATTTGGTTAGATCGCAGTAGTATTTCGTGGACGTCGACGATGCCGTCAATCGTCGTACTAATGTAATAGGGGATCGAGAAGACGCCCTTACGGTCCATTAGGTCCGTCGAAAGGATGCTTTGTGATGTGAATCCTTTTACCGAGGCGTACCAAACCATGCGCGAGGTGATTCAAGAAAGAGAACTGTGGGATCGCCTAGACGAAGTTTTGCTCGTCTTCAAGGATGACATCAACGGCGATTTACAGCAGCAAAACATGCCTACCAGTCGTTCGAACGTTGCGGCCGTTTTAACGAGAGAAGCGCCGCCGATAAATCCGGAATTCGTCGTTTATCCTCGCAAGGTTCGTAGAGGCAACAACGAGCTTCGAAATTTAAACCGTTTAACGGATTCGTTTGTTTATCCGATTCTTTCTCTTTGCGGCGATTTCGGATACGACTCCGCAATTCCGCTAGCGAACAATCCCGCAAGAACCGTGACTTTCAAACAATTTTATTGTTTCCGGATCAAACTTAGAAATGATCGTTTTTCCACCTTGCATCACGGTAATAAGCTATTCCAGCAGTACGTCGTCGACGCTTGGTGCAAGGTCAAAGCCAACCGGACGTGGTACTATAGAGACCACCAACGTACCATTCGTTCGGAAGATTATCAAATACTACGGAGATACATCAGCAATCGAGCAGAAGAAGAAGACGCTCGTGAATTACGATTCTTCCTTCGGGACATATAGGTTCTCCGAGATACATTAATCGCCGATATCTCGATGCGATGACCGTCGTAGCTCATCACGAGAGTCCGCATTTTTTTGCATTTATTTACATCGAATCCGCGCTGGCCGGCAATAGTAGAAAACCTAGAAGGTCATCAATCGTTCGAGCATCGACCCGACCTCGTTTGCCGTGTATTTTCGTGTGTTTCAGGAGTTTTCAAATGACGTTGTAGAAAAACAAGTATGGGGAGTCGTTCTGAACTGGATGTACGCCATCGATTTCCATATACGCGGTCTACAGCACGCACACGTGTTATTTACGTTTAGACCGGAAGATGCCATTCGAGACGCCGTCGCTGTCGATTGTATCATCAGTGCCGTACTACCAAGTGAGCAAGAGGAAGCAATCTTATTTGAAAAAGTGGTTCAACACATGATCCACAAGCCATGCGTAGAAAATCGCCCGGAAGCCGTTTCTATGAGAGAGGGCAAGTGCTCTAAATTCTATGCGAAACAATTATCCGAAGTGACTCGTTTTCCTCCTCGCGGCTCCGTAGTCTACCGCTGTACGCTAGACGGCCACAGCGTCCCGGTTTTCGGCGCAAACATAGACAATTCGCGGGTTGTACCATATAACAAGTGGACCCTCATTTAGTTCGATTGCGTCGGCGCAATCAGATATTTACATAAATATGTGTGAAAAGGAACGGACTGCGTATTAATAGAAGTAGTCGGCGAAGATCACCGGGTAATGCACTGGGACGAGATCGATCGTTACCTTGATTGTCGCTACTTTCGTCAATGGAAGCCGCATGGAAATTACTGGGACTTTCGCTCGCCGGTAGGTCTCATGCCGTAACCATGCTGACGATTCACGATGAGAACCGCCAGCGCGTATATTACGAAGAAAGCGAGGAAGAAGCGGCGTTACAAGAGAGCGCCGAAAGAGAAACTATGTTAACCGCATGGTTCGCGCTCAACAGGGTAGATCCATAATATATGCAACAACCCTGTTTTACTGGCAAATTCCAGAACATTAAGTCTGGAACAGACGGAACGGCATTTGGGAACGTCGACGCTAAGCCAGCAAGCTGCTGGGCGTACTTGCCTACGTGTCTCCACGCGATGATCAACTTTTTCATTTAAGAATATTACTATTAACTTTTAATAATAAAATACTTTCAAATTTTATTAGGTTTACGTGCCACAGAAGAATAAACAGAGTTCGCCCTCAGGCTCTCAATTTGTGGGTTTAGTATTTACCTGCAGAAACAAAATTTTCAAGAAGCATTTAGTTTTACTGTTTTTTCCGCTTAACGTAAACGTAATATTTTTAGTATTTATAGTAGGTAAGGGCGGTTTGCACAAACATGATTCGACGGGATCGTCAAATTAATCATTCGTCAAAGTGAAAAAAAAATCGCATCAAAATTCAAATGCATATGGCGAATAACAAATAAGTAAACAAAAAATGATGCTCTTTTATCAACTTTGATCATTCGTAAACTTTAATTGTGCTTGTGCTATAATACTTTGGTTTTTTGATGTATAGTGTGTTAATTTTTTGATTGTGAATGCAACTTCCAAGGTATTTTGGTTATTTATTTCTAATTATGCAAAATTACAGTTTGGTCGACCAGATGTACTTACCGAATTCATGTTGACGCTTCTTAAAATGTTTTATCTATAATGTGAACCTCGATGTCCGTAGTTAGAATACGAGCGGCAAATTTGAAATTTCACGTGTTCTAAAATTGTGTAGTACAGGGTATCCATATTTGCACATGTTATAGCTACCTCGTCCACGCACTAAACACCAT
The DNA here is from genome assembly GCA_963082815.1 of Melanotus villosus. Classification (NCBI taxonomy): domain Eukaryota; kingdom Metazoa; phylum Arthropoda; class Insecta; order Coleoptera; family Elateridae; genus Melanotus; species Melanotus villosus. The sequence goes on from OY720426.1 coordinate 21,866,374, forward strand.
CGGTATGTCCGAATTAATTATCTGTACTGGAAGAAGCTGGTGCAGAGCTGGCTACCTTTTGTATCTCGGAAGACTTGTCGTCGTAAGATTCTACCTCCTAGGGATAAGGCGGTTTCTGGACATGCCTACCAGTAGTCAACATACTGTTATGAGGTGGTTATTGATCCAGAATGAAAATAGTAAAAAGATTAAAAAGAAGAACAGGAGAAAGGTGAAATTTTTTAAATGATAACTACCTATTTCCTGTTTATAATGTAACCTTCAGTTCAACGTATGAAAACAATTATAAATTTTATATTAGATGAGGAATTTCACGAAATCCTTGACGCGTGCAAGAGGAGCTATAGACTTGGTGAAACTTATTTTAAAAAACATCAGTTTGGCATCAATTCTTCAGAAATGGGATAAAGATATAGAAACGAAATTTAACAAAATGCGAGCCAACCCGATGACAGTCTTGTTATTGAAGGCACTAAGAAAAATATATGGTAACGACCGTAAGAGGTTCATTGATGAGACAAACAAATTTCTAAAAAATACTTCAAGAGCAATCACATATAAAATCGAGTGGAAAGCTTTAGTTGGTGAATTAATACCAGGGCATAAATTAACTAAGCAAAATTCCAATGGGTCATTTCCCAGTGACATCACAAGGAAGGGTGGGAGTAACAACATGGCTGCTTTGGAGGTAAACAAAGTGCTTTAACGTATTACACGTAGTTAAAATTGTGTTGTGCAATAGACAATTAAAGTAATTTGAGCTTTTAAAAGTAAGTTGATTTGTATAATTTATTTCATTTAATAGATAAAGATTTAATTGCAGCAATAACATTGTTTTTTGTTAAAATTTACCCACATATTAACAATGTTTTAGTGCAGTTGTTGACTGCTCTAATAACAGTATGCGAAACTGGCAAAAAAAGTTCTTCCTCATACCTTCAGAGAGGGACAACAGGGGTCGAACATTAGAACGAAGGATTCAAAGACGACAAGCTTGGATACAGTCATTACACAGGAGTGATTTGACCGAATCTAAAATTAAATATATGAGGATATGTTCTGACCATTTCGTATCAGGTAAAGTTAATTGCTTTATATTTCTAAAGTAGAAATTTTAAGAGCATTTTTATAGGAAACCCAGCTGGATATGGAGACATCGACAATCCTGATTATGTACCAAATTTAAAAATGGGTTAACGGTCATGTAAATCAAATGCACAGTCTGCTGCACGCTGATATGCCAGAATAACTAAAGGAAAGAGCAGTAAAAAAGGCCAACACAGCTAAAATTTGAAAACCTTTATTGATATTATATTCTCTTCATATTCACTCAATAATAAGGTACAACATTAAGCAACACGTGTGTACATTCATTATTCCCATGTCTATTAGGATATTTACCTATTAATAAAATATACCTATATAATATAAAGATTTTTATCTATAACATGAATGTTAAAAAAGTATATAACCTTATTTACTATCCTATCACTAATATAGAACCACTATAAACACACAAACAGGGTTTATTTGAGAATTTGAGTTTGAAAACAGCGCAACGAACACGGGATTGCATAAATATACCGCCACTATTTGTCTACCTCCAGATCGGCTGTTCGACGCCATATTGGCGACGTCACTGGAAATGATCAATTGCCTGAAGAACCTGTTCAGAAACAAAACCTTCTTGAAAAACATATACCGGGTGATTCAGGTTGGTATTCGCACCCTTATATCTTTACTGATTTTAAAGATAAGTACTTGATATTTTGGAATGATTAATGGTCCATATACGCTTATGGAAAAGTGATATTTTCTGTAAAATACAACTTCCGGTTTAACCGGAAGTTAGAATAATTTACATTTTTCAAATGGAATGGTATATTTTTTCTTCAACTACTAGATCCGCTGTTTTTTTCTCTTTTCAACCATATAAAAATGTTTCGAAGTTTTTCTTCAAATAAGGAAGTAATTTAAAAAAACACAATCATGACATGAAATACTAATACAACCAAATACGTATGTAATTTACAAACAACTGCAATGTGGATTATAACACATTATGACGTCACTGAAACAAAATCATACCTACTTCAATTGTTTAAACAAATTAACAAGCATTGACAAGTATAGCCACCTAATTTCGTATCAGTTACCTGAGATTTGTTACCGATTTCTTTTTTATGTTATTACCTAATTACTACAAAATATGGAAGTAATTAGTTACAGTAATGAGCACAAGCTGGACATGATCTTAATATACGGTGAGTGTCACAGGAACGCGCGTGCATCGAAACGTTTATACGTACAACGTTATCCTGGCAGACCTGCCCTCAGTGATAAGCTATTTACAAAATTAGCTAATAATTTGAAGGAAATAGGATCCTTTAGTAAAAAGCGCATTGTTTTCTGCCCAGAATTGCGAGAAACGAAGACCATGCTGCAGATGTCATGGGAAGAGTTATTGTCGATCCTAACATTTCCATTCGGCAAATAGCTCAGGAAACAGATATTTCGTATACATCAATTCAACGTATTCTTAAAGAAAATAAATTTCATGTATCTAAAATCCATTAAATGGGCAGATCATTGGTCCAAAATTTTATGAGGGAACACGGAATTCTCAGCGATATTTGCAATTTATCAGAGAAGAATTAGGTGAATATCTAGAAAATGTGCCATTAGAAACGCGAAGGGAGATATATTTTCAGCAGGATGGAGCTCCCCCACATAATGCAGGAATAGTATCAAATTACTTGCAACTAACATTTCCTGGGAGGTGGATAGCTAACAATGGAGCAGTGAGGTGGCCTGCTCGAAGTCCTGATTTAACGCCGCTAGACTACTTTTTACGGGGGTATCTTAAAGATAAAGTATACGTACGACCATTGATAGATGTAGAGGACTTGAAAACAAGAATTCGAGACGAATGTAGAAACATTAGTGAAGAGACTCTTAGAAACGTGACCACGCGTGAGCTTCTGCATAGGGCAGAATGCTGTTTAGAAGCTAATGGTGGACATTTTGAACATTTGATTTGATTTGATTTGCTTCTAGTGAGATACCCTAATTTTGTTGTTTCCACAAATAATAATTATAAATTGTTTGATATTATATTAAAGTTTAATTTGGTTGTGTTAGTATTTCATGTCATGATTGTGTTTTTTTTTAATTACTTCCTTATTTGAAGAAAAACTTCGAAACATTTTTATACGGTTGAAAAGAGAAAAAAACAGCGGATCTAGTAGTTGAAGAAAAAATATACCATTCCATTTGAAAAATGAAAATTATTCTAACTTCCGGTTAAACCGGAAGTAGTATTTTACTGAAAATACCACTTTTCCAAAAGCGTATATGGATCATTAATCATACCAAAAAATCAAGCACTTATCTTTAAAATCAGTAAAAATATAAGGGTGCGAATACCAGCCTGAATCACCCGGTATAAGCAAATTTTTTGAAGAGCATGCTTTTTTGAGAGTCTACAAATTCTTCCTGACTCAGTAAAAACGTGAGTACCGTTTACAAAATGTATCCTACATAAATATGCATTTACAGAATTGTAAACACATAGCTGGCTCACCCAATAGTTTGTTTACCTGTTGCGCAAACGAATTTTTAATTAATAAACAAATTGGAACTAGGATTGACGTTCATACTACCTATCTGAGTATATCTACACGTTGTCCCCTGAAATTTTAACTACGGTACTTGTAGATCATGCGTAGGTGGTACTTTAGACACAAATTAACGTTACCGTTGAACATTGACAGACGTTTGAATTTACAGTAGAACCCCCATTCAGTAAACTCCTATTTAATGATTTTTTCTATTTAGTGATGATTTAATCAAGATTTTGATCTTCAGGCTAAATCACGTGTAAAAGTACCTCTAAATTGTGATGTACAAATTCTATATAATGATGTTTTTCTAACAAAATTTTACCCAAGTTGTATGTACTTAGGAATGCAGAGAAGGTTTTGAGCAGAATATAAAATGTGGGGTTTTTCTTAAAATTGCTTACCTGCTGCCATCACTATTGTTAAGCGAATTATAGGATTTCTTAATGGAGTTCTTACTACACGTTTTTGCTAATGTACCAAGAATTTCCTCCACTTTGTACTATGTAAAATGCATTCCAAATTTACATTTTTCAATTGCTATTGTGGCGTTCAACTAACCAGTTGTTTAAAAATGGCAAAACGAAAGTGTTTGAGTTTTGAAGAGAAATTGAAAGTGTTGGAAGATGTAGACAATGGTGTTAAACAGAAAGACGTTGCTGTGTCGGCTATTGTAAAAAACCGTGAAAAAGTGGTAAAGCAGGGCCAGGAAATTGATTCAGGAAGGAAAAGAATTAAGTTGTGCACATATGAAGACTTGGACGAGGCAATTTTAAAGTGGATAGACGTGGTTCGTGATAAAAATGTTCCACTTTCTGGTCCTTTAATAAAAGAAAAGGCATTGTTTTACGCACAAGCTCTGGGTCACGCAGCTTTTCAAGCGAGTAATGGATGGTTAGATAAGTTTAAGCAACGGCATAAGATTTCCGAAAAAATTTTTAGCGGCGAAAGTGCTACTGTAAGTGACGATAAATGTACGCAATGGTTGCAATCTGTATTAAAAAAAGTTTTGAATAAGTATGATCCCAAAGACATTTATAACGCCGATGAAACTGGTTTATTTTTTAAGTGCATACCGAACCGAACATTGGCTTTTAAAAATGATAAGTGTTTTGGAGGTAAAAACAGTAAAGAACGAATTACGGTCATGATTGGGGCGAAATGACGGGAACTGAAAAAATGAAGCTGCTTGTAATAGGCAAAAGTAAAAATCCACGATGTTTTAAAGGAGTAAAATCGTTAGAAGTGGATCATGATTTCAATAAGAAGGCATGGATGACCAGTAAGATTTTTGAAGAATGGTTACAAAAATTTGATAAACAAATGGGTAGGGAAAAACGTAAAGTGGCTTTAATTGTGGATAACTGCCCAGCCCACCCTGTATCTATAAAGTCAAAATTCAAAAACGTTGAATTGATCTTCTTTCCGCCAAACATGACATCAAAACTGCAGCCAATGGACCAAGGGATTATAAAAAATTTAAAATTCCATTTCCGTAAAAGGATATTGAAAAAAATTATTTTAGCTGTCGAAGAAGGTAAACCCACCGACAAAATCATTAATCTTCGTGAGTGTATATCGGAATTATCGAAGGTATGGCGATTTGAAGTGACCCAAGAGACAATCAAAAACTGTTTTGGCAAGGCTGGGTTCACACCAAATTTGTCAAATTGGGAAGATGAAGATGATATGCAATTAGCCGAATTAAAGAAGACATGGGAACAGCTTAAAGTTTTGGGCAATGTTTGTGATCAAGTCGAACTTGATGACTTTTTAAACGTTGATGAAGGTGTATTAATTACCGAATATCCAGACGACAATGAAATTTTAAATAGCGTTGTTAAAGAAAACGAACAAAATTCGAGTGACCATGAAGAAGAAGGTGAAGTGGATGATATAGTAATTGATAATCCTACCAAAACCGAGATGATTCAGGCATTTGAAACCATTCGCCGGGGCTTTCAATGTCAAGAAAATGTTTCCGAAGTGATATTTAATGCTTTAAATAAATGTGAAACATATTACGAACACAAATTAATTTATAAATGTACCGTGCAACAAACACTTGATAGCTATTTTAATGCCTAATATCTACCTACATACATATGTATGTACTATAATGTATTGTTTATTAATAAAGGTTTCTTTTATATTTTACACTAACTAATTTTTGTTATGTACATACATAACATACATTTAAATTTGTGTTTTATTTGTGAAGTATAAATCCTACATAGTGAAGTTTCTATATAGTGATGTTTTTTTGGGGAATTTTGGACATCACTATATGGAAGTTCGACTGTAAACTTTAAACCGAAGTTTCCTGTTTTACATACTAGCTTCTCATTTCTTTGTTGAAGGTGAAGATGTTGGTACGGCCCTAACCGCACTTGAAAAGTTAAGTGCGTTTGGGGCCGTGCACGCGTGGTTGTATTTAATTTTCACATTTAACAGTTATATAGATTTTAATAGATTTCACTTTCAAAGAGCATAATAAACAATTTTAAAAAAAGTTAGAATTTCAAAGTGTTGCATATTCACTGTTTTTGGAAGTACCCACGTGGTTTATTTCTAATGTTTAAAATTCACCAAATTGATAATGTCGAAACTAAATACCAGTCTAATTTAGTTGTATCGCTGCTAAATTTTGCAGCACCTAGATCTGTATGATGTGCTATCCGAACTGTTTTCTTTCATCGTAATGGTCTTACTTAGTCTATTGTTTTTTTCTTTCAGGATCATCCTGAAATCAATCGACAGAATTGCTTCGTCTTATTGCCTTTGCGATCAAGCGTGCTTATAAATTTTTTTTCTCCTGTTTTCATAAATTTTTGCTGTTTTTTTTACCACTGCCTTTGGGGTGACGCTACTTACGTCTCAACAGAGTTTCAGGAGCCTCTAGAATTCGTAAGTAGCTACTCATTTACTTTACAAACATACAGCAGTTGTAAGAGCCAGGGTGGCGCAGGTGGTAGAGCGTCAGGCTAGCGTTGCGCTAGTCCTCGGTTCGAATCTCCGGATGAGCAGGATTTTCCTGCAGTCTGGAGGTCGGTATCGAGCCTTGGTGACCATTCGTCATTGGGTTTAATTAACGGCGCTCTCCTCGGAACACAGGCCTAAGAGGTAGAGTAACAAGGTCCTACACAACACACATCCACACTATACACATGGTGCAGTATGTAGGTAGTAAACGGCGCACCAACCACGTAACTCGCATGACGGGCCGGGTTGTGCATTGTACCCGTAGAACCTCATACGCTAACGCACCAGCCTCGACACCGAAAGGTATAAGAGGTCACAGATAATACATACATACATATACTATTAAATGTTAAAGGAGTTGCCAGTTTCGAAGATCTTTTGACGGTAGACGGAATTCGTTGAGGCTTACGATCTCTTACACCTGACCGAAACGGACGACGAATACGACCGGTGCTTGAGAGAGGCGTCCATTTACAAGGAACCCGCTCGTTTTAGGGACCTTTTCTCGATGCATATGTACGTGTGCTACTGGAAAAATTTCTGGAATCTAGTAGTACTTCTAGTGGTGCCAGCGTTTTTCAACTGTCATAAACATTTTTCAGCTATAATTCGATCGATAGTTGGTACCCAAGAACCCAAGTGAACTAGTTTTATTTACACAGCATTAAAAAAAAGCAATTTTGCGTACAAATTAAAATATCGCGTGAAAATTTGGGTCTTCCGAGTCTTTTTACGATTTCAAATGTGGCCGGTCTAACGCCGAAGTTGTGCGTGAAATGATAAGCGAGATCGGCATGTGACATACCGTGAGATTCAAGCATCCTTGGCCACTGACATGAAACACTATACACGATTTTGCATGACCATTTGAACATATGGAAGCTTTGCAGTGGTTGCATCCGACAGAAGCGGAATTGGTGCAAAGAAATGCTCAAGTAATTCAACCGAGGTCGTTCAAATTTAGTCTACAACATCGTTACTGGTCACGAAACTTGGATTTATTCGTACGAGTCTTAACGTAAACAACAATACACAGTTTGGGTATTTCAAAGTGAGCAGCAACCAGCAAAAGTGGTTCGTTCACGCAGTGCTCGCTTGTTTCTTCGGTTTAACTGGACATGTGGTAACCGTGGCTTTAGAGGATTGAAGAACCGTGAACGCTGATTGGTATAGCACAATTTGTTTGCCGGAAAAGTCATCGATGAAATAAGAATAAACAATCGAAATCGGCGAATTATTCTCACTCAGCACGTCAAACCGTTCATTTTTTATCCAGTAAAAATGTCGAATTAGGGACTCATTTCCCGTATTCACCTGATTTATCACTTTCTTTTTGTTATAAAATGCATGGTGAGCAATTTTCGTCGCCTGGAGCTGCTATTGAAACATTCCGAAAACTGGTTTCTGAGGTACCAGCTTCAGTGTGGAAAAACGCTTCGCAAATTGGATCGAGCGTATTGAAAAGTGTATTAATGTCAAGGGCGAATACATCGAACAACAATAAAGCCATTTACTAAATTTTATGTGCTTCTTCATGTCGTTTACAGAAATTTTTCCAGCAGCCCACGTATACATACTGTGTGTAAATAAAATACAATTGGGGGAATACCCGAATTTTATTTTATCAATACTCTCTGTCTCCGAGTTAAGTGCTTTGAGTTTCAAGTGCTCAGTTCGTGAATCGCAGAAAATTTTAAAGAAATTCTAGTGTTTGTGGTTTTCGAAGGAACTTATTTTAAGCTTTTGTGGATATGTGTTAATAAAGAGTAGGTATGTTCTACTTTTTAAGACTAATTTTTGGAAAGCTAAATTTCAGTCCCAAACTATGTATGATAAAAATAAAAAAAACAACGTTAAAGAGAACATTTATTTCACTGGATGTAGGATGTAGGAGAAAATGGAAAAGGCATTCAGCATTTGGATTGATAATATAGCTGCCAAAAAAGGATTCGATTGGACGGCAATGTCATTAAATAAAAAGCTCTTAAACCGTGTTATAGGAGGGTTAGGTACCTGTATATATACTGCAATTTTGAATATTTCTAGCCTCAAATATCAGAAAAACGCAGTACGTGCTAGGAAAACACCAAGATCTATACAGTTCATGTCTAAACAAAATACGGAAATTACAACAAACAGAACAAATGCATTCGTCTAAATCTACAAAATGGGGTTTTAATGAACCCATAAATTAAAAAAGATAGAATTCTATTCGGGCCTAATTTTAATAGGCTCGAAACTAAAAGAAAGGCAAGAGGAAGATCTAATTTCGGTAAAAATCGGGTAGTAATAATAATAATACTAATAATTTATTTATTTTCCTTTTAGACAATACAAGATCGTATAGGAATAGTCATATACATAAAAAGAGAACTAACGCTAAAGACAAAAAAAGAAAATACAATAACAATAACAATATCAATAACAAGTACGAATTATTACATTCAAAAAACAGTAGTCTCACTGAAGTATTCCCTCATGCTGTAAAATACTTTATCCAAAAGATGGGCTTTTCGCAGCTCTTTAAATTTATGTAATTGACAACAGTCTTTAATGTGGCTGGGTAGGGCATTGAAAACCTTGGGGCCCAGATAATTAGGTGAATTTTGTGCTAATTTTAATTTATAGGAAGGCAAGTGTAGATTGTTTGCTTGCCTGGTGTCGATGTTGTGAATGTCTTTATTTAAAAGAAACCGGTTTTTATTTTTAAAAATATAAACGCAAATTTCAAAAATGTATAGGCTAAGGAAAGAGATCTCTACAACTCCGTCTAGTGGATATTTGAGCAATACATCTGATAACTCTTTTCTGCGCAATAAATACATCATAAGCTGTGGTGCACCCACCCCAAAAACAAATCCCGTATCGCAAATGCGAGTCTACTAGAGAAAAATACACATTTATCAGTTGCTTAACATTGAGGACGCTACGTAGATTTAATAATAAGTACCGAGCAGAATTTAGTTTAGAAATGACATTTTGGCAATGTGAGTACCAGCTTAAGCATTCATCCACAGTCACTCCCAAAAACTTTACACATTGGGTATCGTTTGGTAAAGCGTGCCCGTTTAACATAATGGTTACCTTGGAACAAATCTTCTGTTTAGTGTGGAATCTAAGGTACTGGGTTTTCGCTGCGTTGAGGAGCAGATTACTGGAAATACACCATTTGTTCATTTCTGAAAGGGCATTATTACTTAGGGTTTGTAGTGCATTATCGCATTTGATTGAAACAATAAGCGATGTATCATCGGCAAATTTAATAAATCGCGCTGAATTGGTGACGGAGGCCAGATAATAATTTTGCAATAAACCAATTTTGGATAGTATGCTTAACTATTTTTAGGATTCTTCTGTTTCCGGACGGTGTATAAGGACCAGAAAATTGGAAGTATTAAAAGATAACAGATTAGTTGAAGACACTCCATTCTCTAATTTAGTAAGATTTCTTATATATGACTTGGAAAATATAATAAATTCAATATTTTTTAATTTAACGTTTGGTTAAATCTTTTTTAGGAGACAGCTGTTTCGGAAACATCAGAGTCTAAAGTATTGCGTTATTTAAGAAGTTTAGACAAATCGGAAGCCAAAAAACTAGAAAAATATCAAGATAAATTGAAAAAAAAATAATGAAACAGAAACAGAAGCGATAAATAATTTAGAAGACTCAGACACAGAACGAAATACAGTTCTATCCGAATCCATTAACTCTGAAATGTCAGTGGTTGTTCCTCTGATTGAGGTATCATTTGTGATAAATTAATTTTGAAAGAAATCTGACTAAACATACTTTTAGAATTTTGCTATTTCTCCGGAGTATAAGCTGATGGAAAAATTAGAATCATCAGAAGGCAATAGATTAGCTGAAGATATTCGATTATCTAAAAATGTAATAATAAGATTTATATTTACAAGTTCAATGTTCTTTAATTTCACTATTTTGGTGTTTGGTTTCTTAAATAATTTTTTTAATTAAATATTTTTAGGAGACTATTTTGGAAACATCAGAGTCTGAAATATTACATTCTTTAAAAAGTTTAGACAAATCACAAGCTAAGGAATTAAAAAAGTCAGAAGATAAATTAAAAAAAAATAATGAAATAGAATCCGAAACCATAATTAATTTAGCAGGCGCGGCAGCAGAACGAAATATTGCGTTTTATAAAACAGTTAAGATTTCCATTATTTCAATACAAACTTATTTTTTATATAAACATTTTGTAATAATTTAATATTTAAACAATGTTCTCTTTTAAGAATTCTCAGCAAGAATATTCTAAAAAACCAAATGCTAGAGAGAGGCCAACTATTTGTCCTATCTCTTATGGAGACGTAATCACACATTTTACAAGACACCTATTTAGACATCACCAGGACAATGAACAAGTGATAAAAATTCAAAGTCTATCCCCTAAAAGTAAGGAACGTTTGGCTTTAGTATCAGCGTTCAGAAAGCAAGGATACTTCCACCTCAAAACAGAAAAAAATATTTTAAATCCAGTAAGAACTTCCAAAAAACCTAACACAAAATATTTTGTATGCATTTACTGCCTTGGACATTACACAAAAAATCTTCTATATAAGCATGTTAAAATATGTAAGCAGAAACCTAGCAGTGAAACAGATCCTGGAAAAAATTGTTTAACCAAAAGCCAAACTTTTTTGGCTACAATGACTTCCAAAAACCAAAACTTTTTAAAATCAGCGCGTATCAAAGAAGAAGTTTTTGGTATAATGCGTGCTGATGAAATCAGCTTAACGGCCAAAAGCGACCCTTTAATTTGTCTCTATGGGGAAGCACTTTTAAATAAGCATAAAAGACAGCAGATTTCCACTGTTATATCAAACAAAATGCGGGAAATGGGTAGATTACTGATAGCTTTAAGAACCATCAATAATTCAATTGAGGTACTGTTTGATGCATTAAAACCAGAGATTTTTGGAGATTTATTATCCGCTACTAAAGAAATTAGTGGCTATGATCCTTTAAATAGATGCTATAAATCTCCATCTTTAGCGCTACATATGGGAACAAATTTAAAAGTTGTCTGTGACATTGCCCTCAAGATAGTGATAGAAAAAAAGAACTTACCTAAGATTCGATGGGAAAACAGAGACACGAAGAAACAAGAAATTAAAGAAACAAAAAAATTAATAGAGGGGCACTGGTGTAATGAAATCTCCAGCATTGCTCTCAAAGTATTAAAGGAGCGGCAATGGGAAAAACCAGCTGCTCTTCCACTAACAAATGATATACAAGCTTTTCGAACATACTTAGGCAAGTTGGCAAATGAGGCGTATGACGAAATGAAAAACAACGTAAATTTAATGACTAATTATAGAATTTTAACCGAATGTGTCGTAGCTTTAACCGTAATGTTCAACAGAAAGCGTATTGGTGATGTACAATATTTAAAAATAATTACATACAACAAGAATCAGGACACAACAAACGAAGAAGCCTTTGTTATCCTTACGATATTAGAAATTAACGTTGTGGTTCCAGCCACAATAAAAGGGAGATGTTTTAGCTATGCAAGCTCATATGCAATTGATAATGACACCATTTCGATGTAATCAACAACCTTCCAAGTAAAAGAAACAAGTATGTAACTTGTTTCATCGGTTATTAAAGACTCGGTGTTATGGTTCTATCAAGAATAAAAGGGAAACACCAGACCGACTACAGTAGTTGTTGACACCAACAAAAATGAGGATATGTTACATGAATGCCATCAGCCATCTCGTTGTAATCAAGAACCTTCCAAGTAAAATAAAGAACAATACAACATGTATCGTCGGTTGTTAAAGACTCCGTCTTGTAGTTCTATCCAGAATAAAAGGGAAATACAAGCCGGGGTCATCGGCTATCAACTATCAATTCATCTGCCATCTTGATATAATCAGGAATCTTCCAAGTACAAGAAAGAACAAGCATGGTAGGTTATCCCTGTGCTATTAGAGATTAATCTTGTCGTTCGATCCACAATAAAAGGGGGAGGGTTTTAACTATGACCTTCGGCCTTCTTCGTGTAATCAAGAACCTTCAAGTACGAGAAATAACAAGCATGGTACCGTCGTTGTCCTTGTGATATCAAAGACAAATTTTATGATACTACTAACAAAAAAAAAGGTTAGCAAACCCATACACAACTGCCAATAACGCAGACAGAAATCAGATTGTAATGAAGATTATAATCGAATTTAGTTTTAGAGTGAGGACCACCAAAGTTTTCGATCTTGAGGGCAACAAGGAGAAAGAGATTTCAAAGTTTTTTTGTCCATTCTGAATATCACATTCCGGGGTACAGGTTTTACCGCAGTAACTTTTATTCCAGTATACAGCTATAGTTGATGGTATGTTAGCTGATGTGACTAGCCAGAGATATTTTAAGTTACGGGGGTCGATACTTGATGGAACCAATAATTTTAGTCATTTGATGACACGGCCGCGCCATTTGAAAGAATGGGAACAGAACTTCAAGGCTATTAACATGAATAGGGTGGTGGACGTTACGCTCTCAGACTGTTTTGATGGTCTGGTTTTTAATGTAAATCACTTGCAACGTACGAACCCTGTTTGTGATAGGAGCAAAGTATGAGTATACTTTAAATTGGATCCCGTACAACAATTCATTGGAGCTCACCATAGTGCTTGGCCTGTTAATAGTTTTTATTCTACAATCAAATAAATTTAATTAAATTCCAGACTGGAAGCGGAGAAGGCGTTGATAGTTATATCCGTAGGCGTAGGTTTGAAGTTAAGATAGCAATTTAGGCGATGAGACACAGTTGGCGCAGGTGTTTACTCCAGGACCGCTAAAGCCACTTACCTGTAATACTGAATTCAGGTTGTCATGTTAACAGTACTTGTATTAGTCCGTCAAATCTCAAAAGTGAACGCACAGAATGTCATACAGAAGAAAATGCAATCCAGAAGAGAATACAGCCCAAAAGAGACTTCAACCCGAAAGGGAATTCAATCTAGCAGAGAATGCAATTCCGATTTTTTGTTTCAAACCATTGGGTTGAAAGAAGGGTTAATTTTGGGTGACAACCCCTGTATTTACTTGGATGCTTGTAAAAGCATCAGTAAGTTATTCAAATCATAGCAATGGCTTAACTTAATCCTTCGTCATTGTGTAATTTCAAAAAAGCCTAGGCGGACGAGGTTATCTGACAGGAGAGCCAGTCGAGTCGGTGACAGAGGCGGCTGAAACCCTTGAACATATAAATTAACAGACAATATACACATCAACGGGAAATAAGTACATATACGAGGTGAAATGACGAATGCTAATACAGTAAATTTAGTTTCTCAACCCTAACTTACGAAAATCGATAACCCTACAGATATTGGCTACTAAAGAATGTCCATGCTTGATCGACTAATTACAAATAGGATATATTAGGTTACGTGCCCGCTTTGGCATTTCGACTATTTTTTTTTGGTCCAGTACCCTTAACGAATTGCAGTAGGTTTTGTACAAGAGTCCTCCTGTGTAAATGCTGTTCCAGGAACAGTATCCCCGAAGGGCTATTGTCTCCTGGAATGTAGTACTGTACAATCGAAGATTTTGTGCGGGTGTGTTTCTTCTTCTTCTTCTTCACATAATCTACAGGGTATGTCCTTTGTATACTCCCATTTTATGAAGGTGTTTTCCCAGATGGCAGGATCCTGTTAAAAGTCCTACCAACTGTCTTATCTCAAATAGTCCTGGATGGAATACGTCGTACTTATCTTCTTCCATGCTTTTACTGCTGTTTGAATGCTGCGTTTGGGTTTACCAAATACAGGTTTTGCACTCAATAAAATATAATACAATACAATACAATACATTTTGTGAGGACGTTTGCTTTTTCGTTTCCCTCCACTACGGAATGTATTAAGTTCAACTTGAACAAGGAACTAACAACTCTAAGCGAGTACAGCGCGGTTACAGCTGCCTTACCATGATCAAAACGAACCGATTTAAGGTCGTTATGTAAGTCTTTTCCGTAGTAGTTGTTGTGTTTTGTAATATGCTAAACTATCCAAACTTACCAAGAATCACACACTATCATTCTGTTTAATTACATGGTGGTAGTGCAAATGTCTACGAAGAAAGTTGAACGATGGAACAAAATAGTACACAACTTAAATGAAAGTCCGAAAAACCTAGATCGCAGATACGTCCTGTTTCTACAGCAAAGCGGTCCATGTTTTCGATGTTATCCTTCATTGTTTGTTGTTTCAAGACACGCTCGTTTTCCCTCTTTTGGACAAACGCAATATTTTGCCCTGTTGTATACTTAATGACCTTTTGAATGCTTTTGACTCTTTGATCTGTCTTCCTAAGGTTGTTTCTGTTCTGGTGGCATTCTCTCCCAGTGTGGCCCCGCAGCCATAGCGACAGCTTGCATATTCTCAAAGCTTCTGGGTTGTTTTGCTTTAAAATCCATCATGAAGTAGTAAACAAACTGACGACGCGGTTTTTTTTTTTCATTTTGTCGAAGTTTCAACAAAATTGTCTTGTTTAAAGGTATTGGCTGTGGTCCTTCTCTGCTTCTTAAGTTACGCCAGTTGTTTCTGCAACGTAAGCAATTTTTGTTAAAATGAAACAAAAAACCTTCTGAATTTGGTTCTAAAAAGATAACATATTGAATAAGATTACTTTTGCATACCTTTGTGGTTAGCTCCATAGAAACTCAAGGGCCAAGACAAGAAATGGAAATGCTGTTTTCGCCATAAAACAAGTGCCGTAAAAATTTGATGTCATATATAGAAAAATCTAAACTTCGTTCTCAGTAAGCTGAAGTAGTAGTACAGAACAATCCCTAAAACTTCAATTTTAAGCTGCAAAGAAGCGTAAAGAATTGGAATTCAAACAGAAAAAAATATCTCGAGAAATATGATGTGGCTATAACCCTCCATACTGCCTGGAAAGATGACTGATAGCCCAAGGAACCATAAACCAAGATGGAATGCCTTTTATCAGTAAGCATGACATGCTTCCACTATTTTTACCAGATTTAGGCAGTTCTCATAACAGAAAAAAGGCTCTAACTTGGTTTGAAGATGGATTTAGTTGAGAAAGAAAGAAATTTTCCGGTGTTTTGTGGCCTATTGAAAAACATCGACCAATCGAACTTGAGTGGAACATTAAAAATGAGGAAATTCAAACACAAATTAGGGTTAGCATTTTAGAAGATGAATGATGTCGTACGTAATCCTAAATGCAAACGTCCAAGAAAAGTTTCGCGATAAAGGCAACATATATTTTCTTTATTTTGCATAATTTACTAATAACTTAAGTTACGTTGTAAACCAAAATTGTATTAAATTCCTTTGAATTGCCTAAGTCAATGATGTGATAGTCCTTCAATGGCCGGAATCCTTTACTGCGACCATAATTGGCTGTTGCGATTTCTTCATTTCTAGTATAATGTGGATAGTCACATACACGCAAGTCTTGGAAAAGCAAGAGCTAGAAAACATTGGTAATACTACAAACGCAGTAACTTCATCAAAACCTGAACATCTTAAAATTTTGTTAGTCTGCTGGAGGCTACAGTAAAGTGAAGTACTGCTATCAAGAAGCACGAAGGCTTTATAAAAATTCGCCATCCTACTACCAAAAACAAGAATTTATCACTTTCCTACTAGAAATACTGGCAACTTTCATTGGTAATTCTGCGAAAGGCCCTGGAAATGCTATGCCAAAAGAGTAGTGCAGTTTCTCCCTGCGCAAACAAGCTAGCCTGTTTCAGATTAGACATACACGCTATACCTAAATTTCCGTAGAAAATATAAGAACTTAGCTTCGAGGATAGACCAAGGGTACCTTAAGTAATTCTGTCAAATAGCCAAGCTGCCTAGTGCTCTAAGGTCACATCCAGATTACTATGGGGAATACCTTGAAGAACACAATGATCTGACCGATGAACCCTCTGTGTGCTAGAAGCGAAAAAGCAGGGAGAGCAAAACGTGGATCAAGTTGAAGACACATGGGTATTTAGTTCTAATTTAATAAAGTTGCCCAGTATAGAAATACAGCAAAAAATGACCCACACCTAAGAGAACCTCCAGAGCCACTGTTCTATTTATGGAGGTGCTGATGCATTTAATAACCGCTAACCAAACTCTTGCTGTTGAATCGATGTAGTTAAATGAAGTTGTTTTAAAAGTAATGCATGTGCTGTATGGTAAAGTATTAAAGTGAAGAAGAAATTAGGACAATAGCACCATACTTAGCTCTTACAAAAGGTATGCCAATTCAACAGGATACCCTAAAACACTCATCGAAATCTAGGGAACGCAAAAGTAGAAGAGGTTATAACAACATTGTCATGAGAAACCGACCAGATCTGCTGGTTTTTTTCCCTTCAATCCAAAGGCACGTCTTTACAGTCAATCCTGAACATGGCACTACATCGATCCCTATCTTATTCTGCTCGTATCCAATTCAAGCCTGCAGTCAATTTCAGGTCCAAAGCATTGGTGCATACCCTCTTTTTCTCTTGCCTGAAGGAGCAGTCATATCAGATCCTCGCGAGTCACTATCATGGCTTTACAAACTTTTCTTGAATAATCTAATGTTGTTTGATGATTTGAAGTATTGATTACTGAATTATTTGAAAATGTTTAATGCATTCAATATTTCCGAGAAAGAGTACAAGTAATCAGTAACTTCGCTTGAAATTTTGTGGATAATACCACGTAGCAGTATAAATTTTTTGAAACTAAACGTTTTGACGCGTCAATAAACGTCATCAACATTGACAATAGGTGCGATGAACTAAAAATGTTTGAATTTTATTTTAAGATTGTGGAATTAAGCCCTGCTTGGTTTGAAGAGAATTTTAAGAATATTTTCAGTTTTTAAAAAACAAGTCGACCATGACATTGAAGCGAAACCTATTTTCTTTTGAAGTAAAGTACCCTGCTTTAGGGTATCATTTGCGGCAGAAGTGAACTTTGTATCTGGGTGGCATCAGTTCAACCATCCCATGCGCTAAGGCATAATCTAAGCTGCTTCGAACTGCTTCTTCTAAATCATAATTGGCGCCCAATATACGTTCAAGTCTAGCTCGATGATTGGTGCTTCTAATCTTGCTGACTATGTAATCCAGACTCGACCCATGGTGACTCCTCGAGCGGCGCACCACGCTAAGGACGCGTTGGAGAAGCGGTGGTGGCTGAACCGGCTCTTCCATTATTATATTCTAAAATTGTAAAAGGGATATACGGTGTGTCCCAGGATTGATGTGACAATAGGTGCGATGGACTAAAAATGTTTGAATTTTATTTTATGATTGTGGAATTAAGCCCTGCTTGGTTTGAAGAGAATTTTAAGAATATTTTCAGTTTTTAAAAAACAAGTCGGCCATGACATTGAAGCGAAACCTATTTTCTTTTGAGGTAAAGTACCCTGCTTTAGGGTATTATTTGCGGCAGAAGTGAACTTTGTATCTGGGTGGCATCAGTTCAACCATCCCATGCGCTAAGGCATAATCTAAGCTGCTTCGAACTGCTTCTTCTAAATCATAATTGGCGCCCAATATACGTTCAAGTCTAGCTCGATGATTGGTGCTTCTAATCTTGCTGACTATGTAATCCAGACTCGACCCATGGTGACTCCTCGAGCGGCGCACCACGCTAAGGACGCGTTTGATGTGACAATAGATGCCATGGACTAAAAATTTTTGAATTTTATTTTAAGATTGTGGAATTAAGCCCTGCTTGGTTTGAAGAGAATTTTAAGAATATTTTCACATTTTTTAAAAAACAAGTCGGCCTTGAAATTGATGCGAAAACTTTTTCCTTTTCAGGTAAAGTACCCTTTAGGGTATTATTTGCGGCAGAAGTGAACTTTCTATCTGGGTGGCATCAGTGCAACCATCCCATGCGCTAAGGCATAATCTAAGCTGCTTCGAACTGCTTCTTCTAAATCATAATTGGCGCCCAATATACGTTCAAGTCTAGCTCGATGATTGGTGCTTCTAATCTTGCTGACTATGTAATCAAGACTCGACCCATGGTGACTCCTCGAGCGGCGCACCACGCTAAGGACGCGTTGGAGAAGCGGTGGTGGCTGAACCGGCTCTTCCATTACTATACTCTAAAATTGTAAAAGGGATATACAGTGTGTCCCGGGATTGATGTGACAATAGGTGCGATGGACTAAAAATTTTTGAATTTTAGTTTAAGATTGTGGTATTAAGCCCTGCTTGGTTTGAAGAGAATTTTAAGAATATTTTCAGTTTTTAAAAAACAAGTCGGCCTTGACATTGAAGCGAAAACTATTTTCTTTTCAGGTAAAGTACCCTTTAGGGTATTATTTGCGGCAGAAGTGAACTTTGTATCTAGGTGGCATCAGTTCAACCATCCCATGCGCTAAGGCAAAGTCTAAGCTGCTTCGAACTGCTTTTTCTAAATCATAATTGGCGCCCAATATACGTTCAAGTCTAGCTCGATGATTGGTGCTTCTAATCTTGCTGACTATGTAATCCAGACTCGACCCATGGTGACTCCTCGAGCGGCGCACCACGCTAAGGACGCGTTGGAGAAGCGGTGGTGGCTGAACCGGCTCTTCCATTATTATATTCTAAAATTGTAAAAGGGATATACGGTGTGTCCCGGGATTGATGTGACAATAGGTGCGATGGACTAAAAATTTTTGAATTTTATTTTAAGATTGTGGAATTAAACCCTGATTGGTTTGAAGAGAATTTTAAGAATATTTTCAGTTTTAAAAAAACAAGTCGGCCTTGACATTGAAGCGAAAACTATTTTCTTTTCAGGTAAAGTACCGTTAAGGGTATTATTTGCGGCAGAAGTGAACTTTGTATCTGGGTGGCATCAGTTCAACCATTCCATGCGCTAAGGCATAATCTAAGCTGCTTCGAACTGCTTCTTCTAAATCATAATTGGCGCCCAATATACGTTCAAGTCTAGCTCGATGATTGGTGCTTCTAATCTTGCTGACTATGTAATCCAGACTCGACGCATTGGTGAATCCTCGAGCGGCGCACCACGCTAAGGACGCGTAGGAGAAGCGGTGGTGGCTGAACCGGCTCTTCCATTATTATATTCTAAAATTGTAAAAGGGATATACGGTGTGTCCCAGGATTGATGGGACAATAGGTGCGATGGACAAAAATTTTTGAATTTTTATTTAAGATTGTGGAATTAAGTCCTGCTTGGTTTGAAGTGAATTTTAAGAATATTTTCAGTTTTTAAAAAACAAGTCGGCCTTGACATTAAAGCGAAAACTATTTTCTTTTCAGGTAAAGTACCGTTAAGGATATTATTTGCGGCAGAAGTGAACTTTGTATCTGGGTGGCATCAGTTCAACCATCCCATGCGCTAAGGTATAATCTAAGCTGCTTCGAACTGCTTCTTCTAAATCATAATTGGCGCCCAATATACGTTCAAGTCTAGCTCGATGATTGGTGCTTCTAATCTTGCTGACAATGTAATCCAGATTAGACCCATGGTGACTCCTCGAGCGGCGCACCACGCTAAGGACGCGTTGGAGAAGCGGTGGTGACTGAAACGGCTCTTCCATTATTATATTCTAAAATTGTAAAAGGGATATACGGTGTGTCCCGGGATTGATGTGACAATAGGTGCGATGGACTAAAAATTTTTGAATTTTATTTTAAGATTGTGGAATTAAACCCTGATTGGTTTGAAGAGAATTTTAAGAATATTTTCAGTTTTAAAAAAACAAGTCGGCCTTGACATTGAAGCGAAAACTATTTTCTTTTCAGGTAAAGTACCCTTTAGGGTATTATTTGCGGCAGAAGTGAACTTTGTATCTGGGTGGCATCAGTTCAACCATTCCATGCGCTAAGGCATAATCTAAGCTGCTTCGAACTGCTTCTTCTAAATCATAATTGGCGCCCAATATACGTTCAAGTCTAGCTCGATGATTGGTGCTTCTAATCTTGCTGACTATGTAATCCAGACTCGACGCATTGGTGAATCCTCGAGCGGCGCACCACGCTAAGGACGCGTAGGAGAAGCGGTGGTGGCTGAACCGGCTCTTCCATTATTATATTCTAAAATTGTAAAAGGGATATACGGTGTGTCCCAGGATTGATGGGACAATAGGTGCGATGGACAAAAATTTTTGAATTTTTATTTAAGATTGTGGAATTAACCCTGCTTGGTTTGAAGAGAATTTTAAGAATATTTTCAGTTTTTAAAAAACAAGTCGGCCTTGACATTGATGTGAAAACTATTTTCTTTTCAGGTAAAGTACCCTTTAGGGTATTATTTGAGGCAGAAGTGAACTTTGTATCTGGGTGGCATCAGTTCAACCATCCCATGCGCTAAGGCATAATCTAAGCTGCTTCGAACTGCTTCTACTAAATCATAATTGGCGCCCAATATACGTTCAAGTCTAGCTCGATGATTGGTGCTTCTAATCTTGCTGACTATGTAGTCCAGACTCGACCCATGGTGACTCCTCGAGCGGCGCACCACGCTAAGGACGCGTTGGAGAAGCGGTGGCGGCTGAACCGGCTCTTCCATTATTATATTCTAAAATTGTAAAAGGGATATACGGTGTGTCCCAGGATTGATGGGACAATAGGTGCGATGGACTAAAAATTTTTGAATTTCATTTCAAGATTGTGGAATTAAGCCCTGCTTGGTTTGAAGAGAATTTTAAGAATATTTTCAGTTTTTAAAAAACAAGTCGGCCGAAGCGAAAACTATTTTCTTTTCAGGTAAAGTACCCTTTAGGGTATTATTAGAGGCAGAAGTGAACTTTGTATCTGGGTGGCATCAGTTCAACCATCCCATGCGCTAAGGCATAATCTAAGCTGCTTCGAACTGCTTCTTCTAAATCATAATTGGCGCCCAATATACGTTCAAGTCTAGCTCGATGATTGGTGCTTCTAATCTTGCTGACAATGTAATCCAGATTAGACCCATGGTGACACCTCGAGCGGCGCACCACGCTAAGGACACGTTTGATGTGACAATAGGTGCGATGGACTAAAAATTTTTGAATTTTATTTTAAGATTGTGGAATTAAGCCCTGCTTGGTTTGAAGAGAATTTTAAGAATATTTTCACATTTTTTAAAAAACAAGTCGGCCTTGACATTGAAGCGAAAACTATTTCCTTTTCAGGTAAAGTACCCTTTAGGGTATTATTTGCGGCAGAAGTGAACTTTCTATCTGGGTGGCATCAGTGCAACCATCCCATGCGCTAAGGCATAATCTAAGCTGCTTCGAACTGCTTCTTCTAAATCATAATTGGCGCCCAATATACGTTCAAGTCTAGCTCGATGATTGGTGCTTCTAATCTTGCTGACTATGTAATCAAGACTCGACCCATGGTGACTCCTCGAGCGGCGCACCACGCTAAGGACGCGTTGGAGAAGCGGTGGTGGCTGAACCGGCTCTTCCATTATTATATTCTAAAATTGTAAAAGGGATATACGGTGTGTCCCGGGATTGATGTGACAATAGGTGCGATGGACTAAAAATTTTTGAATTTTATTTTAAGATTGTGGAATTAAACCCTGATTGGTTTGAAGAGAATTTTAAGAATATTTTCAGTTTTAAAAAAACAAGTCGGCCTTGACATTGAAGCGAAAACTATTTTCTTTTCAGGTAAAGTACCCTTTAGGGTATTATTTGCGGCAGAAGTGAACTTTGAATCTGGGTGGCATCAGTTCAACCATTCCATGCGCTAAGGCATAATCTAAGCTGCTTCGAACTGCTTCTTCTAAATCATAATTGGCGCCCAATATACGTTCAAGTCTAGCTCGATGATTGGTGCTTCTAATCTTGCTGACTATGTAATCCAGAGTCGACCCATGGTGACTCCTCGAGCGGCGCACCACGCCAAGGACGCGTTGGAGAAGCTGTGGTGGCTGAACCGGCTCTTCCATTATTATATCCTAAAATTGTAAAAGGGATATACGGTGTGTCCCAGGATTGATGTGACAATAGGTGCGATGGACTAAACATTTTTGAATTTTATTTTAAGATTGTGGAATTAAGCCCTGGTTGGTTTGAAGAGAATTTTAAGTATATTTTCAGTTTTTAAAAAACAAGTCGGCCTTGACATTGAAGTGAAAACTATTTCCTTTTCAGGTAAAGTACCCTTTAGGGTATTATTTGCGGCAGAAGTGAACATTGTATCTGGGTGGCATCAGTTCAACCATCCCATGCGCTAAGGCATAATCTAAGCTGCTTCGAACTGCTTCTTCTAAATCATAATTGGCGCCCAATATACGTTCAAGTCTGGCTCGATGATTGGTGCTTCTAATCTTGCTGACAATGTAATCCAGATTAGACCCATGGTGACTCCTCGAGCGGCGCACCACGCTAAGGACACGTTTGATGTGACAATAGGTGCGATGGACTAAAAATTTTTGAATTTTATTTTAAGACTGTGGTATTAAGCCCTGTTTGGTTTGAAGAGAATTTTAAGAATATTTTCAGTTTTTAAAAAACAAGTCGGCCTTGACATTGAAGCGAAAACTATTTTCTTTTCAAGTAAAGTACCATTTAGGGTATTATTTGCGGCAGAAGTGAACTTTGTATCTGGGTGGCATCAGTTCAACCATCCCATGCGCTACGGAACAATCTAAGCTGCTTCGAACTGCTTCCTCTAAATCATAATTGGCGCCCAATATACGTTCGAGTCTAGCTCGATGATTGGTGCTTCTAATCTTGCTGACTATGTAATCCAGATTAGACCCATGGTGACTCCTCGAGCGGCGCACCACGCTAAGGACGCGTTGGAGAAGCGGTGGTGGCTGAAGCGGTGGTGGCTGAACCGGCTCTTCCATTATTATATTCTAAAATTGTAAAAGGGATATACGGTGTGTCCCGGGATTGATGTGACAATAGGTGCGATGGAATAATAATTTTTGAATTTTATTTTAAGATTGTGGAATTAAGCCCTGATTGGTTTGAAGAGAATTTTAAGAATATTTTCAGTTTTTAAAAAACAAGTCGGCCTTGACATTGAAGCGAAGAAAATATTTTCTTTTCAGTTAAAGTACCCTTTACGGTATTATTTGCGGCAGAAGTGAACTTTGTATCTGGGTGGCATCAGTTCAACCATCCCATGCGCTAAGGCATAATCTAAGCTGCTTCGAACTGCTTCTTCTAAATCATAATTGGCGCCCAATATACGTTCAAGTCTAGCTCGATGATTGGTGCTTCTAATCTTGCTGACTATGTAATCCAGACTCGACCCATGGTGACTCCTCGAGCGGCGCACCACGCTAAGGACGCGTTTGATGTGACAATAGATGCCATGGACTAAAAATTTTTGAATTTTATTTTAAGATTGTGGAATTAAGCCCTGCTTGGTTTGAAGAGAATTTTAAGAATATTTTCACATTTTTTAAAAAACAAGTCGGCCTTGAAATTGATGCGAAAACTTTTTCCTTTTCAGGTAAAGTACCCTTTAGGGTATTATTTGCGGCAGAAGTGAACTTTCTATCTGGGTGGCATCAGTGCAACCATCCCATGCGCTAAGGCATAATCTAAGCTGCTTCGAACTGCTTCTTCTAAATCATAATTGGCGCCCAATATACGTTCAAGTCTAGCTCGATGATTGGTGCTTCTAATCTTGCTGACTATGTAATCAAGACTCGACCCATGGTGACTCCTCGAGCGGCGCACCACGCTAAGGACGCGTTGGAGAAGCGGTGGTGGCTGAACCGGCTCTTCCATTACTATACTCTAAAATTGTAAAAGGGATATACAGTGTGTCCCGGGATTGATGTGACAATAGGTGCGATGGACTAAAAATTTTTGAATTTTAGTTTAAGATTGTGGTATTAAGCCCTGCTTGGTTTGAAGAGAATTTTAAGAATATTTTCAGTTTTTAAAAAACAAGTCGGCCTTGACATTGAAGCGAAAACTATTTTCTTTTCAGGTAAAGTACCCTTTAGGGTATTATTTGCGGCAGAAGTGAACTTTGTATCTAGGTGGCATCAGTTCAACCATCCCATGCGCTAAGGCAAAGTCTAAGCTGCTTCGAACTGCTTTTTCTAAATCATAATTGGCGCCCAATATACGTTCAAGTCTAGCTCGATGATTGGTGCTTCTAATCTTGCTGACTATGTAATCCAGACTCGACCCATGGTGACTCCTCGAGCGGCGCACCACGCTAAGGACGCGTTGGAGAAGCGGTGGTGGCTGAACCGGCTCTTCCATTATTATATTCTAAAATTGTAAAAGGGATATACGGTGTGTCCCGGGATTGATGTGACAATAGGTGCGATGGACTAAAAATTTTTGAATTTTATTTTAAGATTGTGGAATTAAACCCTGATTGGTTTGAAGAGAATTTTAAGAATATTTTCAGTTTTAAAAAAACAAGTCGGCCTTGACATTGAAGCGAAAACTATTTTCTTTTCAGGTAAAGTACCGTTAAGGGTATTATTTGCGGCAGAAGTGAACTTTGTATCTGGGTGGCATCAGTTCAACCATTCCATGCGCTAAGGCATAATCTAAGCTGCTTCGAACTGCTTCTTCTAAATCATAATTGGCGCCCAATATACGTTCAAGTCTAGCTCGATGATTGGTGCTTCTAATCTTGCTGACTATGTAATCCAGACTCGACGCATTGGTGAATCCTCGAGCGGCGCACCACGCTAAGGACGCGTAGGAGAAGCGGTGGTGGCTGAACCGGCTCTTCCATTATTATATTCTAAAATTGTAAAAGGGATATACGGTGTGTCCCAGGATTGATGGGACAATAGGTGCGATGGACAAAAATTTTTGAATTTTTATTTAAGATTGTGGAATTAAGTCCTGCTTGGTTTGAAGTGAATTTTAAGAATATTTTCAGTTTTTAAAAAACAAGTCGGCCTTGACATTAAAGCGAAAACTATTTTCTTTTCAGGTAAAGTACCGTTAAGGGTATTATTTGCGGCAGAAGTGAACTTTGTATCTGGGTGGCATCAGTTCAACCATCCCATGCGCTAAGGTATAATCTAAGCTGCTTCGAACTGCTTCTTCTAAATCATAATTGGCGCCCAATATACGTTCAAGTCTAGCTCGATGATTGGTGCTTCTAATCTTGCTGACAATGTAATCCAGATTAGACCCATGGTGACTCCTCGAGCGGCGCACCACGCTAAGGACGCGTTGGAGAAGCGGTGGTGACTGAAACGGCTCTTCCATTATTATATTCTAAAATTGTAAAAGGGATATACGGTGTGTCCCGGGATTGATGTGACAATAGGTGCGATGGACTAAAAATTTTTGAATTTTATTTTAAGATTGTGGAATTAAACCCTGATTGGTTTGAAGAGAATTTTAAGAATATTTTCAGTTTTAAAAAAACAAGTCGGCCTTGACATTGAAGCGAAAACTATTTTCTTTTCAGGTAAAGTACCCTTTAGGGTATTATTTGCGGCAGAAGTGAACTTTGTATCTGGGTGGCATCAGTTCAACCATTCCATGCGCTAAGGCATAATCTAAGCTGCTTCGAACTGCTTCTTCTAAATCATAATTGGCGCCCAATATACGTTCAAGTCTAGCTCGATGATTGGTGCTTCTAATCTTGCTGACTATGTAATCCAGACTCGACGCATTGGTGAATCCTCGAGCGGCGCACCACGCTAAGGACGCGTAGGAGAAGCGGTGGTGGCTGAACCGGCTCTTCCATTATTATATTCTAAAATTGTAAAAGGGATATACGGTGTGTCCCAGGATTGATGGGACAATAGGTGCGATGGACAAAAATTTTTGAATTTTTATTTAAGATTGTGGAATTAACCCTGCTTGGTTTGAAGAGAATTTTAAGAATATTTTCAGTTTTTAAAAAACAAGTCGGCCTTGACATTGATGTGAAAACTATTTTCTTTTCAGGTAAAGTACCCTTTAGGGTATTATTTGAGGCAGAAGTGAACTTTGTATCTGGGTGGCATCAGTTCAACCATCCCATGCGCTAAGGCATAATCTAAGCTGCTTCGAACTGCTTCTTCTAAATCATAATTGGCGCCCAATATACTGTAACGGGCTGAATAATATTCCAAATTTTTTTAATTCAAATTCAAAAGAATTCTGTAATCAAATAAAAGTTCAAGTGTTCTCAGACTGTAATTCAATATTTCAAAGTAATCACAGGACCTGGCTCAGCGAAAGTTGAGCTAGCATCCGGTACAGTTTCCAGTTCGTGCAAAAAGCAATATCAACGTGTTTTCTAGTTAAACACACTACGCTTGATAAATAAAATGCTAAATTAACAGTTAGAAATAAATATAGATTCACGATATAAAATTTCTCCAAGAAATTCTTAGAAAACGTATACTAAAACTTATTTCTTTAATTTTGAAAAATAGACAGTTTGGTGTCACCGAAGGAAAATACCTTCAACAGAGGCAGTTCGCGGTCCCCTTGAAAGACGGAAGTACGTCTATACCGAACTCGTGTGTTATCAATTTTTTCCAAATTAATTTTCAATCACTTTTTACCGAACTCGTGTTTAAATAAATTGATTTTATACTTTCTGATTAAGTGTAAAATAACACATTAATTTTCAAATTCTATTCGTATAAATTAAGTGAATTACCAATTTTGGATACAATAAACTTGGAGGACTTTTATAAGGTTAGTTTAACTATTAAGTAACTTTCAGTGTAACTAGAGAGTAAATTCCATTTTCCTGTGTTTAAGTTGTTATCGCTTCAGCAACTGATTTTTCTTTGTTTAAGTTGTCATTGTTTCCGTAACCAATTTTCCTTTGTTAACATGTTATTGTTTTCATTAAATTAATTGTTCTTTTTTTAAATTGAGTTTTATTGAGTGGAATAATTTGCTTTTCTTACAGAGGACATTAGGTTCACAAAATTGCTTTCTTGAAAAGACTGTGTTACTTATTGCGTGCGTATTGCACTGAGGGAGATCTCTCCGACGTAAATTAACTATCACTATTTAAAAATAAATCTTTAAATTAATTAATATATAAATGTAACTAAATAAAGAGTTAAAACCAGAAAGCAAGGACAGGCCGTACACGCTACCCGAGATACGGCCAAAAAATAACCATTTGGGGAAGCCCAGGGTGGCTGTTGGAAGTTTCTTGCATTCAACCCCTACGGGTTACGTTCTACCCAGGTAAGAGGGTTACAGATCAAAGACAAACAAAATCCGCACGAACTTATTATTTGGTAATTAAAACTATACGGTTTCCTTAACCGACTTCTTCCATCCCCCGAACGGGCAGGCCCCAGGTGGTTACATTGGTGGCAGCGGAAAACTCAAGAAAAAAACCGCCACATTGGTGGCAGCGGAAAAACTCAAAAATAAAAATAAAAAACCGCCACATTGGTGGTAGCGGTTTGTTTTGAACAATGACTGAATTGGAACGTGTGAGTGGACCTTGTCACCGCCACACAAACGGTTACAGAAAAGGGAACAACTGAAAAAACTTCAAGTTCGGAAAATTTCTGATAGTTGCAAGTTGCTTCCACCATAAAGCAACAAAAACTGTTACATTAATTTGTAAACTTCAAGTTCGGAAAATTTCTGATAGTTGCAAGTTGCTTCCACCATAAAGCAACAAAAACTGTTACACTAATTTGTAGAGTTCAAGTTCGGAAAATTCCTGACAGTGACTACAAAACAACGGAAAAAACCGGACCGTTTTTGTTTAAGTGGTTACATTTAATATTTTTCCTTTTTCTTTACGAAAATGCCTTGATCATTATAATTATAGTGGTTTTAACAAGGATCTCTTTTTCTTTACCGTGATTTCATACTGAAATTAGTAAATATAAACCTCTAGTTACACAGAATTTATATTTTTGTAAGTTTTTTACAGCTATTTCTGACCAGAGGATCCAGGGGGACGTTGATATCATTATCCTTAATACTGTTCTTTTACAGAGAATTACAGTAATCGCAGCAAAAGTTTTACTGTTCTTTTACAGATAACATATTTTTTTTATTATTATTTTATTGTGTGTTGTTTTAACAGGAATTTATTTTAAATATTTCTATTGCCATATTTTAATTTAAATATTCAATATGCCACAAACAGCAGAATCCCAAAATGTAGGAAGCACGGCTATGCCTATGCAGCATTTTGTTACTTTAGGGATGATAGCTGGCACCGTAGAATCTTTTACGGGTAAACAAAATGTTAAAGACTATTTTGAAAAATTAGAACAGCGGGCTAAGTTAGATAATTGGTCTCAGGATACAACTTTAAACATAGTTAAATTCCGACTCACGGGAGATGCATATAAATTTTTCAAAACAGAAGAATCGTTAGATAGTTCCTCAATCACGTATCCGGAATTTAAAGCAAAATTTATTAGAAAATTCACTCCAGCTAAAATACCGGGTGAAGCATTACTTCGTTTAAGCAAATGTTTTCAAAAACATGACGAACCAATTACAAATTATGTAGTTAGGTTAAAATCTTTAGGCACTGAAATTTTAGCAGACGACCTTAAGCGATCTACAGATAACGAAAAACCAGGGTTAAAGAAAAAATGTCAAGAACTCATTTTAAATCAATTTCAATTAGGTGTTAGAAAAGATATTATGCGTCAATTAAATTCTTTACTAATGCGAACGCCAGATTTAAATATAGATAAAGCGGAAGAACTCGCTAAACAAATTGAATTATCAGATTTAATGCTTTCAAACCGAAATCAGTCAAACCCTTCAGTTATGACTGTACGTCAAACCTTTAAGACACACTGCATTCATTGCGGTAGAAACAACCACACTTCCCGAAATTGCTTTTCAATAAATCCCTTAACTCAAAGCAAAAACCAAAATTTTTCTAAAAATTTTAATAATTTTAGTCATACAACCTTTCCGCGAACTAATTTTAATCCCCAATGGAGGAATAATAATTCCTGGACAGGCAATACATTTTTAGGTTCACGAAATAATTATTTTACTCGACACAAATATCCTAACAATCCTAATTCCAATTATACGAACTTTAATAATATTAACTATCGTCAAAACACGACAAAACCAGCACACTCTTCTTTTAGAAATAATTCTTATAGACAACAGAATTATAATTACAATACACGAGGTTTCACACAAAATACCGGTGCAAAACCTAAAAATTATACAAATAATACCGGAACTAATAATCAAAATAGAAACTTTCAAGACCGTCGAACTCAAAAAGTGAATTATGCCAACGCGGAGGCTTTAAACTTAAAAGACTTGCAGATTTCACCTCGCCCTGCAAGTTTTTCAACAAAGTAAACTCAAAATTTAATTATTTCATTCCCCAGTTACATGACTTAAATCTACAGGATACCCCATGTTTAGTTCAATTATATATTAATGATAAACCACAAACATTTTTGTTGGACAATGGATCCACAGTTACATTAATAAAACACAACGTAGTTAAAGACTGTGCAATTTCAACTACTGATGACATATTTTTAGTAGGTATTAATGGACCACCTGTTCAAGCCCTAGGTAAAACCATTGTTAAATTCGGGTTTTCTTCACATCAGTTTATTTGCAATTTTAATGTCATAATAACTACAGATAATTTACAAATTCAAACTGACGGTATCCTAGGACGTGATTGGTTCATAGCAAATCAATGCATTATTGATTATGTAACTAGTACTTTAAAAGTGGGAAATTTTGAGTTAAATATTTTTCGTCAATCGGATTATATAAGTAAAAATAAGAGGTTTAATAATATTGATAATTCTAATATTTTCAAGGAGGATATAATTAAATATCGCGCTGACAATTTAAATGTTACACATAATATTTCAAATGAATTTCCAAGTGGAGAGATGCTGAACACTAATTTTAATCATTTAAATGATAATAATAATGATGTTAATAAAAGCTCTAATGCTAATAATAATATTAATAATAATAATATATATAATAATAATAACAATAATAACTTCCCTAAATATTTACCTCGCCAAGCATTAAGCAATAATGGAGGTGTTACTTCGGTAACGAAACCAAAAGGGTGTAAACCGATATTACATACGGAGCACCACGGTTTCAAAAAGTTGGAGTTACCAAAAGGTGTAACAAACCAACAGTTCTTGTCAACCCCACCCAAAATTGTGGAAGGCAGAACTTATAATTCGTCGACCCCATCAGTAGTTATGGGAGTTAAAGAAAGTAAGGCTTATTTAAATAAAGCTACTTTAGGAAGTACAATCCCAGAAGATGATTGTACCACTATTACAAATAGTGCACATATTGAATTAGGGAATGTTACAATTAATAATTATGGTGAATTAAGTGACACAGAGTCAGAAGAAGATTTCCATTCCAATTTTATGGAACGTCAGCGTATCTACAAAGAAAATAAAGCGTTGGATGATCAACAGCTTATAGAAAATGAAATAAAGCAATTACAGAAGAAAGAATCTCCAGCATCTCAAGTTAGCATTAAACAAGAAATAAATCAACCTCATATTAATACACATCATCTTGTTTTAAATAAGGAATCTCCACAATTGCTAAGCTCTACAAAGCAGCACAATAAACCTTCGATTTTAAAACATATTCAATTAAATAAAGATTTAACTATTCCTCCACGCGTAGAAATAAATTATGTTATATTAAATAAACACTATAAATCACTTGGTGCAAGACAATTTTTATTGGAACCTACAGCCACAGGTTGTAATGGAGTTTTTACAGCACGCACATTAGTAAATAATGAAAAAGAAATACCCATCCGTATTATTAATTTAAATAATCGAGAAATCACTCTTTCCAAAAATACACCAATTGCAATGATCGACACCAATATTGAAATTCCACAACATAACACAAACAAGATATCAGAAAATATCTATTCAATTCAACAGCAAAACGAAAGCTGGATACAAGAAAATTTCGACTTTTCTCATTTGGACGAGCGAAGCAAAGGGTTATTAATTGAACTCCTTTCTCGTTATCGAGACATCTTTTCAGAGGGAGAAAATTTAACCACCACTCACAAGGTTAAACATCAAATTATATTAGAAGACAACACTCCACCGATAGCGAAACGTCCGTATAAAGTTCCTTTTCATCAAAGGGAAACTCTACAGAAGGAAATAGATAGATTATTAAAGGAAAACATCATTCGATCGTCATCGTCACCATGGAGCGCCCCAGCCATTTTAGTCAAAAAGAAACAACCTAATGGTGAAGTCAAAATACGTATGTGCATAGATTACAGAGCACTAAATGCGGCAACCAAACGGGATGTTTACCCATTACCATTATTACAAGACGCCACAGATTACTTATCGAATTCTACATTGTTTAGTATCTTCGACGTTACTTCAGCGTACCACCAAATTCCAATGGATGAATCTAGCATACCCTTAACAGGATTCTCAACCCCTACTGGGCACTGGGAGTTCCTAAGAATGCCTTTTGGTCTTGTCAACAGTCCTATGACTTTTCAGCGTTTTATCTCATTCACCTTGGCAGGTTTAACAGGCGACACCTGTTGGGTTTATTTAGATGATATTTTGGTTCACAGTTCAACAGGAATCGAAGATCATCTTTCCAAACTAAGTTTAGTTTTTGATAGGCTACGTGAGGCCAATATTAAATTAAAACCTAGCAAATGCAAAATTTTGACAACAGAAGTAAAGTATTTAGGTCATATTATTACACAAAACGGTATTCGACCTGACCCAGATAAAATTTCAGCAGTTAAGAATTTTCCATTACCCAAAAATGTTAAAAACATTAGAGAATTTTTAGGTTTAGTAGGATGGTATCGTAAATTTATTCCAAATTTTGCCAAAATATCGCAACCACTTACTGAACTTACCAAAAAAGATATTAAATTTCATTTAAATGAAAACGCTCTTAAAGCTATTGATACTCTCAAAAACGCAATAACTTCTGACAGCATTTTAGCTTATCCAGATTTTTCTAAACCTTTTATTTTAGCAACGGATGCAAGTAACTCCGGAATGGGAGGAATACTCAGCCAAAATCATGATGGTTTCGAAAGACCAATTGCTTTTACTAGCAAATCCTTCTCAAAAGCAGAGAGAAATTACTCTGTATCCGAACGAGAACTTTTAGCAGCAATTTTTAGCATTAAACAATTTCGATGTTATCTTTATGGTAGAAAATTCACATTAATTACAGATCACCGCCCTTTAAAATGGTTGTTAACTGCAACACATCAAAATTCACGTTTAGCACGATGGTCACTATTATTAGGCGAATACAATTTCGACATCATACACCGGCCGGGTAAACAGCATGGTAATGCGGATGCTTTGAGCCGTGTTTACGACCACAAGTCTGAAGAATTCAATGTACACACAAGTAATCATCAAACCTTATCGTTTGACGAATTTTTAAAATTAATTACAAATTATACCATACATAATAGTAACATTACTATACAAGAAGGTAATCTATTTACATGTCCAGAACATTACGCTTTAGCACATTGTGTTTCCCAAGATTTTCATATGAATAAAGGCATTGCTTTACAATTCAAAAATTTATTTGGTTCAGTACCTTATCTTCAACAACAAGATAAAACTGTTGGAGATGTTGCTATCTTAAAATTACCAGAACGTAATATTTACTATTTAATCACGAAATCGAAATATTTTAACAAACCAACTTATCAAACCTTATGGCACACCTTACATAATCTCAGACATTACATGTTACAAAACGGTGACAAATTTTTAGCCGTACCACAATTAGCTTGTGGATTAGATAAATTAAATTGGAATATAATTTTTGAAATGATCAAATACATTTTTCATTACACATCAATTAAGATCAAAATTTTTAAATTTAACCACAATAACATTCCAGTGAATGTAATTACCAATAATAATAACCTTCAAGACATTAAACCTATTTGGGACAACGACTTTATAAAATCGCAACAATTTAACGATTCATTTTGTCAAAATATTTTTGAACAAATTAAAAATAAACAAGATAACCTTGATTTTTATATAGATAACCAAGGGTTACTTTTCAAATCCACAGGAAATACAGATTGTTTAGTTATTCCTAAATCCTTTATATCAAAAGTTCTACACGATTTTCATGATCTTCCTATTTTTGGTCACCAGGGTCAACAAAAAACTCTACAAAATATTAAAACTAGATGCTACTGGCCCAACATGACTCAACAAATTACTGACTACGTTTCTAAATGTAAATCTTGTAATGAACGCAAGACATCCCCTCACATAAAACCTGCACCATTGCAGAATTTTCCTAGAATTTATAAACCTTTTGAAAGATGTTCTATGGACATAACCGGACCTTTTGTTACTTCGTTTAAAGGAAACAAATACTTATTAACATTTATTGACCATTTTACTAAATATATTGAAATTATTCCATTACCAGATCAAAAAGCACCCACTGTTGCTAAAGCATTGTTTACCAACGTCATAGCTCGACATGGCACAATGCAAAAATTAATTTCAGACAGAGGTACTAACTTCTTATCAAATTTAATGAAAGAACTTTTAAAATTATTAGGTGTAGAATATTGCCAAACAACTGCATATCATGCAATGGCAAATGGTTCAATCGAACGCGTCCACAGAGTCTTAAAAGATTTTCTTAGTCATTACGTAAGTCAAGGTCAACATGACTGGGACGACTGGATCCCATATCTATACATGGCCCATAATTTTTGGACACACTCGTCTACTGGTCACTCGCCTTTCTTTCTACTACACGGGCGTGACCCAGTTCTACCTATGGACGATATTCTGAAACCACAACCCGTAAAATACGATATTTCTGAAAATTACGTATCAGAATTAATGTCACGATTAAATAAAGTTTTTTGTGAAGTTAATCAAAATTTAGAAAAAGCTATGATTAAAAGAGAAATTCAATATAATAAGAAAACTAAAACTATAAAATTTAAATTAGGCGATTTAGTATATTTACATGATCCTACGTCTAAACAAGGATTATCAAAGAAATTATTAAGACCATGGTTAGGCCCATTTAGAATTATTGAACAAAAAGGCCCTGTAACTTTCAGAATTAGAGAATTACACAAATTTAAAGAGCAAATCGTTCATGCCAATAGGCTTAAACTTTGTACAGGTTTAAATAATGTAAACCCCACCAATAACGATATAAAGTATATCCAAAAGAAGTCAAGATATAAAAATAACATTCACCCCCTAAATGATTGGAACGTTGATGATGGAGACGCTATACATACATATGATTCAGATTCACATCCTACACCACAAGATGTAACTTTAACTATTTTACAAGGTCTTGATAATTACAGCCGATTTTTAGAACAACAAGATGTTACAAGTTCTAGTAAAAGACCGCGTGTAGGTAGACGCACTATGGATTTTATTAATCAAAATAGGGAAAATATTTCAGACATTGATCAGTCAGGATCACTCCAGCAAGGAGGTGTACGAGCTTCGGCCCGACTAAACCTTTAATACAATTAAACTTACTACCAATATTAATACAATTTTCAGGTAACTGAAATAGTTCCGTTAGTTATAAAAACGAATTATTTCAGCGTAATTCAAAATATTACAACGTCATTAGTTAGCTATAATAGTTACTACCTAGCCATATTTAGTAGTAATAACCTTACAGATCAATTAAGTTGATAGATATATAATTTATGTTTAATAGAGCGGACATTTTTGGACGTTCACACCAAACCATGCGAATATCGCATTCCTAATATTAATGACCCTAGTATTTAAATTTATTTTTTTAATCATCATTCATTCCTAGACACTACACACTTTGAGTATATCTAAATAAATTGCCTACTCAACTAACATAAGAAGTAGTATTTCACATTTACTCATTTACTTATAAGAATACTACTTACTACCTTTGAGTAATGCAAACATTTTTTCTCTCGTTTAAATTGGTTATTAGCGTCTTTACCTTGTTATCCATGGATCCATGCGCAGGATAAGTAAGGTCAAGACCTCAGCCTTTTGTTGGCTTAGCATTCGTCATCCTATTTGATTACGAGTGAGAAGCTGGCAGTTATTGATATTGTTTAATTTGAACATACAATTCTGCTTTAAAGATTTCACAGGGATGGCCACCTTGCGTTATCCTCTGACAGGGTTGTACTTTCAAAACATACTTTATTGACTCACTATTGTTAAAAGAGTCAGACAAATTTAAATTTTCACTAAATTTATTGTTACTTTGTGTAAATCTTCTTGTAAAGGTATTCCTTTACATTTTTCAGTAGTAAACACTACATTATCATAATGAGAATGTTTTTACCAAATCTTAAAAAGGTACTTACGTTAAGATATTAGCTATGTTAGCTTAGGATTTAATTCATTTCAGAAAATCATGTTACGTACGTTGCTCGTAATTTTAATAATGAACATTTTAAATAGTGAATTTCGAAACAGTGTGACAGCATTTATTGTGTATGACTGTAGCAGTGAAAATACAAACTTAACAGTGCTTTCGATCAGAGACATTGCTCCGTGTCCCGATATCACTACCGACTACAAGGACCAAGAAACAACAGTGCAAAAGTACAAAAACTCATCACTTTTGGAATTGAGAGAAAAGCTATAGAAAATGTATTAATAGGAAAAATCACAGGCTTTCCGTTAGATAATCAAGGTTTTTCAACCCTGAAACTGTTCGATACACAAGAACTTAAAAAGTTAGCGAGAAACACTATGGAGTATCTTTGGGGATGGTTTTCGAACATTGGCATATTTTTCAGTGGATTATTAGGATTCTACGTTATATTCAAAGTTTTAAAATACACCCTAAGCGTGTTATTAAATGGTATAGCTATCTATAAAACCGTAGGTTGCGGGTTTTCACTATTAGCAAGTTTATGGAATACTCTAACCTTATGGGTAGTCCATTATCATCATCCAACTAAATCGTCGACTAAAACGTCCGACGTGGAGGCCAACCTTCAGGAACCGTCTGCACCCATGGTCTCCACCCTTTCTCTTTCTGACGATACAAACGATTATACGATTAAACAAACTCTTGCAAGCACCTCAACCATTTACCCAAACGTACACTGGTCCGAACAATAACCACCATCATAACAATGAGTCTGAGCTATTCTTCTCAGACTGGAACTCTAAATTCTTTAGACTTCCAACGTACGTAAGCTACGCCGTCTTCACCAACGCATCATGTGCTATATGTTATCGGCAAGTGCGCGAAAGGTGTTATGGGCAATTAAAATTTAAGTGTATTCTCCGAATGACAAATTATGAGCATACTACGTACCTACATAAATTGTCAGGATTAGATAGTCACCTTCTGTTATGTATTCCAATTAGAAGGTTTAGGTTATTGTTATTAGGGAAATAGATTTATTAAAATAGTAATTTTGTGGGAATATTTACATTTTAGCATTAAGATTATACTATTCTTTTCGTTCCATAATGGAGTTATATATTCATAGGTTAAATTTTCTAATATATCTATTTTTTAAAAGTAGGCACGTCTACAAAGACATGCCTTCTTTTCAAAACGTGGGGGTAGTGTAACGGGCTGAATAATATTCCAAATTTTTTTAATTCAAATTCAAAAGAATTCTGTAATCAAATAAAAGTTCAAGTGTTCTCAGACTGTAATTCAATATTTCAAAGTAATCACAGGACCTGGCTCAGCGAAAGTTGAGCTAGCATCCGGTACAGTTTCCAGTTCGTGCAAAAAGCAATATCAACGTGTTTTCTAGTTAAACACACTACGCTTGATAAATAAAATGCTAAATTAACAGTTAGAAATAAATATAGATTCACGATATAAAATTTCTCCAAGAAATTCTTAGAAAACGTATACTAAAACTTATTTCTTTAATTTTGAAAAATAGACAGTTTGGTGTCACCGAAGGAAAATACCTTCAACAGAGGCAGTTCGCGGTCCCCTTGAAAGACGGAAGTACGTCTATACCGAACTCGTGTGTTATCAATTTTTTCCAAATTAATTTTCAATCACTTTTTACCGAACTCGTGTTTAAATAAATTGATTTTATACTTTCTGATTAAGTGTAAAATAACACATTAATTTTCAAATTCTATTCGTATAAATTAAGTGAATTACCAATTTTGGATACAATAAACTTGGAGGACTTTTATAAGGTTAGTTTAACTATTAAGTAACTTTCAGTGTAACTAGAGAGTAAATTCCATTTTCCTGTGTTTAAGTTGTTATCGCTTCAGCAACTGATTTTTCTTTGTTTAAGTTGTCATTGTTTCCGTAACCAATTTTCCTTTGTTAACATGTTATTGTTTTCATTAAATTAATTGTTCTTTTTTTAAATTGAGTTTTATTGAGTGGAATAATTTGCTTTTCTTACAGAGGACATTAGGTTCACAAAATTGCTTTCTTGAAAAGACTGTGTTACTTATTGCGTGCGTATTGCACTGAGGGAGATCTCTCCGACGTAAATTAACTATCACTATTTAAAAATAAATCTTTAAATTAATTAATATATAAATATAACTAAATAAAGAGTTAAAACCAGAAAGCAAGGACAGGCCGTACACGCTACCCGAGATACGGCCAAAAAATAACCATTTGGGGAAGCCCAGGGTGGCTGTTGGAAGTTTCTTGCATTCAACCCCTACGGGTTACGTTCTACCCAGGTAAGAGGGTTACAGATCAAAGACAAACAAAATCCGCACGAACTTATTATTTGGTAATTAAAACTATACGGTTTCCTTAACCGACTTCTTCCATCCCCCGAACGGGCAGGCCCCAGGTGGTTACAATACGTTCAAGTCTAGCTCGATGATTGGTGCTTCTAATCTTGCTGACTATGTAATCCAGACTCGACCCATGGTGACTCCTCGAGCGGCGCACCACGCTAAGGACGCGTTGGAGAAGCGGTGGTGGCTGAACCGGCTCTTCCATTACTATACTCTAAAATTGTAAAAGGGATATACAGTGTGTCCCGGGATTGATGTGACAATAGGTGCGATGGACTAAAAATTTTTGAATTTTAGTTTAAGATTGTGGTATTAAGCCCTGCTTGGTTTGAAGAGAATTTTAAGAATATTTTCAGTTTTTAAAAAACAAGTCGGCCTTGACATTGAAGCGAAAACTATTTTCTTTTCAGGTAAAGTACCCTTTAGGGTATTATTTGCGGCAGAAGTGAACTTTGTATCTAGGTGGCATCAGTTCAACCATCCCATGCGCTAAGGCAAAGTCTAAGCTGCTTCGAACTGCTTTTTCTAAATCATAATTGGCGCCCAATATACGTTCAAGTCTAGCTCGATGATTGGTGCTTCTAATCTTGCTGACTATGTAATCCAGACTCGACCCATGGTGACTCCTCGAGCGGCGCACCACGCTAAGGACGCGTTGGAGAAGCGGTGGTGGCTGAACCGGCTCTTCCATTATTATATTCTAAAATTGTAAAAGGGATATACGGTGTGTCCCAGGATTGATGGGACAATAGGTGCGATGGACAAAAATTTTTGAATTTTTATTTAAGATTGTGGAATTAACCCTGCTTGGTTTGAAGAGAATTTTAAGAATATTTTCAGTTTTTAAAAAACAAGTCGGCCTTGACATTGATGTGAAAACTATTTTCTTTTCAGGTAAAGTACCCTTTAGGGTATTATTTGAGGCAGAAGTGAACTTTGTATCTGGGTGGCATCAGTTCAACCATCCCATGCGCTAAGGCATAATCTAAGCTGCTTCGAACTGCTTCTTCTAAATCATAATTGGCGCCCAATATACTGTAACGGGCTGAATAATATTCCAAATTTTTTTAATTCAAATTCAAAAGAATTCTGTAATCAAATAAAAGTTCAAGTGTTCTCAGACTGTAATTCAATATTTCAAAGTAATCACAGGACCTGGCTCAGCGAAAGTTGAGCTAGCATCCGGTACAGTTTCCAGTTCGTGCAAAAAGCAATATCAACGTGTTTTCTAGTTAAACACACTACGCTTGATAAATAAAATGCTAAATTAACAGTTAGAAATAAATATAGATTCACGATATAAAATTTCTCCAAGAAATTCTTAGAAAACGTATACTAAAACTTATTTCTTTAATTTTGAAAAATAGACAGTTTGGTGTCACCGAAGGAAAATACCTTCAACAGAGGCAGTTCGCGGTCCCCTTGAAAGACGGAAGTACGTCTATACCGAACTCGTGTGTTATCAATTTTTTCCAAATTAATTTTCAATCACTTTTTACCGAACTCGTGTTTAAATAAATTGATTTTATACTTTCTGATTAAGTGTAAAATAACACATTAATTTTCAAATTCTATTCGTATAAATTAAGTGAATTACCAATTTTGGATACAATAAACTTGGAGGACTTTTATAAGGTTAGTTTAACTATTAAGTAACTTTCAGTGTAACTAGAGAGTAAATTCCATTTTCCTGTGTTTAAGTTGTTATCGCTTCAGCAACTGATTTTTCTTTGTTTAAGTTGTCATTGTTTCCGTAACCAATTTTCCTTTGTTAACATGTTATTGTTTTCATTAAATTAATTGTTCTTTTTTTAAATTGAGTTTTATTGAGTGGAATAATTTGCTTTTCTTACAGAGGACATTAGGTTCACAAAATTGCTTTCTTGAAAAGACTGTGTTACTTATTGCGTGCGTATTGCACTGAGGGAGATCTCTCCGACGTAAATTAACTATCACTATTTAAAAATAAATCTTTAAATTAATTAATATATAAATATAACTAAATAAAGAGTTAAAACCAGAAAGCAAGGACAGGCCGTACACGCTACCCGAGATACGGCCAAAAAATAACCATTTGGGGAAGCCCAGGGTGGCTGTTGGAAGTTTCTTGCATTCAACCCCTACGGGTTACGTTCTACCCAGGTAAGAGGGTTACAGATCAAAGACAAACAAAATCCGCACGAACTTATTATTTGGTAATTAAAACTATACGGTTTCCTTAACCGACTTCTTCCATCCCCCGAACGGGCAGGCCCCAGGTGGTTACAATACGTTCAAGTCTAGCTCGATGATTGGTGCTTCTAATCTTGCTGACTATGTAATCCAGACTCGACCCATGGTGACTCCTCGAGCGGCGCACCACGCTAAGGACGCGTTGGAGAAGCGGTGGTGGCTGAACCGGCTCTTCCATTACTATACTCTAAAATTGTAAAAGGGATATACAGTGTGTCCCGGGATTGATGTGACAATAGGTGCGATGGACTAAAAATTTTTGAATTTTAGTTTAAGATTGTGGTATTAAGCCCTGCTTGGTTTGAAGAGAATTTTAAGAATATTTTCAGTTTTTAAAAAACAAGTCGGCCTTGACATTGAAGCGAAAACTATTTTCTTTTCAGGTAAAGTACCCTTTAGGGTATTATTTGCGGCAGAAGTGAACTTTGTATCTAGGTGGCATCAGTTCAACCATCCCATGCGCTAAGGCAAAGTCTAAGCTGCTTCGAACTGCTTTTTCTAAATCATAATTGGCGCCCAATATACGTTCAAGTCTAGCTCGATGATTGGTGCTTCTAATCTTGCTGACTATGTAATCCAGACTCGACCCATGGTGACTCCTCGAGCGGCGCACCACGCTAAGGACGCGTTGGAGAAGCGGTGGTGGCTGAACCGGCTCTTCCATTATTATATTCTAAAATTGTAAAAGGGATATACGGTGTGTCCCAGGATTGATGTGACAATAGGTGCGATGGACTAAAAATTTTTGAATTTTATAATAAGATTGTGGAATTAAGCCCTGCTTGGTTTGAAGAGAATCTTAAGAATATTTTCAGTTTTTAAAAAACAAGTCGGCCTTGACATTGAAGCGAAAACTATTTTCTTTTCAGGTAACGTACCCTTTAGGGTATTATTTGCGGCAGAAGTGAACTTTGTATCTGGGTGGCATCAGTTTAACCATCCCATGCGCTAAGGCATAATCTAAGCTGCTCCGAACTGCTTCTTCTAAATCATAATTGGCGCCCAATATACGTTCAAGTCTAGCTCGATGATTGGTGCTTCTAATCTTGCTGACTATGTAATCCAGACTCGACCCATGGTGACTCCTCGAGCGGCGCACCAAGCCAAGGACGCGTTGGAGAAGCTGTGGTGGCTGAACCGGCTCTTCCATTATTATATCCTAAAATTGTAAAAGGGATATACGGTGTGTCCCAGGATTGATGTGACAATAGGTGCGATGGACTAAACATTTTTGAATTTTATTTTAAGATTGTGGAATTAAGTCCTGCTTGGTTTGAAGTGAATTTTAAGAATATTTTCAGTTTTTAAAAAACAAGTCGGCCTTGACATTAAAGCGAAAACTATTTTCTTTTCAGGTAAAGTACCGTTAAGGGTATTATTTGCGGCAGAAGTGAACTTTGTATCTGGGTGGCATCAGTTCAACCATCCCATGCGCTAAGGTATAATCTAAGCTGCTTCGAACTGCTTCTTCTAAATCATAATTGGCGCCCAATATACGTTCAAGTCTAGCTCGATGATTGGTGCTTCTAATCTTGCTGACAATGTAATCCAGATTAGACCCATGGTGACACCTCGAGCGGCGCACCACGCTAAGGACGCGTTGGAGAAGCGGTGGTGACTGAAACGGCTCTTCCATTATTATATTCTAAAATTGTAAAAGGGATATACGGTGTGTCCCGGGATTGATGTGACAATAGGTGCGATGGACTAAAAATTTTTGAATTTTATTTTAAGATTGTGGAATTAAACCCTGATTGGTTTGAAGAGAATTTTAAGAATATTTTCAGTTTTAAAAAAACAAGTCGGCCTTGACATTGAAGCGAAAACTATTTTCTTTTCAGGTAAAGTACCCTTTAGGGTATTATTTGCGGCAGAAGTGAACTTTGTATCTGGGTGGCATCAGTTCAACCATTCCATGCGCTAAGGCATAATCTAAGCTGCTTCGAACTGCTTCTTCTAAATCATAATTGGCGCCCAATATACGTTCAAGTCTAGCTCGATGATTAGTGCTTCTAATCTTGCTGACTATGTAATCCAGACTCGACGCATTGGTGAATCCTCGAGCGGCGCACCACGCTAAGGACGCGTAGGAGAAGCGGTGGTGGCTGAACCGGCTCTTCCATTATTATATTCTAAAATTGTAAAAGGGATATACGGTGTGTCCCAGGATTGATGGGACAATAGGTGCGATGGACAAAAATTTTTGAATTTTTATTTAAGATTGTGGAATTAACCCTGCTTGGTTTGAAGAGAATTTTAAGAATATTTTCAGTTTTTAAAAAACAAGTCGGCCTTGACATTGATGTGAAAACTATTTTCTTTTCAGGTAAAGTACCCTTTAGGGTATTATTTGAGGCAGAAGTGAACTTTGTATCTGGGTGGCATCAGTTCAACCATCCCATGCGCTAAGGCATAATCTAAGCTGCTTCGAACTGCTTCTACTAAATCATAATTGGCGCCCAATATACGTTCAAGTCTAGCTCGATGATTGGTGCTTCTAATCTTGCTGACTATGTAGTCCAGACTCGACCCATGGTGACTCCTCGAGCGGCGCACCACGCTAAGGACGCGTTGGAGAAGCGGTGGCGGCTGAACCGGCTCTTCCATTATTATATTCTAAAATTGTAAAAGGGATATACGGTGTGTCCCAGGATTGATGGGACAATAGGTGCGATGGACTAAAAATTTTTGAATTTCATTTCAAGATTGTGGAATTAAGCCCTGCTTGGTTTGAAGAGAATTTTAAGAATATTTTCACATTTTTTAAAAAACAAGTCGGCCTTGACATTGAAGCGAAAACTATTTCCTTTTCAGGTAAAGTACCCTTTAGGGTATTATTTGCGGCAGAAGTGAACTTTCTATCTGGGTGGCATCAGTGCAACCATCCCATGCGCTAAGGCATAATCTAAGCTGCTTCGAACTGCTTCTTCTAAATCATAATTGGCGCCCAATATACGTTCAAGTCTAGCTCGATGATTGGTGCTTCTAATCTTGCTGACTATGTAATCAAGACTCGACCCATGGTGACTCCTCGAGCGGCGCACCACGCTAAGGACGCGTTTGATGTGACTATAGGTGCGATTGACTAAAAATTTTTGAATTTTATTTTAAGATTGTGGAATTAAGCCCTGCATGGTTTGAAGAGAG
Organism: Melanotus villosus; assembly: GCA_963082815.1. Classification (NCBI taxonomy): domain Eukaryota; kingdom Metazoa; phylum Arthropoda; class Insecta; order Coleoptera; family Elateridae; genus Melanotus; species Melanotus villosus. The sequence goes on from OY720426.1 coordinate 21,910,003, forward strand.
TTTTAAGAATATTTTCAGTTTTTAAAAAACAAGTCGGCCCTGACATTGAAGCGAAAACTATTTTCTTTTGAGGTACAGTACCCTTTGGGGTATTATTTGCGGCAGAAGTGAACTTTGTATCTGGGTGGCATCAGTTCAACCATCCCATGCGCTAAGGCATAATCTAAGCTGCTTCGAACTGCTTCTTCTAAATCATAATTGGCGCCCAATATACGTTCAAGTCTAGCTCGATGATTGGTGCTTCTAATCTTGCTGACAATGTAATCCAGATTAGACCCATGGTGACTCCTCGAGCGGCGCACCACGCTAAGGACACGTTTGATGTGACAATAGGTGCGATGGACTAAAAATTTTTGAATTTTATTTTAAGATTGTGGAATTAAGCCCTGCTTGGTTTGAAAAGAATTTTAAGAATATTTTCAGTTTTTAAAAAACAAGTCGGCCTTGACATTGAAGCGAAAACTATTTTCCTTTGAGGTAAAGTACCCTTTAGGGTATTATTTGCGGCAGAAGTGAGATTTGTATCTGGGTGGCATCAGTTCAACCATCCCATGCGCTAAGGCATAATCTAAGCTGCTTCGAACTGCTTCCTCTAAATCATAATTGGCGCCCAATATACGTTCGAGTCTAGCTCGATGATTGGTGCTTCTAATCTTGCTGACTATGTAATCCAGATTAGACCCATGGTGACTCCTCGAGCGGCGCACCACGCTAAGGACGCGTTGGAGAAGCGGTGGTGCCTGAAGCGGTGGTGGCTGAACCGGCTCTTCCATTATTATATTCTAAAATTGTAAAAGGGATATACGGTGTGTCCCGGGATTGATGTGACAATAGGTGCGATGGACTAATAATTTTTGAATTTTATTTTAAGATTGTGGAATTAAGCCCTGATTGGTTTGAAGAGAATTTTAAGAATATTTTCAGTTTTTAAAAAACAAGTCGGCCTTGACATTGAAGCGAAGAAAACTATTTTCTTTTCAGGTAAAGTACCCTTTACGGTATTATTAGAGGCAGAAGTGAACTTTGTATCTGGGTGGCATCAGTTCAACCATCCCATGCGCTAAGGCATAATCTAAGCTGCTTCGAACTGCTTCTTCTAAATCATAATTGGCGCCCAATATACGTTCAAGTCTAGCTCGATGATTGGTGCTTCTAATCTTGCTGACTATGTAATCCAGACTCGGCCCATGGTGTCTTCTCGAACGGCGCACCACGCTAAGGACGCGTTGGAGAAGCGGTGGTGGCTGAACGGGCTCTTCCATTATTATATTCTAAAATTGTAAAAGGGATATACGGTGTGTCCCGGGATTGATGTGACAATAGGTGCGATGGACTAAACATTTTTGAATTTTATTTTAAGATTGTGGAATTAAGTCCTGCTTGGTTTGAAGTGAATTTTAAGAATATTTTCAGTTTTTAAAAAACAAGTCGGCCTTGACATTAAAGCGAAAACTATTTTCTTTTCAGGTAAAGTACCGTTAAGGGTATTATTTGCGGCAGAAGTGAACTTTGTATCTAGGAGGCATCAGTTCAACCCTCCCATGCGCTAAGGTATAATCTAAGCTGCTTCGAACTGCTTCTTCTAAATCATAATTGGCGCCCAATATACGTTCAAGTCTGGCTCGATGATTGGTGCTTCTAATCTTGCTGACAATGTAATCCAGATTAGACCCATGGTGACTCCTCGAGCGGCGCACCACGCTAAGGACACGTTTGATGTGACAATAGGTGCGATGGACTAAAAATTTTTGAATTTTATTTTAAGACTGTGGTATTAAGCCCTGTTTGGTTTGAAGAGAATTTTAAGAATATTTTCAGTTTTTAAAAAACAAGTCGGCCTTGACATTGAAGCGAAAACTATTTTCTTTTCAAGTAAAGTACCATTTAGGGTATTATTTGCGGCAGAAGTGAACTTTGTATCTGGGTGGCATCAGTTCAACCATCCCATGCGCTACGGAACAATCTAAGCTGCTTCGAACTGCTTCCTCTAAATCATAATTGGCGCCCAATATACGTTCGAGTCTAGCTCGATGATTGGTGCTTCTAATCTTGCTGACTATGTAATCCAGATTAGACCCATGGTGACTCCTCGAGCGGCGCACCACGCTAAGGACGCGTTGGAGAAGCGGTGGTGGCTGAAGCGGTGGTGGCTGAACCGGCTCTTCCATTATTATATTCTAAAATTGTAAAAGGGATATACGGTGTGTCCCGGGATTGATGTGACAATAGGTGCGATGGAATAATAATTTTTGAATTTTATTTTAAGATTGTGGAATTAAGCCCTGATTGGTTTGAAGAGAATTTTAAGAATATTTTCAGTTTTTAAAAAACAAGTCGGCCTTGACATTGAAGCGAAGAAAATATTTTCTTTTCAGTTAAAGTACCCTTTACGGTATTATTTGCGGCAGAAGTGAACTTTGTATCTGGGTGGCATCAGTTCAACCATCCCATGCGCTAAGGCATAATCTAAGCTGCTTCGAACTGCTTCTTCTAAATCATAATTGGCGCCCAATATACGTTCAAGTCTAGCTCGATGATTGGTGCTTCTAATCTTGCTGACTATGTAATCCAGACTCGACCCATGGTGACTCCTCGAGCGGCGCACCACGCTAAGGACGCGTTTGATGTGACAATAGATGCCATGGACTAAAAATTTTTGAATTTTATTTTAAGATTGTGGAATTAAGCCCTGCTTGGTTTGAAGAGAATTTTAAGAATATTTTCACATTTTTTAAAAAACAAGTCGGCCTTGAAATTGATGCGAAAACTTTTTCCTTTTCAGGTAAAGTACCCTTTAGGGTATTATTTGCGGCAGAAGTGAACTTTCTATCTGGGTGGCATCAGTGCAACCATCCCATGCGCTAAGGCATAATCTAAGCTGCTTCGAACTGCTTCTTCTAAATCATAATTGGCGCCCAATATACGTTCAAGTCTAGCTCGATGATTGGTGCTTCTAATCTTGCTGACTATGTAATCAAGACTCGACCCATGGTGACTCCTCGAGCGGCGCACCACGCTAAGGACGCGTTGGAGAAGCGGTGGTGGCTGAACCGGCTCTTCCATTACTATACTCTAAAATTGTAAAAGGGATATACAGTGTGTCCCGGGATTGATGTGACAATAGGTGCGATGGACTAAAAATTTTTGAATTTTAGTTTAAGATTGTGGTATTAAGCCCTGCTTGGTTTGAAGAGAATTTTAAGAATATTTTCAGTTTTTAAAAAACAAGTCGGCCTTGACATTGAAGCGAAAACTATTTTCTTTTCAGGTAAAGTACCCTTTAGGGTATTATTTGCGGCAGAAGTGAACTTTGTATCTAGGTGGCATCAGTTCAACCATCCCATGCGCTAAGGCAAAGTCTAAGCTGCTTCGAACTGCTTTTTCTAAATCATAATTGGCGCCCAATATACGTTCAAGTCTAGCTCGATGATTGGTGCTTCTAATCTTGCTGACTATGTAATCCAGACTCGACCCATGGTGACTCCTCGAGCGGCGCACCACGCTAAGGACGCGTTGGAGAAGCGGTGGTGGCTGAACCGGCTCTTCCATTATTATATTCTAAAATTGTAAAAGGGATATACGGTGTGTCCCGGGATTGATGTGACAATAGGTGCGATGGACTAAAAATTTTTGAATTTTATTTTAAGATTGTGGAATTAAACCCTGATTGGTTTGAAGAGAATTTTAAGAATATTTTCAGTTTTAAAAAAACAAGTCGGCCTTGACATTGAAGCGAAAACTATTTTCTTTTCAGGTAAAGTACCGTTAAGGGTATTATTTGCGGCAGAAGTGAACTTTGTATCTGGGTGGCATCAGTTCAACCATTCCATGCGCTAAGGCATAATCTAAGCTGCTTCGAACTGCTTCTTCTAAATCATAATTGGCGCCCAATATACGTTCAAGTCTAGCTCGATGATTGGTGCTTCTAATCTTGCTGACTATGTAATCCAGACTCGACGCATTGGTGAATCCTCGAGCGGCGCACCACGCTAAGGACGCGTAGGAGAAGCGGTGGTGGCTGAACCGGCTCTTCCATTATTATATTCTAAAATTGTAAAAGGGATATACGGTGTGTCCCAGGATTGATGGGACAATAGGTGCGATGGACAAAAATTTTTGAATTTTTATTTAAGATTGTGGAATTAAGTCCTGCTTGGTTTGAAGTGAATTTTAAGAATATTTTCAGTTTTTAAAAAACAAGTCGGCCTTGACATTAAAGCGAAAACTATTTTCTTTTCAGGTAAAGTACCGTTAAGGGTATTATTTGCGGCAGAAGTGAACTTTGTATCTGGGTGGCATCAGTTCAACCATCCCATGCGCTAAGGTATAATCTAAGCTGCTTCGAACTGCTTCTTCTAAATCATAATTGGCGCCCAATATACGTTCAAGTCTAGCTCGATGATTGGTGCTTCTAATCTTGCTGACAATGTAATCCAGATTAGACCCATGGTGACTCCTCGAGCGGCGCACCACGCTAAGGACGCGTTGGAGAAGCGGTGGTGACTGAAACGGCTCTTCCATTATTATATTCTAAAATTGTAAAAGGGATATACGGTGTGTCCCGGGATTGATGTGACAATAGGTGCGATGGACTAAAAATTTTTGAATTTTATTTTAAGATTGTGGAATTAAACCCTGATTGGTTTGAAGAGAATTTTAAGAATATTTTCAGTTTTAAAAAAACAAGTCGGCCTTGACATTGAAGCGAAAACTATTTTCTTTTCAGGTAAAGTACCCTTTAGGGTATTATTTGCGGCAGAAGTGAACTTTGTATCTGGGTGGCATCAGTTCAACCATTCCATGCGCTAAGGCATAATCTAAGCTGCTTCGAACTGCTTCTTCTAAATCATAATTGGCGCCCAATATACGTTCAAGTCTAGCTCGATGATTGGTGCTTCTAATCTTGCTGACTATGTAATCCAGACTCGACGCATTGGTGAATCCTCGAGCGGCGCACCACGCTAAGGACGCGTAGGAGAAGCGGTGGTGGCTGAACCGGCTCTTCCATTATTATATTCTAAAATTGTAAAAGGGATATACGGTGTGTCCCAGGATTGATGGGACAATAGGTGCGATGGACAAAAATTTTTGAATTTTTATTTAAGATTGTGGAATTAACCCTGCTTGGTTTGAAGAGAATTTTAAGAATATTTTCAGTTTTTAAAAAACAAGTCGGCCTTGACATTGATGTGAAAACTATTTTCTTTTCAGGTAAAGTACCCTTTAGGGTATTATTTGAGGCAGAAGTGAACTTTGTATCTGGGTGGCATCAGTTCAACCATCCCATGCGCTAAGGCATAATCTAAGCTGCTTCGAACTGCTTCTTCTAAATCATAATTGGCGCCCAATATACGTTCAAGTCTAGCTCGATGATTGGTGCTTCTAATCTTGCTGACTATGTAATCCAGACTCGACCCATGGTGACTCCTCGAGCGGCGCACCACGCTAAGGACGCGTTGGAGAAGCGGTGGTGGCTGAACCGGCTCTTCCATTACTATACTCTAAAATTGTAAAAGGGATATACAGTGTGTCCCGGGATTGATGTGACAATAGGTGCGATGGACTAAAAATTTTTGAATTTTAGTTTAAGATTGTGGTATTAAGCCCTGCTTGGTTTGAAGAGAATTTTAAGAATATTTTCAGTTTTTAAAAAACAAGTCGGCCTTGACATTGAAGCGAAAACTATTTTCTTTTCAGGTAAAGTACCCTTTAGGGTATTATTTGCGGCAGAAGTGAACTTTGTATCTAGGTGGCATCAGTTCAACCATCCCATGCGCTAAGGCAAAGTCTAAGCTGCTTCGAACTGCTTTTTCTAAATCATAATTGGCGCCCAATATACGTTCAAGTCTAGCTCGATGATTGGTGCTTCTAATCTTGCTGACTATGTAATCCAGACTCGACCCATGGTGACTCCTCGAGCGGCGCACCACGCTAAGGACGCGTTGGAGAAGCGGTGGTGGCTGAACCGGCTCTTCCATTATTATATTCTAAAATTGTAAAAGGGATATACGGTGTGTCCCAGGATTGATGTGACAATAGGTGCGATGGACTAAAAATTTTTGAATTTTATAATAAGATTGTGGAATTAAGCCCTGCTTGGTTTGAAGAGAATCTTAAGAATATTTTCAGTTTTTAAAAAACAAGTCGGCCTTGACATTGAAGCGAAAACTATTTTCTTTTCAGGTAACGTACCCTTTAGGGTATTATTTGCGGCAGAAGTGAACTTTGTATCTGGGTGGCATCAGTTTAACCATCCCATGCGCTAAGGCATAATCTAAGCTGCTCCGAACTGCTTCTTCTAAATCATAATTGGCGCCCAATATACGTTCAAGTCTAGCTCGATGATTGGTGCTTCTAATCTTGCTGACTATGTAATCCAGACTCGACCCATGGTGACTCCTCGAGCGGCGCACCAAGCCAAGGACGCGTTGGAGAAGCTGTGGTGGCTGAACCGGCTCTTCCATTATTATATCCTAAAATTGTAAAAGGGATATACGGTGTGTCCCAGGATTGATGTGACAATAGGTGCGATGGACTAAACATTTTTGAATTTTATTTTAAGATTGTGGAATTAAGTCCTGCTTGGTTTGAAGTGAATTTTAAGAATATTTTCAGTTTTTAAAAAACAAGTCGGCCTTGACATTAAAGCGAAAACTATTTTCTTTTCAGGTAAAGTACCGTTAAGGGTATTATTTGCGGCAGAAGTGAACTTTGTATCTGGGTGGCATCAGTTCAACCATCCCATGCGCTAAGGTATAATCTAAGCTGCTTCGAACTGCTTCTTCTAAATCATAATTGGCGCCCAATATACGTTCAAGTCTAGCTCGATGATTGGTGCTTCTAATCTTGCTGACAATGTAATCCAGATTAGACCCATGGTGACACCTCGAGCGGCGCACCACGCTAAGGACGCGTTGGAGAAGCGGTGGTGACTGAAACGGCTCTTCCATTATTATATTCTAAAATTGTAAAAGGGATATACGGTGTGTCCCGGGATTGATGTGACAATAGGTGCGATGGACTAAAAATTTTTGAATTTTATTTTAAGATTGTGGAATTAAACCCTGATTGGTTTGAAGAGAATTTTAAGAATATTTTCAGTTTTAAAAAAACAAGTCGGCCTTGACATTGAAGCGAAAACTATTTTCTTTTCAGGTAAAGTACCCTTTAGGGTATTATTTGCGGCAGAAGTGAACTTTGTATCTGGGTGGCATCAGTTCAACCATTCCATGCGCTAAGGCATAATCTAAGCTGCTTCGAACTGCTTCTTCTAAATCATAATTGGCGCCCAATATACGTTCAAGTCTAGCTCGATGATTAGTGCTTCTAATCTTGCTGACTATGTAATCCAGACTCGACGCATTGGTGAATCCTCGAGCGGCGCACCACGCTAAGGACGCGTAGGAGAAGCGGTGGTGGCTGAACCGGCTCTTCCATTATTATATTCTAAAATTGTAAAAGGGATATACGGTGTGTCCCAGGATTGATGGGACAATAGGTGCGATGGACAAAAATTTTTGAATTTTTATTTAAGATTGTGGAATTAACCCTGCTTGGTTTGAAGAGAATTTTAAGAATATTTTCAGTTTTTAAAAAACAAGTCGGCCTTGACATTGATGTGAAAACTATTTTCTTTTCAGGTAAAGTACCCTTTAGGGTATTATTTGAGGCAGAAGTGAACTTTGTATCTGGGTGGCATCAGTTCAACCATCCCATGCGCTAAGGCATAATCTAAGCTGCTTCGAACTGCTTCTACTAAATCATAATTGGCGCCCAATATACGTTCAAGTCTAGCTCGATGATTGGTGCTTCTAATCTTGCTGACTATGTAGTCCAGACTCGACCCATGGTGACTCCTCGAGCGGCGCACCACGCTAAGGACGCGTTGGAGAAGCGGTGGCGGCTGAACCGGCTCTTCCATTATTATATTCTAAAATTGTAAAAGGGATATACGGTGTGTCCCAGGATTGATGGGACAATAGGTGCGATGGACTAAAAATTTTTGAATTTCATTTCAAGATTGTGGAATTAAGCCCTGCTTGGTTTGAAGAGAATTTTAAGAATATTTTCACATTTTTTAAAAAACAAGTCGGCCTTGACATTGAAGCGAAAACTATTTCCTTTTCAGGTAAAGTACCCTTTAGGGTATTATTTGCGGCAGAAGTGAACTTTCTATCTGGGTGGCATCAGTGCAACCATCCCATGCGCTAAGGCATAATCTAAGCTGCTTCGAACTGCTTCTTCTAAATCATAATTGGCGCCCAATATACGTTCAAGTCTAGCTCGATGATTGGTGCTTCTAATCTTGCTGACTATGTAATCAAGACTCGACCCATGGTGACTCCTCGAGCGGCGCACCACGCTAAGGACGCGTTTGATGTGACTATAGGTGCGATTGACTAAAAATTTTTGAATTTTATTTTAAGATTGTGGAATTAAGCCCTGCATGGTTTGAAGAGAGTTTTAAGAATATTTTCAGTTTTTAAAAAACAAGTCGGCCCTGACATTGAAGCGAAAACTATTTTCTTTTGAGGTACAGTACCCTTTGGGGTATTATTTGCGGCAGAAGTGAACTTTGTATCTGGGTGGCATCAGTTCAACCATCCCATGCGCTAAGGCATAATCTAAGCTGCTTCGAACTGCTTCTTCTAAATCATAATTGGCGCCCAATATACGTTCAAGTCTAGCTCGATGATTGGTGCTTCTAATCTTGCTGACAATGTAATCCAGATTAGACCCATGGTGACTCCTCGAGCGGCGCACCACGCTAAGGACACGTTTGATGTGACAATAGGTGCGATGGACTAAAAATTTTTGAATTTTATTTTAAGATTGTGGAATTAAGCCCTGCTTGGTTTGAAAAGAATTTTAAGAATATTTTCAGTTTTTAAAAAACAAGTCGGCCTTGACATTGAAGCGAAAACTATTTTCCTTTGAGGTAAAGTACCCTTTAGGGTATTATTTGCGGCAGAAGTGAGATTTGTATCTGGGTGGCATCAGTTCAACCATCCCATGCGCTAAGGCATAATCTAAGCTGCTTCGAACTGCTTCCTCTAAATCATAATTGGCGCCCAATATACGTTCGAGTCTAGCTCGATGATTGGTGCTTCTAATCTTGCTGACTATGTAATCCAGATTAGACCCATGGTGACTCCTCGAGCGGCGCACCACGCTAAGGACGCGTTGGAGAAGCGGTGGTGCCTGAAGCGGTGGTGGCTGAACCGGCTCTTCCATTATTATATTCTAAAATTGTAAAAGGGATATACGGTGTGTCCCGGGATTGATGTGACAATAGGTGCGATGGACTAATAATTTTTGAATTTTATTTTAAGATTGTGGAATTAAGCCCTGATTGGTTTGAAGAGAATTTTAAGAATATTTTCAGTTTTTAAAAAACAAGTCGGCCTTGACATTGAAGCGAAGAAAACTATTTTCTTTTCAGGTAAAGTACCCTTTACGGTATTATTAGAGGCAGAAGTGAACTTTGTATCTGGGTGGCATCAGTTCAACCATCCCATGCGCTAAGGCATAATCTAAGCTGCTTCGAACTGCTTCTTCTAAATCATAATTGGCGCCCAATATACGTTCAAGTCTAGCTCGATGATTGGTGCTTCTAATCTTGCTGACTATGTAATCCAGACTCGGCCCATGGTGTCTTCTCGAACGGCGCACCACGCTAAGGACGCGTTGGAGAAGCGGTGGTGGCTGAACGGGCTCTTCCATTATTATATTCTAAAATTGTAAAAGGGATATACGGTGTGTCCCGGGATTGATGTGACAATAGGTGCGATGGACTAAACATTTTTGAATTTTATTTTAAGATTGTGGAATTAAGTCCTGCTTGGTTTGAAGTGAATTTTAAGAATATTTTCAGTTTTTAAAAAACAAGTCGGCCTTGACATTAAAGCGAAAACTATTTTCTTTTCAGGTAAAGTACCGTTAAGGGTATTATTTGCGGCAGAAGTGAACTTTGTATCTAGGAGGCATCAGTTCAACCCTCCCATGCGCTAAGGTATAATCTAAGCTGCTTCGAACTGCTTCTTCTAAATCATAATTGGCGCCCAATATACGTTCAAGTCTAGCTCGATGATTGGTGCTTCTAATCTTGCTGACTATGTAATCCAGACTCGACCCATGGTGACTCCTCGAGCGGCGCACCACGCTAAGGACGCGTTGGAGAAGCGGTGGTGGCTGAACCGGCTCTTCCATTATTATATTCTAAAATTGTAAAAGGGATATACGGTGTGTCCCGGGATTGATGTGACAATAGGTGCGATGGACTAAAAATTTTTGAATTTTATTTTAAGATTGTGGAATTAAGTCCTGCTTGGTTTGAAGTGAATTTTAAGAATATTTTCAGTTTTTAAAAAACAAGTCGGCCTTGACATTAAAGCGAAAACTATTTTCTTTTCAGGTAAAGTACCGTTAAGGGTATTATTTGCGGCAGAAGTGAACTTTGTATCTGGGTGGCATCAGTTCAACCATCCCATGCGCTAAGGTATAATCTAAGCTGCTTCGAACTGCTTCTTCTAAATCATAATTGGCGCCCAATATACGTTCAAGTCTAGCTCGATGATTGGTGCTTCTAATCTTGCTGACAATGTAATCCAGATTAGACCCATGGTGACTCCTCGAGCGGCGCACCATGCTAAGGACGCGTTGGAGAAGCGGTGGTGACTGAAACGGCTCTTCCATTATTATATTCTAAAATTGTAAAAGGGATATACGGTGTGTCCCGGGATTGATGTGACAATAGGTGCGATGGACTAAAAATTTTTGAATTTTATTTTAAGATTGTGGAATTAAACCCTGATTGGTTTGAAGAGAATTTTAAGAATATTTTCAGTTTTAAAAAAACAAGTCGGCCTTGACATTGAAGTGAAAACTATTTCCTTTTCAGGTAAAGTACCCTTTAGGGTATTATTTGCGGCAGAAGTGAACATTGTATCTGGGTGGCATCAGTTCAACCATCCCATGCGCTAAGGCATAATCTAAGCTGCTTCGAACTGCTTCTTCTAAATCATAATTGGCGCCCAATATACGTTCAAGTCTGGCTCGATGATTGGTGCTTCTAATCTTGCTGACAATGTAATCCAGATTAGACCCATGGTGACTCCTCGAGCGGCGCACCACGCTAAGGACACGTTTGATGTGACAATAGGTGCGATGGACTAAAAATTTTTGAATTTTATAATAAGATTGTGGAATTAAGCCCTGCTTGGTTTGAAGAGAATCTTAAGAATATTTTCAGTTTTTAAAAAACAAGTCGGCCTTGACATTGAAGCGAAAACTATTTTCTTTTCAGGTAACGTACCCTTTAGGGTATTATTTGCGGCAGAAGTGAACTTTGTATCTGGGTGGCATCAGTTTAACCATCCCATGCGCTAAGGCATAATCTAAGCTGCTCCGAACTGCTTCTTCTAAATCATAATTGGCGCCCAATATACGTTCAAGTCTAGCTCGATGATTGGTGCTTCTAATCTTGCTGACTATGTAATCCAGACTCGACGCATTGGTGAATCCTCGAGCGGCGCACCACGCTAAGGACGCGTAGGAGAAGCGGTGGTGGCTGAACCGGCTCTTCCATTATTATATTCTAAAATTGTAAAAGGGATATACGGTGTGTCCCAGGATTGATGGGACAATAGGTGCGATGGACTAAAAATTTTTGAATTTTTATTTAAGATTGTGGAATTAAGCCCTGCTTGGTTTGAAGAGAATTTTAAGAATATTTTCAGTTTTTAAAAAACAAGTCGGCCTTGACATTGAAGTGAAAACTATTTTCTTTTCAGGTAAAGTACCCTTTAGGGTATTATTAGAGGCAGAAGTGAACTTTGTATCTGGGTGGCATCAGTTCAACCATCCCATGCGCTAAGGCATAATCTAAGCTGCTTCGAACTGCTTCTTCTAAATCATAATTGGCGCCCAATATACGTTCAAGTCTAGCTCGATGATTGGTGCTTCTAATCTTGCTGACAATGTAATCCAGATTAGACCCATGGTGACTCCTCGAGCGGCGCACCACGCTAAGGACGCGTTGGAGAAGCGGTGGTGACTGAACCGGCTCTTCCATTATTATATTCTAAAATTGTAAAAGGGATATACGGTGTGTCCCGGGATTGATGTGACAATAGGTGCGATGGACTAAAAATTTTTGAATTTTATTTTAAGATTGTGGAATTAAACCCTGATTGATTTGAAGAGAATTTTAAGAATATTTTCAGTTTTAAAAAAACAAGTCGGCCTTGACATTGAAGCGAAAACTATTTTCTTTTCAGGTAAAGTACCCTTTAGGGTATTATTTGCGGCAGAAGTGAACTTTGTATCTGGGTGGCATCAGTTCAACCATCCCATGCGCTAAGGCATAATCTAAGCTGCTTCGAACTGCTTCTTCTAAATCATAATTGGCGCCCAATATACGTTCAAGTCTAGCTCGATGATTGGTGCTTCTAATCTTGCTGACAATGTAATCCAGATTAGCCCCATGGTGACTCCTCGAGCGGCGCCACGCTAAGGACACGTTTGATGTGACAATAGGTGCGATGGACTAAAAATTTTTGAATTATATTTTAAGATTGTGGAATTAAGCCCTGCTTGGTTTGAAGAGAATTTTAAGAATATTTTCAGTTTTTAAAAAACAAGTCGGCCTTGACATTGAAGCGAAAACTATTTTCTTTTCAGGTAAAGTACCCTTTAGGGTATTATTTGAGGCAGAAGTGAACTTTGTATCTGGGTGGCATCAGTTCAACCATCCCATGCGCTAAGGCATAATCTAAGCTGCTTCGAACTGCTTCTACTAAATCATAATTGGCGCCCAATATACGTTCAAGTCTAGCTCGATGATTGGTGCTTCTAATCTTGCTGACTATGTAGTCCAGACTCGACCCATGGTGACTCCTTGAGCGGCGCACCACGCTAAGGACGCGTTGGAGAAGCGGTGGTGGCTGAACCGGCTCTTCCATTATTATATTCTAAAATTGTAAAAGGGATATACGGTGTGTCCCAGGATTGATGGGACAATAGGTGCGATGGACTAAAAATTTTTGAATTTCATTTCAAGATTGTGGAATTAAGCCCTGCTTGGTTTGAAGAGAATTTTAAGAATATTTTCAGTTTTTAAAAAACAAGTCGGCCTTGATATTGAAGCGAAAACTATTTTCTTTTCAGGTAAAGTACCCTTTAGGGTATTATTAGAGGCAGAAGTGAACTTTGTATCTGGGTGGCATCAGTTCAACCATCCCATGCGCTAAGGCATAATCTAAGCTGCTTCGAACTGCTTCTTCTAAATCATAATTGGCGCCCAATATACTTTCAAGTCTAGCTCGATGATTGGTGCTTCTAATCTTGCTGACTATGTAATCCAGACTCGACCCATGGTGACTCCTCGAGCGGCGCACCACGCTAAGGACGCGTTGGAGAAGCGGTGGTGGCTGAACCGGCTCTTCCATTATTATATTCTAAAATTGTAAAAGGGATATACGGTGTGTCCCGGGATTGATGTGACAATAGGTGCGATGGACTAAAAATTTTTGAATTTTATTTTAAGATTGTGGAATTAAGTCCTGCTTGGTTTGAAGTGAATTTTAAGAATATTTTCAGTTTTTAAAAAAAAGTCGGCCTTGACATTAAAGCGAAAACTATTTTCTTTTCAGGTAAAGTACCGTTAAGGGTATTATTTGCGGCAGAAGTGAACTTTGTATCTGGGTGGCATCAGTTCAACCATCCCATGCGCTAAGGTATAATCTAAGCTGCTTCGAACTGCTTCTTCTAAATCATAATTGGCGCCCAATATACGTTCAAGTCTAGCTCGATGATTGGTGCTTCTAATCTTGCTGACAATGTAATCCAGATTAGACCCATGGTGACTCCTCGAGCGGCGCACCACGCTAAGGACGCGTTGGAGAAGCGGTGGTGACTGAACCGGCTCTTCCATTATTATATTCTAAAATTGTAAAAGGGATATACGGTGTGTCCCGGGATTGATGTGACAATAGGTGCGATGGACTAAAAATTTTTGAATTTTATTTTAAGATTGTGGAATTAAACCCTGATTGATTTGAAGAGAATTTTAAGAATATATTCAGTTTTAAAAAACAAGTCGGCCTTGACATTGAAGCGAAAACTATTTTCTTTTCAGGTAAAGTACCCTTTAGGGTATTATTTGCGGCAGAAGTGAACATTGTATCTGGGTGGCATCAGTTCAACCATCCCATGCGCTAAGGCATAATCTAAGCTGCTTCGAACTGCTTCTTCTAAATCATAATTGGCGCCCAATATACGTTCAAGTCTAGCTCGATGATTGGTGCTTCTAATCTTGCTGACAATGTAATCCAGATTAGCCCCATGGTGACTCCTCGAGCGGCGCACCACGCTAAGGACACGTTTGATGTGACAATAGGTGCGATGGACTAAAAATTTTTGAATTATATTTTAAGATTGTGGAATTAAGCCCTGCTTGGTTTGAAGAGAATTTTAAGAATATTTTCAGTTTTTAAAAAACAAGTCGGCCTTGACATTGAAGCGAAAACTATTTTCTTTTCAGGTAAAGTACCCTTTAGGGTATTATTTGAGGCAGAAGTGAACTTTGTATCTGGGTGGCATCAGTTCAACCATCCCATGCGCTAAGGCATAATCTAAGCTGCTTCGAACTGCTTCTACTAAATCATAATTGGCGCCCAATATACGTTCAAGTCTAGCTCGATGATTGGTGCTTCTAATCTTGCTGACTATGTAGTCCAGACTCGACCCATGGTGACTCCTCGAGTGGCGCACCACGCTAAGGACGCGTTGGAGAAGCGGTGGTGGCTGAACCGGCTCTTCCATTATTATATTCTAAAATTGTAAAAGGGATATACGGTGTGTCCCAGGATTGATGTGACAATAGGTGCGATGGACTAAAAATTTTTGAATTTTATTTTAAGACTGTGGTATTAAGCCCTGTTTGGTTTGAAGAGAATTTTAAGAATATTTTCAGTTTTTAAAAAACAAGTCGGCCTTGACATTGAAGCGAAAACTATTTTCTTTTCAAGTAAAGTACCATTTAGGGTATTATTTGCGGCAGAAGTGAACTTTGTATCTGGGTGGCATCAGTTCAACCATCCCATGCGCTACGGAACAATCTAAGCTGCTTCGAACTGCTTCCTCTAAATCATAATTGGCGCCCAATATACGTTCGAGTCTAGCTCGATGATTGGTGCTTCTAATCTTGCTGACTATGTAATCCAGATTAGACCCATGGTGACTCCTCGAGCGGCGCACCACGCTAAGGACGCGTTGGAGAAGCGGTGGTGGCTGAAGCGGTGGTGGCTGAACCGGCTCTTCCATTATTATATTCTAAAATTGTAAAAGGGATATACGGTGTGTCCCGGGATTGATGTGACAATAGGTGCGATGGAATAATAATTTTTGAATTTTATTTTAAGATTGTGGAATTAAGCCCTGATTGGTTTGAAGAGAATTTTAAGAATATTTTCAGTTTTTAAAAAACAAGTCGGCCTTGACATTGAAGCGAAGAAAATATTTTCTTTTCAGTTAAAGTACCCTTTACGGTATTATTTGCGGCAGAAGTGAACTTTGTATCTGGGTGGCATCAGTTCAACCATCCCATGCGCTAAGGCATAATCTAAGCTGCTTCGAACTGCTTCTTCTAAATCATAATTGGCGCCCAATATACGTTCAAGTCTAGCTCGATGATTGGTGCTTCTAATCTTGCTGACTATGTAATCCAGACTCGACCCATGGTGACTCCTCGAGCGGCGCACCACGCTAAGGACGCGTTGGAGAAGCGGTGGTGCCTGAAGCGGTGGTGGCTGAACCGGCTCTTCCATTATTATATTCTAAAATTGTAAAAGGGATATACGGTGTGTCCCGGGATTGATGTGACAATAGGTGCGATGGACTAATAATTTTTGAATTTTATTTTAAGATTGTGGAATTAAGCCCTGCTTGGTTTGAAAAGAATTTTAAGAATATTTTCAGTTTTTAAAAAACAAGTCGGCCTTGACATTGAAGCGAAAACTATTTTCCTTTGAGGTAAAGTACCCTTTAGGGTATTATTTGCGGCAGAAGTGAACTTTGTATCTGGGTGGCATCAGTTCAACCATCCCATGCGCTAAGGTATAATCTAAGCTGCTTCGAACTGCTTCTTCTAAATCATAATTGGCGCCCAATATACGTTCAAGTCTAGCTCGATGATTGGTGCTTCTAATCTTGCTGACAATGTAATCCAGATTAGACCCATGGTGACTCCTCGAGCGGCGCACCATGCTAAGGACGCGTTGGAGAAGCGGTGGTGACTGAAACGGCTCTTCCATTATTATATTCTAAAATTGTAAAAGGGATATACGGTGTGTCCCGGGATTGATGTGACAATAGGTGCGATGGACTAAAAATTTTTGAATTTTATTTTAAGATTGTGGAATTAAACCCTGATTGGTTTGAAGAGAATTTTAAGAATATTTTCAGTTTTAAAAAAACAAGTCGGCCTTGACATTGAAGTGAAAACTATTTCCTTTTCAGGTAAAGTACCCTTTAGGGTATTATTTGCGGCAGAAGTGAACATTGTATCTGGGTGGCATCAGTTCAACCATCCCATGCGCTAAGGCATAATCTAAGCTGCTTCGAACTGCTTCTTCTAAATCATAATTGGCGCCCAATATACGTTCAAGTCTGGCTCGATGATTGGTGCTTCTAATCTTGCTGACAATGTAATCCAGATTAGACCCATGGTGACTCCTCGAGCGGCGCACCACGCTAAGGACACGTTTGATGTGACAATAGGTGCGATGGACTAAAAATTTTTGAATTTTATAATAAGATTGTGGAATTAAGCCCTGCTTGGTTTGAAGAGAATCTTAAGAATATTTTCAGTTTTTAAAAAACAAGTCGGCCTTGACATTGAAGCGAAAACTATTTTCTTTTCAGGTAACGTACCCTTTAGGGTATTATTTGCGGCAGAAGTGAACTTTGTATCTGGGTGGCATCAGTTTAACCATCCCATGCGCTAAGGCATAATCTAAGCTGCTCCGAACTGCTTCTTCTAAATCATAATTGGCGCCCAATATACGTTCAAGTCTAGCTCGATGATTGGTGCTTCTAATCTTGCTGACTATGTAATCCAGACTCGACGCATTGGTGAATCCTCGAGCGGCGCACCACGCTAAGGACGCGTAGGAGAAGCGGTGGTGGCTGAACCGGCTCTTCCATTATTATATTCTAAAATTGTAAAAGGGATATACGGTGTGTCCCAGGATTGATGGGACAATAGGTGCGATGGACTAAAAATTTTTGAATTTTTATTTAAGATTGTGGAATTAAGCCCTGCTTGGTTTGAAGAGAATTTTAAGAATATTTTCAGTTTTTAAAAAACAAGTCGGCCTTGACATTGAAGCGAAAACTATTTTCTTTTCAGGTAAAGTACCCTTTAGGGTATTATTTGAGGCAGAAGTGAACTTTGTATCTGGGTGGCATCAGTTCAACCATCCCATGCGCTAAGGCATAATCTAAGCTGCTTCGAACTGCTTCTACTAAATCATAATTGGCGCCCAATATACGTTCAAGTCTAGCTCGATGATTGGTGCTTCTAATCTTGCTGACTATGTAGTCCAGACTCGACCCATGGTGACTCCTCGAGTGGCGCACCACGCCAAGGACGCGTTGGAGAAGCGGTGGTGGCTGAACCGGCTCTTCCATTATTATATTCTAAAATTGTAAAAGGGATATACGGTGTGTCCCAGGATTGATGTGACAATAGGTGCGATGGACTAAAAATTTTTGAATTTTATTTTAAGATTGTGGTATTAAGCCCTGTTTGGTTTGAAGAGAATTTTAAGAATATTTTCAGTTTTTAAAAAACAAGTCGGCCTTGACATTGAAGCGAAAACTATTTTGTTTTCAAGTAAAGTACCATTTAGGGTATTATTTGCGGCAGAAGTGAACTTTGTATCTGGGTGGCATCAGTTCAACCATCCCATGCGCTACGGAACAATCTAAGCTGCTTCGAACTGCTTCCTCTAAATCATAATTGGCGCCCAATATACGTTCGAGTCTAGCTCGATGATTGGTGCTTCTAATCTTGCTGACTATGTAATCCAGATTAGACCCATGGTGACTCCTCGAGCGGCGCACCACGCTAAGGACGCGTTGGAGAAGCGGTGGTGGCTGAAGCGGTGGTGGCTGAACCGGCTCTTCCATTATTATATTCTAAAATTGTAAAAGGGATATACGGTGTGTCCCGGGATTGATGTGACAATAGGTGCGATGGACTAATAATTTTTGAATTTTATTTTAAGATTGTGGAATTAAGCCCTGATTGGTTTGAAGAGAATTTTAAGAATATTTTCAGTTTTTAAAAAACAAGTCGGCCTTGACATTGAAGCGAAGAAAATATTTTCTTTTCAGTTAAAGTACCCTTTACGGTATTATTTGCGGCAGAAGTGAACTTTCTATCTGGGTGGCATCAGTGCAACCATCCCATGCGCTAAGGCATAATCTAAGCTGCTTCGAACTGCTTCTTCTAAATCATAATTGGCGCCCAATATACGTTCAAGTCTAGCTCGATGATTGGTGCTTCTAATCTTGCTGACTATGTAATCAAGACTCGACCCATGGTGACTCCTCGAGCGGCGCACCACGCTAAGGACGCGTTGGAGAAGCGGTGGTGGCTGAACCGGCTCTTCCATTACTATACTCTAAAATTGTAAAAGGGATATACAGTGTGTCCCGGGATTGATGTGACAATAGGTGCGATGGACTAAAAATTTTTGAATTTTAGTTTAAGATTGTGGTATTAAGCCCTGCTTGGTTTGAAGAGAATTTTAAGAATATTTTCAGTTTTTAAAAAACAAGTCGGCCTTGACATTGAAGCGAAAACTATTTTCTTTTCAGGTAAAGTACCCTTTAGGGTATTATTTGCGGCAGAAGTGAACTTTGTATCTAGGTGGCATCAGTTCAACCATCCCATGCGCTAAGGCAAAGTCTGAGCTGCTTCGAACTGCTTTTTCTAAATCATAATTGGCGCCCAATATACGTTCAAGTCTAGCTCGATGATTGGTGCTTCTAATCTTGCTGACTATGTAATCCAGACTCGACCCATGGTGACTCCTCGAGCGGCGCACCACGCTAAGGACGCGTTGGAGAAGCGGTGGTGGCTGAACCGGCCCTTCCATTATTATATTCTAAAATTGTAAAAGGGATATACGGTGTGTCCCAGGATTGATGTGACAATAGGTGCGATGGACTAAAAATTTTTGAATTTTATAATAAGATTGTGGAATTAAGCCCTGCTTGGTTTGAAGAGAATCTTAAGAATATTTTCAGTTTTTAAAAAACAAGTCGGCCTTGACATTGAAGCGAAAACTATTTTCTTTTCAGGTAACGTACCCTTTAGGGTATTATTTGCGGCAGAAGTGAACTTTGTATCTGGGTGGCATCAGTTCAACCATCCCATGCGCTAAGGCATAATCTAAGCTGCTTCGAACTGCTTCTTCTAAATCATAATTGGCGCCCAATATACTTTCAAGTCTAGCTCGATGATTGGTGCTTCTAATCTTGCTGACAATGTAATCCAGATTAGACCCATGGTGACTCCTCGAGCGGCGCACCACGCTAAGGACGCGTTGGAGAAGCGGTGGTGACTGAACCGGCTCTTCCATTATTATATTCTAAAATTGTAAAAGGGATATACGGTGTGTCCCGGGATTGATGTGACAATAGGTGCGATGGACTAAAAATTTTTGAATTTTATTTTAAGATTGTGGAATTAAACCCTGCTTGGTTTGAAGAGAATTTTAAGAATATTTTCAGTTTTTAAAAAACAAGTCGGCCTTGACATTGAAGCGAAAACTATTTTCTTTTCAGGTAAAGTACCCTTTAGGGTATTATTTGAGGCAGAAGTGAACTTTGTATCTGGGTGGCATCAGTTTAACCATCCCATGCGCTAAGGCATAATCTAAGCTGCTTCGAACTGCTTCTACTAAATCATAATTGGCGCCCAATATACGTTCAAGTCTAGCTCGATGATTGGTGCTTCTAATCTTGCTGACTATGTAGTCCAGACTCGACCCATGGTGACTCCTCGAGTGGCGCACCACGCCAAGGACGCGTTGGAGAAGCGGTGGTGGCTGAACCGGCTCTTCCATTATTATATTCTAAAATTGTAAAAGGGATATACGGTGTGTCCCAGGATTGATGTGACAATAGGTGCGATGGACTAAAAATTTTTGAATTTTATTTTAAGATTGTGGTATTAAGCCCTGTTTGGTTTGAAGAGAATTTTAAGAATATTTTCAGTTTTTAAAAAACAAGTCGGCCTTGACATTGAAGCGAAAACTATTTTCTTTTCAAGTAAAGTACCATTTAGGGTATTATTTGCGGCAGAAGTGAACTTTGTATCTGGGTGGCATCAGTTCAACCATCCCATGCGCTACGGAACAATCTAAGCTGCTTCGAACTGCTTCCTCTAAATCATAATTGGCGCCCAATATACGTTCGAGTCTAGCTCGATGATTGGTGCTTCTAATCTTGCTGACTATGTAATCCAGATTAGACCCATGGTGACTCCTCGAGCGGCGCACCACGCTAAGGACGCGTTGGAGAAGCGGTGGTGGCTGAAGCGGTGGTGGCTGAACCGGCTCTTCCATTATTATATTCTAAAATTGTAAAAGGGATATACGGTGTGTCCCGGGATTGATGTGACAATAGGTGCGATGGACTAATAATTTTTGAATTTTATTTTAAGATTGTGGAATTAAGCCCTGATTGGTTTGAAGAGAATTTTAAGAATATTTTCAGTTTTTAAAAAACAAGTCGGCCTTGACATTGAAGCGAAGAAAATATTTTCTTTTCAGTTAAAGTACCCTTTACGGTATTATTTGCGGCAGAAGTGAACTTTGTATCTGGGTGGCATCAGTTCAACCATCCCATGCGCTAAGGCATAATCTAAGCTGCTTCGAACTGCTTCTTCTAAATCATAATTGGCGCCCAATATACGTTCAAGTCTAGCTCGATGATTGGTGCTTCTAATCTTGCTGACTATGTAATCCAGACTCGACCCATGGTGACTCCTCGAGCGGCGCACCACGCTAAGGACGCGTTTGATGTGACAATAGATGCCATGGACTAAAAATTTTTGAATTTTATTTTAAGATTGTGGAATTAAGCCCTGCTTGGTTTGAAGAGAATTTTAAGAATATTTTCACATTTTTTAAAAAACAAGTCGGCCTTGAAATTGATGCGAAAACTTTTTCCTTTTCAGGTAAAGTACCCTTTAGGGTATTATTTGCGGCAGAAGTGAACTTTCTATCTGGGTGGCATCAGTGCAACCATCCCATGCGCTAAGGCATAATCTAAGCTGCTTCGAACTGCTTCTTCTAAATCATAATTGGCGCCCAATATACGTTCAAGTCTAGCTCGATGATTGGTGCTTCTAATCTTGCTGACTATGTAATCAAGACTCGACCCATGGTGACTCCTCGAGCGGCGCACCACGCTAAGGACGCGTTGGAGAAGCGGTGGTGGCTGAACCGGCTCTTCCATTACTATACTCTAAAATTGTAAAAGGGATATACAGTGTGTCCCGGGATTGATGTGACAATAGGTGCGATGGACTAAAAATTTTTGAATTTTAGTTTAAGATTGTGGTATTAAGCCCTGCTTGGTTTGAAGAGAATTTTAAGAATATTTTCAGTTTTTAAAAAACAAGTCGGCCTTGACATTGAAGCGAAAACCTAGCTTTATGAGTACCACAGACGAACCAAGTGACGACATAGTTTACCACACTAAACAAGAATGTGCAGATGTAGAGGAACCTGCTAGTACAAAAAAATATTCCGTATACAACCGCTAAACTTAAAGTTGAAACAAAGCCCACACATGTTTCTGCTAAATATAGTCATAATACATCTACAAGATCTGACCATCAGTTTCTACACACAAAAACAAACTTAAAACTGACGTGGGTATGCATACAGGCGAAAAACTATTTGCTTGTAACATATGCGATTATGAGTGCACAAAAAGACAGTTGCTTAATAAGCATATGCATATTCATACAACAGAAAAACCGTTTGTGTGAAACTTGTATGAATTTAGAACTGCACTTAGAGCAAATCACACGCATTCATCCTCAGACGGCAACTCTGGTAAGAAAGCAATTACTACACAAAAAGGGAAGCCCCTGGAAAAAAGATGAGAAGGAATTTGCCATTTCGTTATATTATAAATCTCCTTCAGCGTATAGGTTTTTGTGTAAAATGCATGTTGTTTTACCAGCAATATCAACAATTAAATCTTGGTTAGGGCAATCTAAATTTTTGCCAAGTTTTTCTTCCTCGTTCTTTAATCAGTTAAAAATTAAAGTTGATACTATGTCAGAACAAGAAAAGGTGTGCCCAATTTGTTTTGATGAAGTAGACTTGGTGACATTAACATCGGCACAATAAAACAAATGGTATCAAAAGGTCTAATCGGTGATGAATTACCGGTAAATTTACAAACCCTAGTCTACATACCATCATCAGAGCAAGTAGCAAACATTTTCACCAAACCAATTGCATATCCTTTGTTTAAGAAATGAAAGCATTTGCTGTGCATGATTGAACGCACAAATTAGTGGGAGTAGTGGGAGTATTAAAAATATTGTATTTAGTCTTTGAATTTCGCGCGTTCAAACAGATGTCGGTCGGTACATATTTACCATATGTTATTCTAAACTAATATATAAGTTTCCGTTTCCTGTTCTTCGTGATGTATCTAATATGTGTATGTGTAACTTTATCTAATTAATAAATAAGTTCAATCAGGGTGTTCTGTGGTTCAGTCATTATTCTCTACCCATTCATTAAGTGTATTCAAGAGGGCATTACTCTAATTATTATTTTAACAGTTTTAAGTCTAATCATAACTACCAATCTCAATTAATTCACCAAATATCAGTAATTCAACACTAAGAAAGTAATAAGAGGGAAACTAACTTTTAACTGTTTTGGGGTCACTGGAATAGTGGAATAGGTCAGTTTTGTTTACATTTAAAATTAAATTTATCAATTGTCTTTTTTGTCAGTATTGATAAGAGCCCAGGTGTGATGTGACATAGCTTTGCTAGTTCATTCTTCACTGTAAAACTGCAGTGTTCGAACGCTTTAATGGAAGGTCATCCTAACCGTATGAGCGAATTAATTAATAATTGACGTTTTAATCTCCGGGAAAGCTCTTTAAAATGCTGCAGCAGCTCTGAAAGACAGTTTTTTGTTTGTGTTGTGTGTTTGTCTGTGTTTGTTGGAGGAAAATTTTCTGTAACTCGAGTTTCCCTTTATTAACAACACTTTTTTCTAATATCACTTTTTAAACATGCCACTAATTGCTTACTGGCATCAGTCTTAAGCCTGAAAAAAATGCAGAGGAAAGTGAGACCTGTAAATTACATAATTGTGTAATGTTTCATTTATTTTTGCAGGGTCAAATTTCTATAGCGGGTTTTTTTAAATACATATTAGCCAGCAGTTCTCAATGTGTAACAAAATTTAAAATAAACAAAAATCGCGATTAGCTTTAAATTTTTGCTGTAATGTACTTCTATTAAGGTCAGCATATACCCATTTAATTGAATGCCAATACTTTTGAATCGCCCTGTAAAACCAATTAAAGTTATATAATTATATCAAAATAATGAATTAAATTAACAATTCATAAAAAATTGTTACACAGTCTATAATTTTTTTAATTAATTTAAAATTAGAAATATCATATAGTAATTCAAAAATATCAGCATTTAAATTAACAATTTCTAATTTTCATAAAATTATAAAAATAAATAAGACGCGAAATGGGTCAATTTTATGACACCAATAATCAGGGCTTTAGCACTTGCCAACGTAGAGCTTTATACCAGAGAATTATATTATAAATAAAATGAAATAAGAAGTAGGTAGTAACTTGCATTTAATATTAATTTATTTTATTTAATAATTTGGCCCGGCCCTTGACTCTGAGACAGAATGATAATTTGGCCCCAGAACTAGGAAAGGTTGCCCATGCCTGATTTATAACATAAAACTAGATTAAAAAAATTATTTTATAATTATTAATTATTACATATAATTTAATAAAGGGGTCATCTTCTATTTTGGACTTTTTCTTTGCCAGAGTTGATGTAATGTGTAATGGCATAGTCGTGATTATAGCTACTTTACCTTCATTGATTTTTTTTTCAGTTCCTGCAAAAAAGACTTACAATTTTAGTTATAAAAGTTATAATAACATTCGTCACTATTTAGTTATTCATCTCAACTTTTTATGATATTTACTTTGCCTTCAGACACATTGCAGCTTTTATAAGAGGTTTCCCCTAAAACAGCTAAAAATTTTAACCCTATTGGTGTTAATTTTTTTTTCCACTTCTAGACCCCCACGAGTTTGTCGTTGAGATCTTTTTATTTCTGCAGCTTTCTTTTTTAAACCACATTTAAAATCTTTCCATGTCTAAAATCAAATCATAAATATTGTTTAAAATTAAACGCCCCAAGCATTACTTTGAAGATAATAGAAATTAATAGTTATTTAAATAG
This sequence comes from Melanotus villosus, assembly GCA_963082815.1. Taxonomy (NCBI): domain Eukaryota; kingdom Metazoa; phylum Arthropoda; class Insecta; order Coleoptera; family Elateridae; genus Melanotus; species Melanotus villosus. The sequence continues at coordinate 21,934,566 of OY720426.1, forward strand.
ATAGTAATAAGTAAGACTACGTACCTATGTATGTTTTGTAGAGCAATGAGTGAAAATCAGCATAATTGCAAAACGCGAAACGCTATTGTTATCTGATGAAGTAGGTAACGATAGTTTTTTACCTTTTTCTAAAAGTATTTTAGGTCAGTTACAACCTGGTGGTAAGTATCTTTTAGAAATTAAAGTTTGTAAGATTCGTTGGTTTGGGGAAATTGTGTTAGGTAACTGTAAAACATAAAGAAAGTATAAAACTTAAACTCTAATGAAGCCCTAAAACAAAGTTTATATCTGTTACAGTCAATGTGGTAAATCCGGTCAATGCTAACAATGACCCGTCAATGTGGATAATGTACTTTGATTTTTTTAAAACTCTTCTTCCTCTACCTCTAACCTTCAATAAACATCTCTACTGTTTTGGCAGAGGCATTTATTGGAGGTAGAGGAAGAACAGTTTCTTAATTGCTATACCAAGTTCATTATCCACATTGACCGGTCATTGTTGATTTACCACATTGAGCGTAACATATCTATTATTTGGATTTTTATTGTTTGTACTGTGATTTGTGATTGTTCGCGATGTCGGTATAATAGTCACTTCCAGTTGCAAATCTATGTTATAGTTTTTTTTCCTAATAAATACTTTAATTATCACTTTTTATTTATTAGTTAAGTACTCTATTTTTCTTAACTCGTCCTACTTTTCTGGAAATTAGAATTAAATAAGATTATGTCTTGTTTAGACATCTATTTATTTTAGTATTGTATACAATCAGACACGGTTCCGGTATAATAGCCACCTCATTTAGTTAACCTCTATCAAAATAGAAGATTTGTTTTACGTGTTCCAGGTGTGAAATTGAATATTTTTTAAGTTGCAGGTGAGTTATACATGCTCTAAAATTAATTAAAGTATTTCGCAATCATTGGATATCCTTTGACACGCCGAAATCGCACTTTAATAGTCTGGTGTAGTTTTTTGTGTACAACCATAACTGGCTGTTTCCACAATTGGAAAATGGTAAATCGTAGTTGTTATAGTAATTAAAAAAATCGTCTCTCTCAATATCTAACGCTAACTTTCAATAAACGCCTCTGCTAAAACGCTATATCGAGTATGATATATAAAATTTAACAACTAATTCCCAACAAATGCGAGGTTATTAGGTTAACGGTGTTAAAGGATACCCAATAATTATCAAGTCACGTTTGTAATTTGTATTATTACAGAAAATTCCACACAAAAATGTATGAAATAAATCCAAAGCATAGCCCTGAACTCAATTTTAATTTGGAGTTTGTAAAAGTGGAAATTAAAATTGAACCTAGCTTTCCGAGTACTACAGACGAAGTATGTGACAACATAGCTTACCACACCAAACAAGAATATGTAGAAGAACCTACGAGCATGGAAAATATTCCGCATACAATGGCCAAAATTAAAGATGAAGCGAAACCCACACATGCTTCTGCTAAAAATGAACCAAACACATCTACAAGATCTGACCATCAGTTCATGCATACAGTAGAAAAACTATTTATATGTAACGTATGCGATTACAAAAGTGCATACAAAAACAACCTTAAAACTCATATGCTTTTGCATACTGGAGCAAAACCGTTTGTTTGTAATGTATGTGATTTTAAAAGTGCACGTAAAGACAACCTTAAAGCTCACATGCTTTTGCATACTGGAAAAAAACCGTTTCTTTGTAACGTATGTGATTTTAAAAGTGCACGCAAAAACTACCTTAAAGATCATATGCTTATTCATACGGGAGAAAAACCATTTGCTTGTAACGTATGCGATTATAAGTGTATAACCAGACAGATGCTTAATAATCACATGCATATTCATACAGGAGAAAAACCATTTGCTTGTAACCTATGTGATTATAAGTGTACAACCAGACAGATGCTTACTAAACACATGTATATTCATACAAGAGAAAAACCGTTTTTGTGTAACGTATGTGATTATAGAAGTGCACACAAACACCACCTTAAAAAGCATATGCATAGGCATACAGGAGAAAAGTCATTTGCTTGTAACGTATGCGATTATAAGTCTACAACCAGACAGTTGCTTAATAATCACATGCATACTCATACAGGAGAAAAACCGTTTGTATGTAATGTATGCGATTATCAGTGTACAACCAAACAGTTGCTTATTAAGCACATGCTTATTCATGCAGGAAAAAAACCATTCGTGTGTAATGTATGTGATTTTAAAAGTGCACGCAAAGACAACCTTAGAGCTCACATACGTTTGCATACAGGAGAAAAACCATTTGCTTGTACAGTATGCGATTATAAGTGTACAAAAAGGCAGTTGCTTAATAATCACATGCATATTCATACAAAAAAAACATTTGTATGAACTACCCATAGAGCAGCATATATGCGATTGCAATCACAATAGCATTGGCCATCCCAACTGTCTATAAATACTCACATACTTGTTGGAACTTGTTAGATATAATCGACTTTCGCAACGATTATTCACGTTGTAGTTGGCGATATTATTGTATTGGCGTTCAGACTCCGCTGGTTACATTGATCGCAGATTGTTTGTAGTATATATGGACAGTTTCACCGAGAAATTAATTAAAAATGTATTATTTGATCTGTCGCACTCTGACTACAAGAACATGCGTATTAAAAACAAAATATGGAATCAAATTACTAACGATACGAAAGTAGGAATTACTGGTGGTAAGTGTTGGCTGCTTTTTTTTTAACTTAATTATTAGGAGTATTTAACTGTTAAATTAGTTATTTTTGATTATATTATTTTACTGTGCTGGTTCAGTTGCAAGATATTGTTTCATATAAGGGAAGTAAGCAAACATTTTTTTACTAGAAGATTAAAAAATATATTTCCACTTAACACTTAGCCGAAATAGATTTTTCCCATAATTCGATTGCAAATGAATCGGTTGCAGTCGATTCCATATAGCCTCGCACACTTCTTCGACAACTGTTGAAAATCCTAACCGAAAGCTGTGACTTATTGTTTTGTATGAATCGCCTCTTCCTAAAAACCTAGAATAAAAATGATATGTTTTAGATATTTATTCCTAAAAATTTAATTGCATTGTGCAATTTATTTTTTCACTTTTAGGTGATGACCTAAAGAAACCGTATCTCCGGTCTGAAGTGACATAAAGTAGACAACAAACTAAATCTGTTTGCTGCTACAAAACATTACATTAATTACTGGTACGAATAACATTCAACTTGATTTTTCTAGAAATTTCGCTGATTCAACCGTATGATATTTTTAGATGGTCATAAAGAGAAAAAAAATGCTATAAAATTTCGACCTAAAAAATATAGGTTGCCATTTAAAAAAGGTATCGATGACGTCATAGCGCAAAGGTATGACCTTGAAAAAAATATTTAAAACCATCAGTTTGTGGAAAATAATTTATTATAAACCTTTTGTCTAAAATTTTTTTTTCTAAAACTAATAATAAAGGCGCTAGCATCGAGGTTCCATACTTTTTATTCACCCTGTATAAGCCAATCATTTGATCCATATTTACAAGTTTTAACCAATCACGTACAAAGTATAACGCAAAAACAGCAACATTTCCCAAGGGCTATTTTCGCGACAAAAATGTCGTGTAACCATGATCAACCACTATACAAACAAACAAAAAAATTTGTTACAGTGACATTTCGCATTATTTGTGAAAATGAAACGTTTGTTATAGTTTTCCGAGTCTCATTTGGGAAATAGTGTGATCAAATATATCTCTGGAACTTTATTTTGCAGACAAAATTGTACCTCAAGATTGTTGCTTTGAGGTAACGTCCCTCGACAAATGGAAAGACAAAATCCCTCGCTGTCGCTTGGGATTTTGGTCATGTCCATTTGTCTCGGGACGTTACCAAAGCAACAATCGTTCGGATACAAATTTTGCCAGCAAAATAAAGTTCCCTTGATATATTATAACTGATAAAATTTTCAGTATTTTCTGTCTTCAAAGAACCAATCTAATATCTATGTATTTACAATTATGTCAAGTGTGACGGGAAAAAATTCAACAAAAACAACTTGATCAAATCAAACCTCAGTTCTTTAAACATTTTAGTAATGTGATTCAGAAGAACTTCCAAAAGAATACAACAAAAATCTTGAATGAACTTTTAGGCTTTAAAGATGTCAAGTCATGACAAACTGTAGAAGGAAAAAGGCAAAAAATAGACGTTACAATCGCACCTGAAAACCATCTGGCCGGTGCAGAATCAAATTAGGAAATTGAGAGGCGATGACCACAAAGGACGAAGATATGCTTGTCAAGTTTTCTTTTGGTAAACTCCAAGAAGTATACCACACGAAAGCACCCAAATGCTAAGATAAACCCACAGAGGTTGCCTTCAGGATTCAATTCCGGGTACCGTAATTATCTTCAACAAATAAGTTTGGGCGTCTAGCCAAGCGTAATTATTGTTTTGTTACAATGTCTCTGCGAAAGAACCATCAAACTAAGAAAATTCATAAAAACTTTGATAAATATCAGTGAAAAGCCTTGGGTCTATGAACAACATTTGCGTAACTACTCACTTTTAGATGACATCATCAAATGAAGTTCAATCGCAGCAAAGAATATTAAAAAAATGTAAACAATCTTATCTTTCTCGATTCCCATGCGTTACAGATAATATTGAAAAACTGCAAGAGGAAAAAGTGAAAAAAGCAAAGCAAGGTACTAAGAAACCATGGCCGGCTCTTACAAATTAAGAGATTGATAACACAGTACTAAAAAAAAAATAGAAAATAAGCATGGCAGTTTCCCGTTGGTTAACTTTAACCGATTCGAGAGTCTCAGTGATTGCATTGCAAATCCTAAATACTAAAAAAACCTGCAGAGATTATTCAAGTCCAATTGCGGGTACCGATTTATATTCGGTAAATACAGTCTGAATGTTTAACCAAACACAAGTATTATTTTCTTATGGCGTTTCTACGAAGGAACAATCAACCGAAATAGGAATTTTAAAAAAACGTTGACAAATACCAGGGCAGCTTTGGGTCTAAAACTACCTCTGCTTAACTACTAGTTTTGAAACAATATCATCAAAAGAACTCCAATTGCAACAAAAAAGAAAAGCGAAATCCCAAAATTAATACGAAAGATATACTCGTAATACAGTATCTGGAGACACTGAAGAACCCGACAGCATCGAAGCAATAACTAACAAATGAAATAATCGACCAAATCCGACTCGGCTCGTATATCGAATTTAAAAAGTTTTTAGCCACATCAGACGAAGTGTTTCTTCAAATATTAACACAAAATTCCCATACCAACAGTTTTAAAAATGGAAAACTTACTTTGAACTAGTTTTCAGGAAACCAAAAGTAGAAAATACCCAACACACAGCACTAGCAGAAACGAAACTATGAGCAAATGGCAGTATTTTTAGCTAAATGTCTTTCTGCATACATTAAACTAAGGTTAACAAATACAGAAAACTGCAAGCGAAATGACAAGCTCAAACTCGTCCTCGGATTTTGATGACATTTTCTCGATTGGCATTCCAGGGCCGGTTGAGATATTCATTGTCGAAGATGACGAAGCAAAACAGTTTATGAAAGAATTTAGAAGAGAATGAAGCATGTGAAAAACTTAAAAAGTGCTACTCTTCGAGAATTTTGATGTGATTAATATTATATGGGTGTAAATCATTATGAAATGGATGTGATTATTATTAAATAACACTGATCATTGTTAAATGGCACTGATTGGCTCTTAAAAGGCTAGTAATACACCGTTTATTTGACACAATAACAGATGGAACATATTGATAATTTGGAGAATTTAGGGTGAAACACATTGAAAATGGGGAGAACTTTAAATTGGCCAGTAAAATACTCGCAAGATAAGTCAATAACATTAAAATATATGGCAAGTCGTTGCATAACAACTTCAAAACCTTGCCGCTACATTCTTGGGCCTCATTTAAATCTATCAAAATAAACTGTCTGTTACAGCAAAAGTCAACCATAAACAGATTTAATAATTCATTTCCTAATTTTACTTTGACCTTCTGTCCGTCCTCCAGATTCATCTTCATTGAGTTTTCGCCATTTCTGTTCAGTAGGTTTTGAAATAATGTTTCAATTCCTACAGCTTACTTCCTCCAGGTTCGCCTTCACTGAAGTTGGGCCATTTCGATTCCGTACGTTTTACAATCAAGCTTTATTTCTGATTTAAGGGGGGGTTTTAGTAGCATGTTTACGCGCTGAAAATTGTGTAATTTTAAAATAACGGTACGGTTAAATAATGACAGTTGAAAAGAAGGACGAGTATGAATTAAAATTTTTAGACCTTTCCTTCATACGCTACAAGGCCAGAACGACCAATTTTAATATAGTAATTAAATTATGGCCTATTATGAAAAACTTACGAAAAGGGACTTGCACACGACATCGATCAACAATGTATTGATTTTCGCATGTAGCGGGGTAGGTTTCAATATTACCTTCCTATGCATGTATCGACCCTTTTGCAAAATTGTATAATTTTGGCGTGATCTTTATTTAGCTTTAGAAAAAATTGCGTATAAATTTTTAAAGCTTTTAAAACTGATTAAAGATAGGCAACCCAACATTCACCGACTCTGTCAATGTCACTGTCAATGTTTACAAAGAGGTTTAAGAGATTAAAAATCGGTATTCGCAAATACTTGTACTGAATTTTGAAGTTTTGTTAGGTAGAAGCCGGTAGAAGCAATACTAGAAGATCCAATCCTTTATTGGCTGGTTTTAAGTCAGGCAACCCAAAATACTTAAAAACGAAAAATATTTTAACTAAAACCCACCCTTAACAATCGTCTTAATCAAATTCCTAATATCCCTTGTGTACTTTAAAGTAGTGACACACTACCGGCTAATTATCATGAGATCGGAAGTTTAAATTGTCGAAATTGCGAAATATTATAAGCTTACTTCTAACTGGATTGTTGGTTTCCAAAGGACATAAAATGCACGATTCTAAACAACAAACTTAATTCCAAACCGCCGTTTTGGGATTTCTAACACATAAAAAGATTTGTTGAACAAGTCCGACAAACAGGTAAAACACCAAACTTGTAGAAAATTTCACACTCAACTAGAACATGTACCCAAAAACTATAAGTCTAGGCAAGAAGCCCTGATTGATTTAGAAAAAGAATATCGTGCTATTTTATGACAGAAAATTTAAAATTATAGAAATCCCTCTACAACGCCCTGAAAAGGATGTGGCACTAAAAGAGGAAGAAATCTGAAAAGGATTTGTAAATGTAAATCAAACAACCGGTCAAACTCAAGGAATTGCTCTTTTGATCGAAACCTTGTAACTGTTGGTATGTGTGATGGACCTTTCTATCAACATTTGGGCACTTCGGGAATGCAAAAGATAAAAAAGAATAAATCCTGAGAATTGCAATTTTTCGAAAATCAACAATAAGGGCGAATTATTAGAATGAATTCTGATAAGTAATTGGATAAAAGAAAGACATGCTGTTTCCAGAGAAAAATTAAACCAAGGAAATTTCTTTGTGTGTGTTCGATGACAAAACTAATATCCAAACTGTTTTCTGCTGTAAAAGTTTTAATTTAAACAAAATACAACAAACGATTTGGAATTACGAAAACTCCAACTAGAACTGTATGTATATTTTCAAAAAGGCTTCTTTCTACAAGACAAACCAACCTATATCTTGCCAAAAATACTACATCTCAATGTAATTAAACAACCGACAACAAAACTGTTTCCAGTGAGGCTCACTAATCGTGGGTTATCATGAGAAAATATAATTGTAAAGGAAGCTCCGTGGGTACTGCATAATTATGCTAAAAGATGATATTCTAAATTAACTTGTATTCAAAAATTAACATAACCAAATGTAATACAATAGTTTGAAAGGATCGAGACGTTTGTTATAATTTATGGCTGCAGGAACTGCAAAAGTATGTCGAATGTATGCATTATCTGTAAAAGTAAAAGCAACTATGTCTAAGTAATTGCTCTCCTCAGTTCCAGTGACGATAATTATTTAAGCAGTTAATGGCTGCAGTTTGTTGAAAGTGACTATTAAAGTATTGAGCAACCAGAAAAAAACAGATTAGTACGAAACAAGTATAGTCTTCTATAAAAGTGTGTGCTGCCACTTAGTGAGTATGGCAGGTTAAATAGAATGTTACACCACAGTTGAATTGTTGCGCATTGTTTACCCAAGGGCCAAAGTGAAAACAGCACAAGCCAGAGTGACCTTTTGCCCATTTACATAACCATATAAGACCAGCTATTCGCAGGAAGCAAGCATTCGAGCCTCCAACACCGTCCATCTCCGGCAAGACAATGCTGTTGCCTCACAGCATATACCACCATTATGACGTTCGAAGCACAATGTAAATTTCTGCCATAACCTCCTTGTTCCCCAAACCTGGTACCGTCTGGTTTTTCATTTTTTAGACCAATGAAACAGGGAGTCGGATGAAGATGTCCAGTTTGCGGTGCAAAAGTGACTCAGGGACCAATAAAAAAGATTCTGCTATCCAACAGCTGGTTTCCAGCTGACGCAAGTACAGTGTCAACTGCAGAGTGACTATGTTGAATTATAAGCATGTGCGTATGTACCTTCCGCATTTTCCCAATAAATATAGGTAGGCAAAGGACATATGTTAAAAAAGAAAAACATTAGATGTGATGAGCGTAAACATAAATCACCAAATAAATGAAGTCACTTGTAAAAGAATCCCGGTAAGGGTTATTTAGGGTTTTCTAACATAGAATTAGAAACAGCAAAGAAGTTCTAGAAATGCTGATTTAACCAAAATATCTAGAAAACTGAATTCATATCATTACTGTAAAAACAGTTCACCAATGATTACAAAAGTTCAATATTTCGCACCTGTAAAAGAAATCAGATGCTCAATAACAACTTTTTCTTCCTTGTCGGGGGATTGGAACATAATGATTGTAAATAAATAGTTGGTAATAATGGCACAAGAATGCAACCAGGTCGAAATTCACCTTCAATTGTGCATGGATTCCATAAGCTGCCATAGTTACAATTACGGCATGTAAAATTCATACCGGAACGACCCCAGCGTGTTGTTCAAACATATAATTTCCTCGGGTTAGGTAATTAGATTTATATGACATGTATATTGATTTAAGTCGCGTCTTTCGAATTTTTTTTATGATGACACCAAGGAAATTAAACATATAAAACCGCACCCTCAGCCAAATTCCAAAGGAACAATGTCCAATATAGTGGCGTATCTTTAAATTGCAATCAGAATGCTTTACTTGCAAAGAAAAATTTATGTATAGCCTGCTTGATTCACACCATGGTGGATTTGACAGAAATGTTGATGGTCACGGAAAAATCCAGAAACGAAAGAAACTCCAGAAACAATACCTGATTGTAGAATTGTGGCACACCGATAAGTAAAACAATCTTAATATATCTTATTCGACAATTAGTACGAAAGATTGGGTGGAATAACAAAAGACCAAAACAACTGATTCTTCAACAACTACGGAAAGGGCAACGTTTCCAGCGATTACGATACCAGAAAGGCATTGAAGTCAATTACAATTTTGTTAGGATCTTTAAATTTATTCGATCATCCAGATTTATGTTGCACAATTTAAATAGAAAACAAAAGAAGAATATACGTAGGATTCGAAGAAAGATCCCCTGCCATTATCTCATCTCTTAGGCACACCCACAGCCACCTTCATTTATTTTGACCGTTACCTTCCACTACATTTTCTACAGTCCTGTCAAACTAATATTCAGAAAATTTACTTGCTTTTATTGAATTGCATTTCATTGCACATAGTACCGGAACACATTACGCACCTATTTGGGAGTACTTGCTTCTTGCTTCTACTTCTACATCTGCGGATTTCTCTGCCAAAGATTTCAATTTGAAATTCTAATCATTGGTGGAATATTCTTATAAATATGGAGCTTGAGAAGACATGTGGAGAACCATGTTAACCCAACCACCACTACTAGATTATAATGAAAGAATCAATTGTGCCAAACAAATAGGACTCTAGCCGATCATTACAGCAGCAGTTAGTGAAGATCCTGCTCCTTAATTAGGTATATTAAAAAGAATTTGTCAAAAGGTAAACTGAAACAAAACTTAGCACAAAAGCTCTTCTACTTCCAAATTACACTTTGGCTACTTTTGAACCATGTCCAAGCACATTTCGTCCAAAACGATAAGAAATGCATACACATTAAATTCTTCGCTAATACCTATTTTTAATTCTCTAGCAGGTTTGTTTAAGGGCCAGAGTACATGATACGATATTAGAATCTGCACAACTGCCATACGCGGCGCGGAAATTTGCACTAAGTGCTATAGGAAAGGACTGCCATCCTTTGAAAGGTGTGTAATTTATTTGAGAAATAACAAGCTTTGAAATAAAGTTGCCCGTTCAAAAGCTTAAACGTAGATATCCAAACAATTCAATGAAGAAAACACAAATCTAAAAGAGGCTCGTCCTTGAAAAGCAGTTTATCAACCGAAAATGGTATTTCAAGAAATAAATGGCATGCCAGAAGTGTATTTATGTAACGGCCGTCTTGATATGGATAAACAAATATTACACCAAATTAAATGAAAATGCAACTTATAATCGGTTAAATACCCAGGTAAAGATCTGAACCGTTTACCATTGTAGGAGCCCTTTTTTGGGGACTACTTTTAGACAAAGCAAACACAAAATACTGAAGAGAAAACTTCGCAAAAAGGTGTTCGAAGAACCTAAAGCTGAAAAGCGACACTGCTTAAATAATTCATTGGCTTAAATTCTGGCCAAAATTATCAGAAGTAATACCACAAGTGACTAGAATTTTACCAACACTTGTTGCGACGAAAATCGTAACGAGTGCGACAGCACGAGTTACGATTTTCCAAAGCAACAAGCAAGAGTGTTTGTGACGGCAAAAATTTCCTGTAAAATTCTAGTCACGAATGGTATTCGGAATGATAATTCCTCGAATTATGACATTTATTCAATTAATTTTTAAAAAAATAGTAGGTAGGTGCCTATTTTAAAAACAAACTTTGAAGAATTACCTTGGTGATTAAATTATATTGTTTAATGTTTAAAAATCAAAACTAAGCAGTCAAGTAAATATTTTCACTGCGAAAGGAATGTAAAATGTCTACTTCAAGATTTGGCAATAAGAATAAGGAAGAGGTTGCAGAGGCTGTAAGAAAGACAATTCCAATAAATACAAAAAAGTCACAGAATTCGGTATGGGCTCAGTTTGTCAGTTTTTGTGACGAAAGAAAATTTTCATTGGCCCATCCTATGTCAATCCCAGAAATAAGCGACTTATTAGAAGATTGGGCCTTTAATATGAAGAAAATGGATGGGTCTGATTATAAAGAAACTGTTGTGAAAATAATGTGGAATACGACAGCTAAATTAATTCAAGAATTATATTTCAAGAAGTTTAATATAGAATTTAATCCATTTTCCGACATAATTTTCAAAAAAGCAAAAGATGCAAGAGATGCGAAGAGAAAAAATTTGCAAGGCTTTGTAGAAAAGAGAAAGGTGAGTTCCGCAGCTTTAACAAGTGCAGAATATCACAAAATGATTAGCGTCTGGGATGAGGACACTCCATCTGGACTTCAGCAGAAATTTTATCAAATTGCTGCAAGAGAATTAGCATGGCGAGGGGGTGAAGCCAGTAAATGTTTATTGGAGTATTTTAAAGAAGAAATTAACAATGCTGGACAGCGAACGGGTAGATTCGAATACAATACAGTATTTTCGAAGACTTCGCAGGGTGGAGCTCAGCAATTGAATGACAGTAAATGGTTAACAACTAATACTGTCAATAAAAACTTTTGTCCCGTCAGGTATATTTACAATACAGATTTTTAATTAAAAATAATAAATGTTATTCAATATTTATAGATTGTTCAGAAAAATGTTGTCCAAAAGAACAGGGAATATAACAACGAATAGACTATTTTTGACAGCAAATAGCTCATGGGATAAGAAAACTAGTAGCGGTTGGTATAAGAACATTCCTGTAGGAGTCAATGAAATAGCGAAATGGACTAAAATAAGTGCAAAAAAAGCAGGATTGGATGTAAAGAGAATAAAGATAACTAACCATTCTACAAGGGCATCGGCGGTTTCACAGTTGGCAAAAGGTGGAGTGTCAGATCAGCAAATTATTAAAATAACTGGACACAACTCGTCTAATTCGATTAAACCATATTTACAATTAGATTCAGAACACCACTCTCAACTAATCGATAATCTCAGATGTGATGGCACTATGAGTAGTGTGAGCACAGTAAACAATGAAGCACTTTGTAACAAGACATCTACAGTCATCATTTCATCAGAAGAAACTAAAGATGGAAAGACAATTTACAACAATTGTTCAGTTAATAATACTTATAATTATTATAATTCCAAATAAATTGTTTACATTTAGTACCATTTATTTTATAAATAATATTTGAAATTACTGAATTACTTGTCACTCAAAAAATTTTGACAGACGTTGTCTCTAAGCAACGCTGCTAGTCGCAAAATTTTCTAGAAAATTTCACTAGTGGTATTTTCGATTTAATTCGATTGTGATTGGTTCAATTCACCAAAATACTGTGATTTGATTGGATGAGTGGAATAATCCAAGGAATATAACTGTGGAAAACATTGTAGTCCCATCAAAATGGAGCTTTCGAATTACCATTTATATTGTTTTAGTTTTCAAAAATTCCTATTCAATTTTCAAGAATTCCAAACTGCCCATAAAAAACGGTAAATAAATGGGAAGGTACCGTGTGGATCATAGTTATAACCAACAAAGGCTTCACCAGGAGGATAATATTCGTTAATTTGCGAATGGTTAACCGACTGCAAGCGAATTAACATTGTAACAATGAAGATTACTAGGAAATTAATTTCGTTTGGCAGCAACAAACGGCAAGCATGCACAAAAACTAGGATCCTAACTATGGGCAGACTTCGGTCTGGAACGGTGTTGTCTTTGAACTTATTGGGTTAAGTTAGGTTTTAAAATTTCAAAAAAAAAAAAAAAAAAAAAAAAAAAAAAAAAAAAAAAAAAAAGTTAGGTTAAACTCGAAAGGCCACTAACTAACATAGTTGATGTCGCTGAAGTTAGGTTAAATTACCATAACAAATTCATATAGATCAAGATGCAATCATTACGGAAATCAAGCTCTCCAAAGCGCGGAAAACATGACGCTGATGCGCCTTTCCAAATTGTTGAGTAGTTCCAACCAAAATCAAATCAAACAAGCAGGGTACACATTAGTCAAGAGTCATTTATTCAAGCATTAATATTATTATACAAATTTCTTTGGTAATTTCAGACAGTTCTACTAAACTGCTTATTGACATGATCTTCAATAAATGCTCAGTCTACTACAAAGTGAACAACTTTATCCACATAGCCACCAATGAATAATCAACCACCCGTATCTAACGCTGAGCAACCAAATCAAAAATTAGGCAAAATCAAATTTCATCTTGGTCTTCCGCTATGTCAAGGTTCTAATATTTACAAGTTAACGATTATGAGCCTATGTTTATGTTAAACAAATCACAAGCCAAGGTTGTTGTAGACACTTCTCTGAATCGTACTAAAATTCAGACTTTTCTCTAAAACATCCACAATAATTTTAAGTTCCATCAACTTAGCTAAGCTGTTAAAAAGACCAAACTTAACATCCGCATATCCGAAGTGACAAAAGACAAATTGATGCTAAATGAAACAAGCTTGGAAGGGTAAATATTACAACTTCGAGAGAAACGGAAGGGGGTGCAAATATAAATGAAATGACCAACCCAATTCCACAGAAACAGCAAAAGGGAAGCTTTACCTGACTGGTTTTCTTAATTTTCCTAAGATTCTGTTTGAACAAGATGTTATAAGGAACCTCAGGGTACCTTCAATGCCTTATCAACTACTTCCCATTCCATTGATTATTAGCACCGAAAAAATGTTGAAAAATATGTAGGCAGAAGTAATACAACACGTACAGAATATTAATTAAAATATAATAAATATAATACCAATAAAAATTACTGTAAATAACTCCCGTTTATACAAAAGTATTACAAGCACCAAATCCAACGTTTTTCTAAATTCTGTATTCTAAATTCTAATATCGACATTGTTGAAGTGCCATGGACGACATATGAAGCATAAGGTAGGAAGTAAGGCCATTAAATTAAACAATCTGCAAATACCTCTCTACCAATACTAACGCCGCCGGCTTCACAAAAATCGAACCTATTTCAGGCACAGCCGAGTTACTTCAAGGAAAACAGGAGCCTTGTAGTGGATGGTTACACAGAATGGTCAAATGAAGCTTACTAGGCCATCAACGATGTGGTGTGTTTTATGTACTTGTGTGATAGTCTTCAATTTCCAGTTCGCTTCAATTCGAATTAACACTTTTAAACCGGAAAAGGCTTCAAGCTTGCCAGTACAATTCAAATCTACAGGGGACAGTATATGTTTTCCTTAGCGAATTGTAGTATCTTCCTGAAGATGATTCGAGCAAATACGACCATACTTCTTCGCAGAATACCATTAAAATAAACAACCTGCAAATACTCTTTATCCAATAATTACGGAACTTTCACTGGGGCCGCCGGCTTTACAAATGTCGAAAACTTCATAGATTTTACAATTATTTATTAAAGGCACACCCGAGTAATTTCTAGGAAAGCATGAGCTTTGTAGTGGATGGTTACACAGAATGGCCAAATGTAGCTTGGCTAAACAACGCCATCAACGATGTGGTGCGTTTTATGTGCTTGTGTGATAGCGTTCAATTTCCAGTTCGCTTCAATTCGAATTAACACTTTTAAACTGCAAACGGCTTCAAGCTTGGCAGTACAATTCAAATCTAAAGGGAACAGTATAGGTTTTGCTTAGCGAATTGTAGCATCTTCCTGAAGATCGTTCGAGCAAATACGAGCATACTTCTTCTCATAATACCATTAAGATAAACAACCTGCAAATAATCTTTATCCAATAATTTCGGAACTTCCGCTGGCGCCGCCGATTTCACAAAAATCGAAAACTTCGTAGTTTACGATTTATTAAAGGCACACCCGCGTAATTGAAGAAAAGCATGAGCTTCGTAGTGGATGGATATACAGAATAGTCAAATGTAGCTTGGCTAAACAACGCCATCAACGATGTGGTTTGTTTAATATGCTTGTGTGACAGTCTTCAATTTCCAGTTCGCTTGAATTCGAATTAACATTTTTAAACCGGAAAAGGCTTCATCAAGCTTGCCACTACAATTCAAATCCAATGGGAACAATATAGGTTTTGCTTAGCAAAATGTAACATCTTGCTGAAGATCGAACAAGCAAATTCGAGCATACTTCCTCTGATATCACGAATGTTTTGAGTCTCGTCTATTTGCGATTTACACTAATTCAAGAAACCCAGAAGCAGGGAGCTTAAAGACGATGAAATAATACATTCAAATAGAAAATTCGCAGCCTCCTGTTGTAATACACCAAAAGATCTTCCTATTTCACCTAATTTAGATTAGTTAGTACGGACGTGTAGGGAAATTATTTTTCAATTGAATGAATTGAAACGCGGAAATCTAAAAGTAATGCTTTTTGAAAATTGGTAGATTCCAGTAAGCTTTTCTTAAAGCCTATCGGGGAATTACCTTCACAATTACTGGAATTGCTATTCAGTATTATTTAATAAAAGGAACGACTCTCAATAGAAGGAACCAAAACACGGAAATCGAAAAATGATTTCCGCTTTTTAGGTCGAGTAGATTCCAACAAGCTTTTGTTAAGGTACAGGAAATGGTTACTAAGCTTCTTCGACTTGAGATAGGTGACAATAGATTTGACGTATAAAAGAACCTCAGAAGGTTACCGAATGTACACAAGCACTTCAAGGAAGCCATCAATTAGGGTATTTTAAAGTATACGCCTGGACGGTTTCGGCTACCAAACGAAACAAATTTGGCACGATCGTCTGGCACGCCTTCCACAACACGCGAGAATGGATGGGCCAAAAGGCGTATCTACTGCCAAACATTGTAGAAAAAATTAGAACCATTTTAAATATGAACAGATACAAATTTTCCTGTTATTAATGCAGATTCAGTAAATAAATACCGAAGGAAAGATAAATCTTCAACTCGACACGTTGTGTCATACATACAAAGACCAAACTGCATTTAATATAAACATTAAAGCCTACCATTTTTGTGGTATATTTTGCTAATTACATAGCATTTTGCAAGGCTAGACTATAGTACGTAGAACTAACAAACTTCGCTACAAATGGAGCCTCGGTTACTCCCGATTGAGAAATTAGGCAAAATTAAATGGGTAAGACTAAATCAAACACTCGAGAACAAGCTGTATAAGTCGAGATTTCTCGATCCTCAAACTTTAATAGCCGAAATACAAGAAGAAGCCGTTTTCCAATAGGTTCCCAAGTTGATGATAGTTGTACTTCTTTCATCACTAAGACCCAACCTAACTCTGCATAGCTAAATTGACAACTGCACTTTCTTTACACTTTTTATAGAATTTCCAAAATTAGAGTACAAAACCGTTAAGAATAAGAAAAGTTACAAATCACGTCCAGAATAACAGACACGTGATTGAGACATGAGACACTTTCCAATGTTTTAAAGTAAAATCGGAAAGGGTCATTTTCGTCCGAAACCTCAATATTGCAACTAGTCAGGCTTTATCCATCCTTGTGTATTTCAAACCATACAGTTTTCCTGCTGAAATTCATAGAGAATATTCCAGGATATTGGAAAGTGTATTGACACCAACATAAACTGGCTGGAAAGAATTCGGAAAGGCATGAATTGACTGTTAAACCTCTCTTAAACTTTGCTTTCGAAAACTCATTGACGACATTCTGGCAGATTTATCAAATTTATTAAAAACTGATGTACCATAATCCTGCCCTTTTGAATGCTTCCACACTCGCACAAAACTGAACACTGCCATGCCTGCCTCCAATATAACGCAAGTTATAAATAATCTAATAACATGGACAAATTCAGGTGTTTCATTCAGTTTACTGGACAAAACTATCATCTTCAAATATTGATATCAGAAATTGCTGAGTATTCCCGCAAGCTATAATAGATAGAATGCTCCAACTACCACAAATACAGAGACGAGAAAGGAAATATTCTCTACTTCAGAAAGAGCAAGCGTAATTACACATTAGCGCGAACGTCCCGATTAACGTTGTCATTTGTACATTATCTATACCTAATACTGATGATAATAGGCGCACAACACTTTTCACATCTGGATTTTCAGCTTCTTCTGCGGTCACTTCGTTTTTAAGTTTCAATTTTTCTTGGTTCATTTGCCACATTCCCTCTTCCAGAATACCCTATGAAATGAGTCGAAATACATTTACTGGTATAAGTAGTTTGACCCATACGATGACATCTGTCTTCTGCTTGTTTATCATTATACGGATTAAATCAATATCGTGAATAATAACAGTATCTGCCGCTGTCAGATTTATATCGAGACCTCCTGCTTTCATTGACAAAAGAAATACAAAAATATCACTATCCGTTGTATATTGATCTATTAATTCTTGCCTAACAGTTACTGGAGTACTGCCGTCTAAGCGTAAATAAGAATGAGTTTAGAGTTCCAAAAACTCTCCCAAAACATTTAACATAATAACATACTGACTAAATATGAAGACTCGATGTCCACCTTCTTTCAGTTCTGGTAATTTCTTGTCAAGTAATAAGAATTTTCCAGAGGTAAGAATCAAATTATCAGGCAACTCCAATTTGTTCAAGCGCTTGAATTGTTTACAAAGTGTATGTATTTAAAAATCAGACATGCATAACATGTCATCTATGACGCACTGTACAGGGTGGCCCATTTTCGATGTTTTTAAATGGGAAGTACCCTTAATATCGGGGCTAGGCAAAAACTGATGTCGGAGTTCAGGGCCCTTTTTTGATGCAAGTTCAAGTCCTGAAAACAAAATTCCGCTATCTTTTGTTATTTTTTAGTTATAGCCCAAAATTCATAATTTGGCCATATCGAAAACTTCAAATAACTGTCTTGGTTTTGAAGATATCCAAAAACGGTAAAAACATTCTACAGGCACTTTTTCAAGTAGAATACGATAGTCAATCCAGATATCTTCTAATTTTCATGTTTTAAGAGTTATGACATAAAGTTGGCATTTTTTAAATATAAGTCGTAGTTGGCCATGATACCATTAAATTGCATATTTTTTCTGCTTTCCGAAAATATATAGTTTATAGGGTTTAAATGTAGTAACAATGCCTTTTTTGAACAAAATCGGATTATTTGATGTTGTTAGCAATTAGTGGGCCATGGTTCATGATAGCAATAAACAAAGGCTTATAGAGCGGGTGCATGTGATGTCACCAGGCACACAATAACGCGCCCGATTGAAAATGAACGACAGTTTTGTAAGTTAACAAAATTAAATAATTACTTTAATATTTTGTAGAAAATCTCGCGTTATCTTTAACAGCTTTTAATTATTTTGACATATGGAGATTTTACAAGTTTCTACGTATAACCTGGCAAAATTTTTAGTTTCTTATTTTCCAGAGCTTTTCTCTAACTGCTTTCTCTGGGAAATATCACGTTCCCTAATACTCTTTTTAATTCACGATAAAATTTTCAATTACGTTCGTATCAACTGACCGTGGGGAAAATTTTAAGTAACTGAAAATTTCAAAATTATGTGGGTTAAACCATCCCTCATCTGGTTAAACACATCTTTATTCGGTTTGATATTGTAATATGTAATATTTCCTTTTTGGTAAAATTAGTATACCGATGCATACAAATCTACCCTTTGTTTACCCTACAAGAGTTCAGCTGATGCCTAGTGACGTCACATGCAACCACTCTACTACTTTTTGTTTTGCTATCATGAACCATGGCCTACTAATTGCTAACAACATCATAATATAATCTGATTTTGTTCAAAAAAGGTATTGTTACTGCATTTAACCCCTATAAACTATATATTTTCGGAAAGCAGAGAAAATATGCAATTTAATGGTATCATGGCCAACTACGACTTATATTTAAAAAATACCAACTTTATGTCATAATTCTTAAAACATGAAAATTAGAAGATATCTGAATTGACTATCGTATTCTACTTGAAAAAGTGCCTGTAGACTGTTTTTACCGTTTTTGGATATCTTCAAAACCAAGAGAGTTATTTGAAGTTTTCGATATGGCCAAATTTTGAATTTTGGGCTATAACTAAAAAATAACAAAAGATAGCGAAATTTTGTTTTCGGGAACTAAACCTGCATCAAAAAAGAGCCCTGGACTCCGACATCAGTTTTTGCCTATCTCCGATATTAAGGGTACTTCCCATTTAAAAACATCGAAAATGGGTCACCCTGTACATTGGTCTCCTTATAATTAGGTTCTAGGGCTAATATTTTTGCCATTTCTGTTACATCCTCGTACTGATAATAGTATTTTAAGAATAATGGGTGATTACTTAATTTTCTTAGATCCAACATCATTGTCATTGCACTAAAAGTATTGTTATCACTAGCATCCTTTCCAACATTTTGGAAATGATACACAAGCTCTTTATATTAATCTAATTGAGTGGGTGCATCAGTCTTTTTAGGCAAGTCCTGTAAAACATCATGTTTTAGTCTTCGAAGAACAAAAGGCTTCATAATGTCCTTGGTATGTTTTATTTGATTTCGTTCGAATGCTGGCAAATCAGCTTCAACCGAATGTTTTGCTTTGGAATTTTTTTGAAATAAACTTTTTAAATCTTCGGTTCTACCTGCGAACATGTCAGACATCAAAAAAATTAACAAAGACATTAGCTCCAGTAGATTATTTTGCAAAGGTGTACCAGTAAGTAAAATCCTGTTTTTGGCCTTCATACGATTAAGATTTTCATAACGTTGTGTATTCATATACAATATTTTTCTTTCTTAGGGGTAGCTTGGATACAAGCTTTAATGATAGGTCCGATAGACGTCAAGAGGTTTTATTCCTACAGCATTGCGGATGTATACAGGTGTGATGTCTTTAGACGGCTAAGCTTGATCGCCAGTCAAAATAAGAGACAGGTGAAGAAAAAACCGTTTTTACTGCCTACAAAACTACATAAAAATAAAGGATCTCAACTGCGACATTCAAAACTGTTCGAAGGAGTACAACAAAAATATCTAAACATAAAAAAAAATTGGCTCCAACTTACAGTAATTGATACTCATTCTTCTAACTTCGATCATTTTGGAAGTTTCTAAAATCTATTTCGAAAACGTCTGAAATCGATTGGTTTCCTAAAGAAACTTATCGTTGCAAAAGTCGAAACTACCACCTCTACTATAGCAAATCGCATCACGAATATCTTTATATAATAATTAAAAAATGTCGTTCGCGAAGCTGGGAGTCTTTAAATAAATAGGCGAACCTCAAAATGTCATTTTATTTACTCTAACAAACTTAATATAAATACAACACACAACAAAATTAATGTATTATTTCTTCTTGTAATTTTCGAATAATTTTGTAAGCACATCTTTACCATTGATTGCTTCATATCCAGGAATCAAGGTCTTCATTTTAGCATACCACCTTTGGACGTTCTTGTAAGGCGTGATTTACAACGTCAAACGTGGCAAGTGTGGCGACCAAAGCAATGTCAGCAACCGAAAGGGTATTACCTGCAGCAAATTCTTGTCCTTCAAGGAAAGTGTTCAAAAATTGCATTGCTTCTAAGACTTTTTCAAATTTGGACTAGTCTGGTGTGGCTTGGTTGAAAAGAATGGGATACTAAAATTATAACTGTTGGAATTGTTCGAGATTATTTAATTGAAGACGTACGTAATAGTCACCTAAGCGGCTTCCAAGCGTTCCCAAATTAAAGAAAAGCCTTTGGTCGATCACTGCCCTTTTGTTAATGTCCTTTGGGTAGAGAGAGTCGTCCTTGCCATACTTTTGGGCCAGATAAGTGAGGATTGCTCCGCTTTCCCACAGTGCAAAGCCATTATCGACTATTGTTGGAACAGTGTGCTGGGGATTGATCTACAAGAGGTTAATGTTTAATTATATTAGTCTCTTAAAAAGATTCAATCCATCATTCATATGATTAGTATATTAAAATTATAGTTCAATGCAATGAAGCTTCGTCAGAAATGTACATTTGTTGAGTTGAGTACTCAAGTACAAAGTTTGATATGTTAAGCAACAACATCAAACATTAAAAAATTTCGAAGCTTTTACATGATTTGAACACGCCAAGTAACTACAGTATCCAACCATAAATTTCGAAGCTTTTACATGATTTGAACACGCCAAGTAACTACAGTATCCAACCATAGATTAAGTATCCTAATTTCTAAGAAACATCTTTACATTTTTTATTTAACCAACTAAAAAAACAGATTTCCTGCCAAACCTGGCCGGTTTTCTGAAAGCAATAGGTTACCTTTAAGATATCATCACGAAAAACCTTCTAAAAAGAAATTACTAGAAGGCAAATCGACATAACCTCCAACCATAATGCAAAAACCAGCAGCACAATATAAAACTATTATAAAACAACAAAATTATATTATAAATATTACGAAAGCAAGTTCGAGCAGGATATCTTGACAACTTCTGTTTAATATATTATAAAAAAGAAACAGATGAATAATGGGCGAGGATATTTAAAATAATCAGGTAGTTCTACAGACAATTATTGAAAAAAATAGGGGTGAAAGTGTATTCGAGAACTTAACAGGCCACCAGGAAAAATTAAAAGAAACTTGTCCTCTTTTGTTTCGATGGAGAAGAGCGAAAGCTAAGAAATTCCTGCAGCACAGTGCTTTTTATGTGAGCTTGATGGATAACCCGCCTATTTCTATACAGTGAGCACGTAAAGGTTGGAACAAATTCGATAAAATATTTATTGGGCAAGTAAGAAAATAATGCTCGGACACGTCGATTTTATTTTTTTATTCAATTTTGACGTTTTAAACTGACGTTTATTTGTTTATGGCCTGCCCATAAAAGTTGATGTTTTATAAACAATCGTTTAAAATTTTTATTCCGCTAGCGATTTAAAATTTTTATTCCGCTAGCGCTTTAAAAATGTCAAATCCCTTTAAAAATGTCAAATAAATGTCAAAATTGAATAAACAGTTGTATTACACTTGCGGATTAAAATTAATTTATTAACTCGCGGTATCAACGCGCTTGCGGCTACCGCCGCTCGCGCGGTTGAACGTACCGCTCGTTAAACATTAATTTAATCCGCATGTATAATAAATAACTATTGATACGCATTTTTTTGGTATCCATATATTTTTTATTATGTCATCCCTGTTCGAGTTATGACGTCATCATCAGTTTTTTTTAAATAGCAACATCCTCTTTTGATAGTACCATTTAAAATAGCACATTTTTTTGCGGATAGAAGCCAAATTTTATGGTATGTTACATAACAATATTTTCGAGAAATTAGTACCACAATGTTGCACCATTTTTTATTGACGGCGCATTAAATGCTGAAAAATATTTGAATTTGCTACAAAAACAGATAATTCCCGCACTTATAGCACTATATCCAAATAATCGAAATCCCCAAATGCCGGACGAACCAATATTGTATCAACAATATGGCGCGCCACTATATTATTCATGGATTATGCGTGATTATCTAAACACCGTTTTCGCCAATAGATGGATATTGTCAAGAGGTGACTGACAAGCAATTTGAACATTTAATTTAATGAGTTCTAGTTGTATTTATTATTTTTTCTGTTGTTATTTCATTACATTGTTATGAGTTCTAAAACATTTTTTTCGAAAATATTGTTATGTAACATACCACAAAATTTGACGTCTATACCCAGAAAAATGTGCTCTTTTAAATGGTGTTATCAAAAGAGAGTGTTGCTATTTAAAAAAAACTGATGATGACGTCATAACTCGAACAGAGATGACGTAATTAAAAATATGTGTATACCAAAAAAATGCGAATCAAAAAAATAAAATTGACGTGTCCAACCAAGCATTATTTTCTTACTTGCCCAATAAAGATTTTATCGAATTTGTTCCAACCTTTACGTGCTCACTGTATAAATCAAGGAAAAAAAAGGGAGTATTCTTAACATGTTGATAGTACTATGAAGCACTATCATGAGTAAATAATTTCATTATAAAACGTAATATTTCCATCGAGGATGTAGGAAAACTCGAGCTCTAAACAATTCGCTTTTAACCAGCACACCGAAAACTGAAGAATAACAGCACTTTTTTATGTAAACTTTAAAATACTAGCTAAATGCATGGAAGAGAAAGGCATGCATTTTACACAATTCTCTGCCGTTCAGAATTGAAAAAGAACCACAAACAGTAACAGAAAACCATTAGGAATTCGAAAAGAAGTTTTGTCAGCAATCACTACGTCAGCAACTAAGGCACTAAATTGGAAAATTCAAGCAAAAGCTACTACTATAAAAACTGCAAATAAGAGGAACCAAACAACATTTTTCTATGGGAAAAACGAAGATGCTTTGTAAGTCATTTTGTAACTCCCACTGTCCTCTAAAGTTCTATGAGAGGAAAAATAAAATTGCTTAATTTTATTCGCGCCAAAATGACGAATTTTATGCAGGCCAAGTACATCAAGAGGTAAAACTAGTACGTTATATGAATAAAAACAGTTTAGCATTCATAACAAAACTTTTTACTGTCAAGGAACCAAATTTTCTCCAGAGGACTCTGTTACCAAGAACTACATTAAACGTAACAAACTCCACAAGCTGAGAAGGTAGAACGTTGTGGTTATTATAAGCTCCTATAATGATTTTGCAATGTTTATAGAAAAATATCACCTCCGTAGGAATTTGAACCACTGACCTTCGGCTTAACACTTCAAAGCCTTTTGTTAAAACGATTTTCCCTAATATTCGAAAAATGTAATGTCTGAAAAATATATGTATATGCCCTAAAATAAGTTTGGACTCTTGTATCGCTATGTCAATTTTTGTAAGTTTCTAATTCTTTAAGTAATTGTTTAATTTTACCACTTTCGAAGTTGCCCATCCCATATGTACGTCACATCTATATCTATATTTTTGAAGACTGATTTTGTCTTAAAGAATGAGACATGTCAGAAGATATCCTTCGGAAATCAAACCTAATATGTACTAAGTAGATTTCGATAGAAAATTGAATTTTACGTTTCAATATGAAGCTGACCAAATACTAAGGCTCTGCAGAAAGTGAAGAATACCTGAGCGGGCAATTGATACAAACGAAAACCTTGACATTGACGACAAACAACCGAAAAATTTGCTGTGGTATTAGGGCGAAGGCAAACAAATGAGTATCGCCTTATTAAATTTTTGAAGATTTGAGGGCGAATTGAATCTCCAGATAAAAGAGATAGAACAGGGCTTACAAAGGCGAAGTATTTGCAATTTATGTAATGTAAGTGTTTGGTAGCCATGATAGCACCCAACGAAGAAAAATATTAGAGTGGACTCAAAACAAACCACAACCAAAACTCTAACGCCGTGTGTGGTGACCTTTAACAAACATTGATATGAAGTTCTTCTTAACAAATCCTACTTCACAAAACAAATGGTGATATTACAAATCAAGAAGGTAAGTTCATGTTTAGATTTACAACTGTATATCTATACAAGAAGTGATTTGAAGCTATTATAGTTCGAACGAGTCTTCGTTAACTAATAATCGACTTGTGCAAGCTAGTAAATATTAACCAGTGCACAGCATATAATAAATATCCATTGCCAGCTCTTTTGCTACCAGACACATCCTTAAATGCCGACTAAATAATTCCCTTGGCAAATATCCCATATAGTCCAGTGGCCAGGTCGTGAAAAAGGGGGGTTACCTTGCAAAAGGTCATGTAGTTTTGGATTTTGGATATGTTGTATGTACCTAGGCCCTTATTAAAAATCCAAGTTTTCTAATTTGGCACGTCTGTGCGCGCGTCATTACAACCACTTTGTGTCATTTTTTTCGGTGTTTGCTCGATAACTCTTTACTAGTGCGTCCTACAGAAAAGTTATTCTTACCTTTTTTGTAGAGCACAAAATTTTCTAGAATTTACTCCAATAACATGTTTTTCTAAACCTCATAGTTACCGAAATACAGAGCCTCAAAGTTGACTGCCTACTTTACAATTTTTCACTACGATTCATGTACAATGTGATTTTTTTAAAACTTAATTGCAGCAGGCCGTATTCTGACTTAATACAGACAGTTCTAAGGTTATTAAGACAGAATTCGGCCTGCTGCAATTGAGTTTTTAAAAAAATCACATTGTATGTTTTCCCTAACTTTTGGAAAAATTTTGTTGTTTGAAGCATTGTATTTCGGTAACTATGAGGTTTAGAAAAACATGTTATTGGACTAAATTGTAGAAAATTTTGTGCTCTACAAAAAAGGTAAGGATCATTTTTGATATAGGACGCACTAGTAAAGAGTAATCGAGCAAACACCGAAAAAAGGCACACAAAAGTGGTCGTGCTGACGCGCGCACAGGCGTGCCAAATTAGAAAACTTGGATTTCTAATAAGGGCCTAGGTACATACAACATATCCAAAATCCAAAACTACATAACCTTTTGCAAGGTAAAACGTACTTGGCCACTGGGCTACATAAACCAAGACGATACTACATATTTTTGGAATGCATTACAAAGTTTTGCATTGTTTATTACTACACTACATCAACATTTTTTAGTAGTTGCTCTCAACTTTATCGGAAAGTAAATTCAACAAACCACTGAAATTTACTTGGTCGATTTGACCATCATGTATCAGATTTTGATGCATTTATACGTATATGTGTCATGCTGACTACCTCGTCCAGTTACTACAAGTACGTCTCGTGAATACTGAAGTCTTCGTACGATTTTCCTTCAGAGACGGTAGCTACGAACCAAACCAATTCTTGCTTCAATCAACGCGATCCCCGTGTTAGGTTGATTAGAATCCAACGTAAAAGCAGGGAATGCCTCAGCATGGAAACCTAATAGTAACCCTGAACAGTTGAATTTAGTAAGTTCAGCGTTGCTTTCCATCGTAGGCACCATAGTGATCCTACTGAGAAATTTCAACAACAAGAGATGACTGTATAATTGCACAAGATTACAGATCAAGCTCATTATAAGACGGACGTACCTCGTCAGAAGATTCCAGATTACGATTTTGGAAGTCCCCATTCCAAATCGGGAGGTTGCAGTTCCCCAACTATGGGCCGTACTTACGCCCTGACCATAAATATAGCACAAGGACGAATGTTTCAAAAAGTTGCAAGCCTATGATTTTGGATGTCACCCTCCCAAATTGATAGAATGCAATTTCCCAACCATACGGTGTATTTACGCCCTGGCTAAAACCGTAACACAAGAATGAACGTTCCAAATTGCAAGGTTTCAGTTCCCAAAGCATGCGTTCTAGGGCGTACTTATGCCCACTCCACAAATATAAGGATAAACGTTGCAGAAGGTGGCAACATTATGGGGTTGGATTTTGCTGTTTCTACTGTGCCCGCTAAGACAATAGCTGCACCGAAGGGCGGATTGGCCATAGGTACGAAGATATGGACGAAGATGAAGGGGCATTCATATATCCAGCTAAAATTATTGATTTTAAAAAGATGTTTTACACTGTTAGCTTTTATCACTTTTATCGTTGCTTTTGAGGATATGGCTGTAGAACATGATTCAGGAAGCATACAATCAGTTAACGGAGATGATACGTATCGTCCATAAACTACAAAAAATACAAACAGAGGACGAAAACATGATTCACGAAGCATAAAACTTGACGAAAAGGCTAGAACTCCTGCAAATAGATATCTTTCGACAACCTGTTTCAATAAGAGAAGTACTTTAGCAACAGTAGAATATATTCTAGGTACAGTAAATTGATTGGCGACATAAATATGAACGCTACCGTAACAATTACATTACCAAAACCAAAATACAGAACCCATAATAAAAGTAGAGAAGGAAATTCGGCAAGCAAACAATATATCGCCCAAATTGAATCAAGCAAAACAGCCAGAGAATATATGCGAATGGTGAAAGGCTTCAGAATCTACGCTATGCAAATGATGAGGTGGTAATAGCTGCTGAAGACCTTCAGGAGATGTTGCCTTAATTAAACGAAAAATCAAATAAAGTAAACTAAGAACTAACATTAACAAAACAAGTCGAGAGCAATGGCACGAAACGACGAAAATAAAGGGCTAAAAATAGAAGTCGTCGAAAGGGAAGTTGTTAGCAGGGATAAAACCTTGAACAAAAAGGCCATAATTTGACGAGGCAAATCAAACGCCGGAGTTGATAAAAAGAATATTAAACAAGGATGGAGAGCGTTTGGCAAATTAACTTACACTTTATACTTCGCCACCAGTCGCTAAAATAGACATAAAGTTGATAAACTATTAACCCGCCAAAGTTTCGTCTATTACCATTTAGAAACTTTATATTGTAGTTATGTATCAAGTAAAAAATTTAAAACGCACAACAACAAACCTTGAGAAAAACTGTAAAGGTAAATTCGCAAACTGTCAATCAGAAAGCCAGCGTTTATCCCAGCGCATTCTTCCAGTGTTGACATGGATATTAACCCAGATCATAAATAAATGTTAATAAACAAAGAAACACGAAGAGAAGGATGCTAGGAATAGCACAGAATGACGGGAAAACCATGGTCACTGATGAACAACACTGAACGAAGAAGACCTGCTCGCATCTATAGGGGAAACGTGAATTTGAACTGTTGGGAAACTGCATCAGCAGGGAACACGAGGTTCATTTGGAAAATAATAGACATTTTAAGGATAAGGAAGCATTTCGAAGTACATTGTCGTACCTACTTTGATACGATCCCGTTCGATCCAGAAAACAAATTGACAAAATCATTTGTAGCAAACTAATTTTTAATTCACAAATAAACGTTTCCAGATTAATTATGTCCAGGCAATGTTTAATGAAGTGACATACTTCCCAAGTAAATAGATAAATATAATCTGCACAAAACCTATGGGCAAAGTAAAATACAACTCGGTTTCTTCTTATATGCATCGCCTATAAATGCTTAGGTTTACTACTTTGACGAATACAGCTGCATTAAATATATTTGATCCACCAAGTATGGGATGTTACGAAGGAATTTACTGCACATTGTATGGATACAGTCTGATGACAGATGAAACAGCGGAGCCTTATTTATACAAAACAAATAGATAACCAAATTAATACTGCCTTCTGTTGATAATAAAACGACAACCACTGGACCGTTTTATGCTATAATGCTGGTATGGGTAAAGTGTTCGTCATTCACATAGAATAAATCAAGTAAAGTGATTTGAAAATTTATTTCATCAGAGACAGCAAAGAAAAAACCAACCATTTGCAGTCTAAGATGGTTATTTTATAGAAACGTCTATGCCATGTGTATTATTAATACTGCAATATACAAAGCTGGTGTCAGCATTTTGTTTAATTTTGCTAGTGTAAATCGCTCGACTTCAAAATACTATGGCCAGCCAACTCCAATGATTTTTTTACTGATACTGTACTTGAAACCTGTTCAAAACGCAATACATTATAAAAGTAAGACTGCTGTCATTGACATCGAATAGGTAGAAGGAAGGAGAAAACAGATAAGTCAGTAAAACCCTTTGTAGTCCACGAAAATCATTTTAAGGGAAGATCAACTATAAACGTGTTGAAAAGATACTTATAAAAGCAATTTTCTGTTTGAAAAAGACTTACCAAATAGGTAGAAGAAGGAAGGAGATCAGTAAGTAAGTAAAAACAACACGGATTACGTATACTTGCATGAATGCACTGCCAACGTGTAAGATTGGTTGCATAAGCTGCTATCTATCTGCGTATAACGACGAATTTGGCTTAGCTTGGGCAAAATAAAATATAACATTGTATGTTGAAATAGTTATATTTTCATTATGTACTCATCAACAATTAGCAAACAACCTACCTAACACAGCCATGAGGTGTTTTTTGTTATTTACGAAATATACTGTATATGGTTTCTTTAGAATTTGATGTATACCATGTTTGCAGTCAATAGTAAGATTATTTTTTTGATACTCTAAATAACTATGTACAAATAATCTATTTAATTCATGTATATTGGGATGATTTAAATATTCATTGATATCTAACCATCGACATTCTGTTATTTCTCGTTCGCACATTTCTATTTGCGTTGTTAAAGGCTTCAAACTAACAACTACGTAAATATCCGAACAACGAAACATGACATTGTGGGCATGTCTTAAATTTAAAACCGACAGAAATACCGTACTAATATTTGTTTCCTCGTGGACTCACACTGCTGCATCTATTATATTTTCTCCAATGCGACTGAAGCCAATACTTTTCCCTCACGACAAGAATTTCTGATTTATCATTAACAACTACAGCACCAACACCGATCATTGTGTGAGAGTAAGGGAGAATGTGGCTTTCTTCTTTTGGAAGCCATTTATACATCAGCAGCTGAGAAGCTGATAGTTTTTACGTAAATGTTATGAGGCCCGATGAACCAGAAAAGATAAAATATACCTAGGTTGGATTAGATAGAAACCCTGGTAAAATCCAGTAAGCAGCACTGGCTCCTCCTTTATAATCCAACAAGAAACGAGAAACCCAAGCTAGCATAGGAAATTTAAAGAACAGAGTATGAAAAGCTATCCAGCAAAGAATAAAAACAGACAAATCAGGAATTACTAGTGGAAATAGCAGACCTCACAAAGTACGTCGAATAATTGAAAACAACTTTGCACCTAATGTGAGAGTACTTAAGGAACTGCCACCTGCCTACTCATGGATTATTTTGACATAAACAATTTAAAAATAATCGCCTAAAACAATATAAAATCCCTATTGCTTGCAAAAATTCCACAAACAAGATATCCCACTTATTACACAATATGTATTTTATTAATAGTTACAGGTACTTAAAGTTTGCCAAACTCGTTTCAATGACTCGGCCAACTCTCCCAAACCTGTAAAAGGTGGAATCTAAACAAACATTAGCAAGACTGGTTGTTACATTCGCATTAGTTAAATGAGCAACAATGACTGGCACTTTCCTAAGTGATGTAAAAACAAGCGGTCTGATTGTGTCATTAGGTTTTTTCTTATCTTAAGTTATTTGTTTTGCTATTAACCGCTAAATAATTTGGTTAATTCAAAGCAGCTCAGTAAATATTTACAAAGTTTATCGAGCGATAGGCAATCTATGTCTCCGTCAAGTGCAAAAAATAATGAGCCAAGTCAAATAATAAAAAATCCACTTGTCAGATAGGTACATGAAAAATCACTGAAGGTTATGATATAAAAACGAAGCAATTAACCTTATCGAATAAATAAACAACAGATTATAACGAAAATTAGAGAATAAAAGAAAAATCTGTAAAGTCCCAAATTACCACCAGCAACCTTAAAAATTCCCATCAATGTGAAAAAATAGGTATTAGCTTACTCTAATAAATTCAGGCGCCAGTTGTGCTTTATTAATAAGATCCAAAATTTTTGGATTGAGGTCAACATTTAAAACTTTCGCAAGTAATTGCACTGCACGACAAGGTCCACTTCCTGGTGCATAATAAAAATCGATCGGCATTTTTCTGTAACAAACACACGGTTTTAGGATTCATTAGAGCCTCTACCAATTTTCATCAATGTTCATTTTCAAGCAAGTAACCTAAGCACGCAGATCCTCGCAAGCATGTTTTACAAGACGCATATATTTCGTTTAGAAGCCAAATAAAGTACAGTCAGATTACCAAAGAAATCTTAATTTGTTACAGCACTGGCTTCTAATGTACTAAATATAAAAATAATCCAGAAATCTGAACATACAAACAGCCACTTGCAGATTAAAATCAACGAATGTTAAGAAATTCTTGTAAAAATTTAAGAAATAGTAAACAACCAGCCAACACAGAAACTCGCCTGTTTTCAAAGCCAAAAACGAGGACACACGCTTGTTCACTGTGTAAGCGAACTCACTCTAGTAATTAAGCTGGGAATCTCGCTGGACTTTTATTAACAGAAGCATTGCACAATCTAATCATACGTAATTTAAAACCTGAATCATTTCCATGTGTGCTAAAAAGATTAGCCATCGCCGAATAGCAAGTCATGGCGTTATAAACAAAAATTTTGAACATTTTATTTTATTGCTTTATCATGTTAGCTTGCTAGGAACATTGTTTATTGTGCTTTAATGATTAGTCACAATTGAGCTATAAATTACAGTAAAAAATTTATAAGAAAAGAACAAACTCAATGTAGAACATCAATGCTTGCAGGTTAAACAAAAAAAGGAATAAGAGACACACAGTTGTAAGCTGAAGTGCGAAAAAACGACTTCAGAGGAGTAAATTATTTATTTCATGCAGATTATGACATGAGGAAATAATACTCTTTAGTATTATTTCTTTGTAATGCAAGAACAAATGTTTTGATAAAAGATTTAAACTAAAATTAAATAAGTGTATTAAAAACAATATTTTCAAGTCATTGTGTTCCAAGTCAAATAGTTGCAGACAACCAACCATTTGGATCATATTTATTAAAACACTTTGCTATTGATTGGGACTATAAATGGGATTTAACAAACCCACATTATGCACAATCAAATGGGTTCAGTGAACGATTTGTACAAATAAGTAAGAGCATGTTGAGAGAAAATAAAGATTTGCAAATTGCCTTGTTGTATAGAACAACCCCACATCTGGTATTAAATTTTCACCAGCTCAACTCTTATTTAATAGAAGAATTAGTAGTAGACTACCAATGACTGAGTCATCGTTAAAACCCAAATTACATAAGATTTTTTTATTAACTCCATTTGCCTACAATTTGTCCTATCAGGGCAATAAATAATATACAGTGAGCACGTAAAGGTTGTAACAAATTCGATAAAGTCTTTATTGGGCAAGTAAGAAAATAATGCTCGGACACGTCGACTTTCTTTTTTAATTGCGCATTTTTTTTGTACACGTATATTTTTTATTATTAACTAGCTCTATGGTAATACAAATGCTTTGGCGTAGGAGTTTGTGTTCCTGTGAAAAATTTAGTAAAATATAAACAAATAAAGTGATAATAGCGTTAAATATAGCTGGTAAGTACTATAAAGTTTTCCAATCAGTTTAGTTAAAAGTTTGTGCGGGAAAAAAGCAGCGACCGGGAGAAAATATGCGAGTTGTTTTGAAACATATGTTAGATTAGTGTATGTTCACGTTCGTTTTAGTGTTGTTTACACGAATGCATGCGTTGCAAACAGCTGCGTCGTCGGTCCCTTAGTTTTGGGATAGATGACGCGTTCTGGTTTGGGATAGATGACGCGTTCTGGTTTGGGATAGATGACGCGTTCTGGTTTGGGATAGATGACGCGTTCTGGTTTGGGAGAGATGACGCGTTCTGATTTGGGAGAGATGACACGTTCTGGTTTGGGAGAGATGACACGTTCTGGTTTGGGAGAGATGGCACGTTCTGGTTTGGGAGAGATGACGCGTTCTGGTTTGGGAGAGATGACGCGTTCTGGTTTGGGAGAGATGACGCGTTCTGGTTTGGGAGAGATGACGCAGGTAATTAAATAATAATGTATTGCCTTAGATAAAAATGCCGACATTCTATGGACCAAGAAAAAGTAGTGATGAAGAAATCTTCGATGAAAATGAATGTGTCGGATGTTTAGAGCACTACGGAAAAACGAAATCCACAGCAGACTGGATTAAATGCATAAAATGCAACAGGGCTTCATGATTCTTGCACAAGCTACAAGAACTACTGCATTAACTGTGGAAAAAGAAGTTCACGTCTTAATTTGGGACTTTGCTTCCAGTTAACAACTTAAGGAAGAAATTTCCATAAGCCATCTATCCCATACTTGATGCGTCATTTCACCCATGGGGTATGGGAGAGATTGCCAAATGCAACGTTTTAGTTTTGTTCTGTTTTAGAAAATACAACTTAAAGATAGTTTGTTTTGTCTGTTTATTTCGGAAATGTTTTGCATTTTAAAACGGCAACACGCAAATAAATTTGCTCTTGAAGAATAGTAAATATCAAGAAGATATTTAACTTTAAATAAGTTAAAATATAATTAATTCAATTACGAATATAATTATGATTTTTAAGTTCAAAATTATCAGTTCTTTACCTAACTCAAAATTTTTGTTAATTCGCGTAATAATGAAAAGACAACGGTATGTATTGGATAGGGCAACAAGAAAATTGCTGAGAAATCTGCTAAGTCTACTATGTTGTCCGCTGTGCCGAAGATCTTTAGACAATCTCCATATCTATTGCACGGTATGTGGACATGTTTTTAGTCGCGACTGCCTCATAAGAGCTATACGCAGGACACGGGTATACATAAGAATTTAGTTGTAGAAAGACATTTTTAAGAAAAACGGCAGATATGGGAAATATTACAACCAACATGCTAGAGAGTTGTCAGAGATTAATGTAGGTGATAATGTATTAGTTAATGAGGATAGAGGCATAAATGAGCAATGGGAAAAAGAGAAAGTAATTGAAGCGCTCGGGGCAACAAGGGTATAAGCCACATTTTTTCACAAAATGAGTTAACTATGGAACTTTAGTTAACAAGTAGGTGTTAAGCCTCAGTAAAAATGTTATTGTAATATTACGATAGATGGCGCCACAAGGCCGAAGTATTTCTATTGTATTTGTATGAAACACACTTCAGTTGACAGCAAAAAGGCTGTAAGCCACACAATAATAAACATGGCTGCCGAACGACAAGTGTCAACGAAACGAAAGTTATTTAATAAGGACGATGAATCAAGTGACAGTGAAAATGATTTTGACTCCGATGACAGTGTAGTTGACAAACATTATAATCCAACAGCTAGTACGTCAGAAAACCAATCTGATAGCGATTTATCGGTAAGTAAATAATTAAGTGGCTTATACCCTTTTCAGCGTATATAAATGTGGCTTACAACTTTTTACTCAAACAGCGTAAAATATTTTTTTTTTTCGTATTTTAAGTACTCCCACAATCTTTGATATTAATATACAAACGTTGTTGGTTAGTAAAATTTAAATCATTATATTTACGATGTGTCTAAACAAATATTTTCAAGAAAAAAAAGCAGAAAGTAATATGTGGCTTACCCCCTTTTTTATACAAAATAAATATGAAGAATTTTTCCTATAAACATTTTTTTGGGTTTTTATGATTTTATGTTGAGGGTTGTGTGATTTTGTTGCAGGAGAATGCTGAAGGTATTGCTAAACTTAGTGTGCTTTCTAGAGGAAAATTACAAACACCAGAAAAGCCCGGTCCCTCGCGGCGGAGAAAAGTTAATAATGAACTAAGAAAAAAAATTAAATCAAAAACTAAACGGAATTTAGGATACGAATATTTAAGCTCAAGGGGAGCTAACAAACAATCAAGAATATTAGGGCCACAATGTACTTGCAAGAAAAAATGTAGAACTCGGTTACAGGGAATAGAAAATGTTATTTTTGATTCATTTTGGAACTTAGGTTGCTATGACAACCAAAATACATATTTGTTCGGCTGTATTAAATCCATGGCAAAAAAGAGGTCTTACAAAAAGAAAACAAAAAATCGGGAGTCTCGTAGGAAGATGACCTACCAATACTTTGTGAAAGTGAATGGAGTGGACACTGGAATCTGTAAAACAGAATTTCTATCTGTTCATGGCTTGCAAACCTCTAAAAAACGAATTCAACATATTTGTGAGCAAATAGCAGTTGGTAGAACTACCCCAAAATCTGACGGTAGGGGAAGACACCACAACCGAGTAAACAGATTAGCACCTGAAAGAATCCAGTCAGTTCATGATCATATAAATACGTTTCCAAAATATGTCAGCCATTATAGTCGAAAAAAGAACCCTAATAGAGTGTACTTAGATCACGATGTGAATATTGCTATTCTCTATCATGACTTCTATTTGGACTGGTGTAAGGAAAGGGGAATAATGCCTGTATTGGAAGACAGATACCGCAGAATTTTTTGTAATGATTACAATATAGGTTTCAAACTTCCTAAAAGCGATACATGTTCAACATGTGATTCACTACATACTTTAATAAAAACAAATAAGGAGAAAAACGTGGACTCCAGACAGTTAGAAATAAAACTGCAACTGCACCAAGCACAAGCTGAGGCAATGCAGGAAAACTTAAAAAAAGAAACAGAGTATGCAAAGAAAAATGGAAATAAGCATGTCTTCTCTTTTGACCTTCAGCAGACATTACCAACACCGTGCTTAACTGTCGGTCCAGCTTTTTACTTACGGAAGGCTTGGACTTATAATTTAGGGATACATGATTGTGCTACTGGTAAGGGAAGTATGTACATGTGGACGGAAACCGTTGCTAAACGTGGTAGTGATGAAATTGCTAGCATATTACTGAAACATCTTAATGGAAAGGCTACTACTGGATCAGAGGAACTTCTGATATTTACTGACAATTGTGGAGGGCAAAATAAAAATTGGCTGTTAATGGGACTTTGGCTTCAACTAGTACGAGAAAAAAAGTATAAAGCAATTGAGCACAGATTTCTAATCTCAGGTCACACACACTTACCTTCGGATAGAGATTTTGCCAAAATTGAAAAACATAAACGATATTTAAAACAGGTTTATTGTCCAGAACAGTGGTACGAGGCCGTATCAAAATGTAAGAGAGTCAACCCATTCGATGTGATTATTATGGAACAAAAGAGCTTCTTCACTTTTGAAAATATAAATTTTACGAAGAAAAATTTAACAGAAGATAAAGAGCCTATCAAATTTAATCAAGTAAGATGTTTTAGATTCCAAAGTGATGAACCAAATATAATGTTTATCAAGCATACCCTTAATGGACCTGTTAGCCGTGTAAACATTGGAAAAAGAGGAAGTAAAGTTGATAACAGCAAAGTTACAGAAAACTTAAATAAGAAATATCATGAACCAATTAAATTAAAATCCAATAAGATAGTAGATTTAAGGAAGTTGCTTAAATACATACCTCCAGCTTATCAGGGATTTTATCTCGATGCTATTGGAGAAATTCAGAATGAAACCGATCAAGAACCTGAGCAAGTACCTAAAGAAAATCAACCAGAAAATGTAGATGGCGAAGAAGGCGAATATATTGACTCCGATGATGAACAATAAACGATCGATGATGCCCTACTGAGATAAGTTTTTTTTTTCTATTATATTATAATCTTTTGTTTTGTATTATTGATCGAGAGTGATCTACTGAGATGAGTTTATATATTTTTTTATTATATTATAATATTTTGTATGGTATTAAATTTGATCGATACTGATTTATCGTGATGAGTTTGTATTCTTTTCTATTATAATCATGACTTTACGCATCTTCTTGCGGGTAAGAAAATGTTCTCAAAAATCGATTTAGTGCGCGCTTACCACCATATTCCAATTTCACTAGAGGATATCCCTAAAACAGCCGTAACAACACCGTTTGGACTATACGAGTTTGTGTACATGACGTTTGGGTTATGTAACGCGGCGCAAACCTTTCAACGTTTTATAAATAAAGTGTTATATGGACTTGATTGCTGCTATGCCTATATTGACGATATCTTAATTTTTAGTAATAATGAGGAAGAGCATGGACGACATCTTCGTCAAGTTTTTCAGCGTTTAACAGACTACGGAGTGTCCATAAATGTTGACAAGTGTGTTTTTACTCAAACTAGTTTGGAATATTTGGGATACCAAATATCTTCCGAAGGCACGCGTCCCCTTCCAGCGCGCGTTTCAGCTATTAGGGAGTACAAACCTCTAGATACAGTAAAAGACATTCGTAGATTTTTAGGCATTATAAACTTTTATAGACGTTTTATTAAAAACGCGGCTCACGTGCAAGCTCCTTTAAATGAGTTTTTACGCGATGGCCGCAAAAATGACAAAAGGAAAATCGCCTGGACTCCAACAACGATTCAAGCATTCCAGGACGTCAAGAATCAGCTGGCTGATGCAACCCTCTTGGCTCATCCGGAAGAGGCAGCACAGTTGTCGTTAATGGTCGATGCTTCCGATTTTGCTGTTGGGGCTGCACTTCAACAGTTGAAAGAAAAATCCTGGCAACCACTAGCATTCTTTTCCAGGAAACTGTCACCTTCGGAGCGCAATTATAGCGCTTATGATAGAGAATTGCTGGCAATGTATGAAGCTGTGAAATATTTTCGTTTCATGATTGAAGGCCGTGATCTTACAATTTTAACAGATCACAAACCGTTGACGTTCGCTTTCAATCAAAAACCGGAAAAGGCATCGCCACGGCAACTTCGGCATTTAGATTTTATAGGTCAATTCACAACACGTATACATCACATTGCAGGCACTTCAAACATTGTGGCAGACGCCCTTTCACGCGTAGAAGCTATATCTTTACCAACGTTCGTCACTCCAGAGGAACTAGCCATGGAGCAAGAGCAAGATGAAGAATTGCGTAATGTGTCAGACACATCGCTGAAATTGCGTAAATTCGCGTCATCGGGAAACGACATGCAAATCATGTGTGACGCATCTACCGATAAAATACGCCCCTATGTTCCCAGTTCATTACGAATGAAGATATTTAATTTGTGCCACACACCAGCTCATCCCGGTGCCCGAGCAACCAGCCGTTTAATTAGGGAAAAATATGTATGGCCAAAAATGAAACAGGACATCACGCGCTGGGTGAAGACGTGTATTCCGTGCCAAAAGGCAAAGATACACAGGCACACAAAAAGCCCGATGAAGGAATTTCCAATCCCAGACGAGCGATTCCAACACGTGCATCTTGATTTAGTTGGACCACTGCCAATAAATCAAGGACAGCGCTATCTTTTGACAACGATTGACCGATTTTCCAGGTGGCCAGAAGCGGTTCCGTTAGGCGACTGTACAGCCCAAGTTATCGCTGAGGCATTTTTTAATCACTGGATTTCCAGGTACGGTGCACCGAGCACAATAACAACTGACCAAGGACGCCAGTTCGAGGCCTCACTAATGACCTCGCTAGCCAACTTGACAGGAACCAAAAGGGTCAGAACGACTGCTTATCGAGCCCAAAGTAACGGCATTCTGGAACGTTGGCACCGAACTTTAAAAACGGCAATTACGTGTCACAATGCTGAAAAATGGCTCGAAGTTCTCCCGGTAGTTCTGCTTGGGTTACGCACAACTTACAAGGAAGATCTACGCGCATCACCTGCGGAAATGCTGTATGGCACTACTCTGCGGCTTCCTGGGGAATTCTTTGTAAGTACAAACACTACAGATGACTTGAACCCAGCCCAGTTCTGTATACAACTTCGCGACGCTATGAGACGCCTCCGACCTGTACCAGCAGCCTGGCATGGGAAGTCCACGACATTTGTCTGTAAGGACCTCGTTACCTGCACACATGTATTCCTGCGAGATGACCGAGTGCGTCGTCCGCTCCAACCCCCTTACTCAGGTCCCCATGAGGTTTTAACCCGACGAGAAAAAGTTTTTACAATCAGTGTTAAAGGGAAACCTTATCATGTTTCAATCGATAGATTAAAACCAGCGTTTCTGGTACAGAACGATGAGACGGTAGCAACCCCTCCAGCTGCACCGATACCTAAAACGTCACGGGATGGCAGAATTATAAAGCAACCAATCCGGTTTCGTGACGCAGTTACCACCTAAGTCACCGGGGCGGGGGTACTGTGGCGGTACTCGCGCCACTGGCAATGCAGAAATATCGAGGCGGCTAGTATTTTTATTTTAGTTAGTTTTTGTCAAATATTTAAATTTGTCAATAAACATATTTAGTTCGTAAAAGTTTCTTTATATTAATAAATATAAAAGCAAATACGACAAAGTAATTAACATGTAGCATCAGCGTAAGTGACATCCAGGCAAGTACTTACTACTCTTAATACTCTAAAACCCATTTCGGCTTTCCACGAAATGATTTCACCCTTTGTCGAACAGGCCGTTATATACTCAAAATCGTTGACGAAATGCACATTAAAACCAACAATTGGATCATGAAGAGCTTTTAATTCCCTTAAACGGTTCGATGTTTTTGTATTATAGCTTAAAATCACATTTTTTCGAACAAGATACAACGTTCTGAAAATCTTGAGGTTAGAAAGAATAAAATCGGAGAAATTCTGAAACTGTCAGTGAATACGTACCTACTGTCCATCCGCTGAAAATTGCGGGGCTTTGGCTACGAAAGATCATCCAACTTTAGGTTCCATTTTATAAGGGAAAATTGTAGAAAATAAGTCGAAGTATCACATGTGAACACTGCAAACAGTCGAAACAAGATGTTGAATTATCCAGGCAATTTTTCGTGAGCAACCGAAAAATACCGTTGGTAGAGCAGAAGACTACCAGACGACGTAATAGGGACACGAAGGTGTTGAACGTATAATAACGTGTGTAAATCAAGTGCATTATTTTTATATTTAAATTAAAAATATTTTGAATTAAGAGGTTTTTCCGGTACATTAAAAATAAAAACAATTTAAAAGAACTACCCTGAATTAATCAGTAGGTACAGGTAACCCTCCTTCAGCACAGTATCCTACAACACGTTTCGCTCTATCACACAACAATAAGATAACTTGCGGAAATCCTCGTATAACACGTCCACCTGCAACACGATTTCGCTCAAGCACGTTCAGAAATTTGCCGAAACCCTCGTATAACACTGTACTTCTACTATTTACCGTATGTACCTACAAAATCTAAAATAAGGCAAGCAAGTTGTCCGGAGCATAACCCTAAAGAGAAAAGCTGAAGTGGAAACATCTGACGAAGGTGATACCTATTCGACCAATTCAGGCAGTTCCGAGATATCGGATGAGATTTTTGAGCTTGAGGAACAAGCATTTGATAACAGTTCTTTAAAACAGGGTGATTATGTGCTAGCGAAAATTGCTGGGAAGAAAACAACGCATTTTTATGTGGCCGAGATAACACGTATCGGTATTGACGAATTTCAAGTTAAATACCTACTTAAAAAGATTTCGTTCTACAAACAAATTTTTGAAAGAAAGTGAAGAAATATTTTCTATTAACAAAGAAAGCCTAGTTTTATCTCTGCCACAGCCTATCGTTCAAGGCTTATCAGAAAGGCAAAGAAATATGTTGACTTTTGGCATTGATTTTTCGTCGTACAAGGTCGAATAGTTAAATTCCCATGTCTTATACAGTGAGCACGTAAAGGTTGGAATAAATTCAATAAAATCTTTATTGGGCAAGTAAGAAAATAATTCTCGGACACGTCGATTTTCTTTTTTAGATGCGCATTTTTTGGTACATCTGTTTTTTATTACGTCATCCTTGTTCGAGTTATGACGTCATCATTAGTTTTTTTAAATAGCAACACCCTCTTTTGATAATACCATTTAAAAGAACACGTTTTCTTGGGTATGTCACATAACAATATTTTTGAACAAAAAAGTTTTAGAATTCATAACATGTAATGAAATAAAAATAGAAAACATAATAAATACAACTAAAACCCTTTAAATTAAATGTTGAAATTGCATATCAGTCACCTCTTGACAATATCTATCTATTGGCGATTTAGATAACCACACACAATCTGTGAATAATGTGGTGACGCGCCATCTTGTTGGTATCATATTGATTCATCCGGCATTTGGGATTTTGATTATTCGGATATAGTGCTATAAGTGCGGGAATTATCTGTTGTAGCAAATTCAAATATTTTTCAGCATTTAATGCGCCGTCAATATAAAATGGTGCAACAATTGTAGTACTAATTTCTCGAAAATATTGATGTAACATTCCATAAAATTTGGCGTCTATACGCAGAAAAATGCGATCTTTTAAATGGTATTATCGAAAGAGGGTGTTGCCATTTAAAAAAACTGATGATGACGTCATAATTCGAACAAGGATGACGTAATAAAAAACAGACGTATACCAAAAAAAGCGCATCTGAAAAAGAAAATCGGCGTGTCCGAGAATTATTTTCTTACTTGCCCAATAAAGATTTTATTGAATTTATTCCAACCTTTACGTGCTCACTGTATGTTATTTCGTAAATAATTGTAACCATTTTTTGTTAAATTGTTCTTTTCTTTAGGAATTTTGAGTTACTAATTCACAATCTTGTTGATGGTTGACTTGAATGTGCAGAGCGAG
This sequence comes from Melanotus villosus, assembly GCA_963082815.1. Classification (NCBI taxonomy): domain Eukaryota; kingdom Metazoa; phylum Arthropoda; class Insecta; order Coleoptera; family Elateridae; genus Melanotus; species Melanotus villosus. The sequence continues at coordinate 21,975,857 of OY720426.1, forward strand.
AGCCTGGGAATGTTGTTTCTGTTGAAATATATTGAAATATTACACCAAAAGGCGACATTGGCGCCATCTATATGTTACTTGTACCGTTCATCTGTTATACAATAAAGTCAGTCTGTGCTAAGAACTCGTGGTGTTAAGTGCGCTTTATTTCTTTTTTTCTTGTAGTTTTTTGTCGCGAGTTGCACAAGAACGACTGCGAACTACATTGCAAGTGTTCCTAAGCTAATAGGACGTGCAAATTATAGTGATTGGGCATTTGCCGCCGAGAATCTTTTGGTTTTAGATGGGCTCGATAATTGTATCAGGGATGCAGAACAAGAAGCAGCCAATGATGCTAAAGCCAAAGCCAAATTGATCCTCACAATAGATCCCAGCCTTTATATTCACATAAAAGAAGCGAAAACAACAAAAGAAGTGTGGAGTAATTTAAAAACACTATTTGATGATTCGAGTATCTCGAGAAGAATCAGTTTACTTCGGGCTTTAATTTCGACTCGTTTAGAAAATTGTGATTCGATGGCTAGCTATGTAAACCAAATAATCGATATAGGCCAAAAACTAAGAGGTACTGGATTTAAAATAGACGATATTTGGATAGGATCATTGCTGCTGGCAGGTTTATCAGAGAAGTTGTCGCCGATGATCATGGCAATAGAGCATTCGGGTATTGCCATAACGGCCGACGCCATTAAAACAAAGCTGATGGACATGGATGCCGATCCGAATACGAACAAGACAGGAAGTGCGTTTGCGAGCAGAGCAAGTTGGCAACAATGGCAACAGAATAGAACTAAAGTTGGCAACGCTAGTAGTTCAAATGAGCAAAATAAAGTTAGCAACACAAGCACTGACAGAAAAGCTGTCAAATGTTATAAATGTAAACAATACGGGCATTTTAAAAGTAAATGTCCGGAGCTTAATAAAACTAATAATTCCAAAACATCCCATGCTTTTAGTGCGATATTTTTAAGTGGGTTGTTCAGTACAGATGAGTGGTTTGTGGACTCAGGTGCTAGCGTTCATAACGTGTGATCGAAAAAATTTCACCTCAAAGTTTGCCATGAAAAATATAAATCATGTCTTTGCTAAAGTCATACAACATAAGCCATTAGAACTACTAAATCTAAAACCACGCCTAACTGATAAAAATTAGAGCAGATTAAATTATTCTAAAAACTAAAATTAAATACAAATTGAACGGAAACATGTTATTAACGAAAAATTATTTTAAAGTAGTTGAGTTATGTGACCTCCATTTTCTTGGTGGCAGATTTGAATTCTGTGTTTAATAGAATTAGTGACTTTTTATATGCCTCACAGCATAACAGACATAACCTCACACACCTCACGTAACCTATAAAACAACAGCTGACATTTGTATGGCTTAAAAGTCGACATGCCTAATTTTGTGTTTTCATGTTTCATAGCCAACTTGAGGTGAAATTTTTTCGATCGCATGTTATGACTGTTCAGTTAACCAACGCTGGTTAAAAAATGTTTTGGAACGTACAGATGTAGAAGAAATTATTGTTGCAAATAAAAACAAGGTTTCTGTGTCGTGTTCGGGTGATATTGACATTACCACCGTCGTTGCAAATAAGAAGTGGGACATTAAAGCTGTATTACATTGTACTTTTTTTGTCTAGAAAACTTTGACAAGTTCTTGTACTAGATTCACTTGTCAAAACTTTGATAGTGTAATTCAGAAACTTGTTCAAGTTTGATACAAGTTTTGAAACTAGGTACGGACCAAGTTTCTGTACTAGAGTTGCGCATTGCAGCGAATTTCAGAGCTGCCAACTACATCCAACTTGTTTTCAATTTTGTTAGTTTTTATAACCTAAATTTTTGTAGTTTTTATTGCGGTTCCTTTTTTCCTTCTTTAATAATATACTAACCAGCGTAAGCTAAAATGTATTCTGTGAAACTAACCAAAACAAACACTTAACCGCAAACAATTTTTTTTCTTTAAATTGGCAATTGGCAATTGAACTTTAGCGGAGTCTGCGTAAAAAGAACGGTGACTTGACAGCCATTAAAATTGGGAGGTGGCATATTTGAATTTCTAGTTTAGTGTTTCATCTAGTTTACAAACTTGTCAAAGTTTTCTAGACAAAAAAAGTACAGTGTAATACACGCTTTACGATTAAAGATGTGTTGTGTGTACCTGAATTAACGACAAATTTATTATCAGTAAGTCAGTTAATTAAGAATGGGAACACCGTAAACTTTGAAGGTAGCGTTTGCAAGATACATAACAATCACAAGGAGCTAGTAGGTGTAGCTGATTTAATTGATGGTGTGTACCGATTAAACATTGAGAAGTCACAGCAGTGTTTGTTAGCATCGTCAACAAAGGCCACTGGTGATATCTGGCATCGCAGGTTTGGGCATATAAACTCGAACGACTTAAATAAAATGAAAAAGGGCATAGTGGAAGGATTGACTTACTCAGACGACATCAAGATTCAGAAAGGAAATTGCAAGGTATGTTGTGAGGGTAAACAATCCCGATTACCATTTTCACATAAGGGTACGAGAGCAGATGGTCTGTTAGAGGTTGTGCATGCTGACGTGTGTGGGTTAATGGAAACAAAATCCATTGGAGGTTCCAAGAATTTTGTAATTTTTGAGGATGATTTCAGTCGAATGAGTTTTATATACTTCCTGAAAACAAAAGATGAAGTTCTTCAGCGTTTCAAGGAGTTTAAAATTTTAGTCGAAAACCAGACCAACAAAAAAATCAGAGCTCTACGATCAGACAACGGAGGGGAATTTTGTGGAAATGAGTTCGAAAAATTTCTGATAAGTTATGGAGTTACTCATCAGAAGACAAATCCCTACACTCCAGAACAAAATGGTATGTCGGAGCGACTAAACCGTACGATTGTTGAGAAAGCAAGATGCTTATTGTTTGATGCCGATTTAGGTAAGAAATTCTGGGCTGAGGCTGTAAACACAGCTGTTTACCTAAAGAATAGATCCATTACAACAGGGTTAAATGATAAAACTCCGTTTGAGGTTTGGACTGGCAGAAAGCCCAATGTAAGTCACATTAGGATATTTGGCAGTACAGTTATGGTACATATTCCCAAGGCCAAAAGATTAAAGTGGGATAAGAAATCGGAAGAAATGATTATGGTTGGGTACGCTGACAACGTTAAGGGGTACAGAGTGTATAATCCCAAAGATGACTGTGTCAGTAGAAGTCGGGATGTCATTATAATGGAAAGCAGAAAAGAAACTGTGGACATTATAATAAATACTGAAGGCGAAAATAAAGGAATATTAAATTCTGTGGGGGACAGCAAAGAAATTGAACCTGATAAAACCCCAGAAAAGGATCTCACTGAAAATGACGCAGAGGAAACTGCAGAGGCACCTAGGAGGACAACACGACAACGTAAAGAAAATTTTTTTGAAGACTACGTGACATACATGTGTGTAGGTACTAGTGATTTAAGTAGTGATCCAACCAGTGTACAAGAAGCTATGTCACGACTTGATAAGAAAAGATGGCAACAAGCAATGTTGGAGGAACTACAGTCCTTTGAGGAGAACAACGCCTGGGAAGTAGCAGATGTACCGGCTAAAGGAACAGTGGTAGACTGTAAGTGGTTTTTCAAAAGGAAAAGTGATTGTGAAAATAAAGTGCGGTATAGAGCAAGATTGGTTGCGAAGGGTTTCATTCAGAAACCAGGTGTAGATTATGACGAAACCTTTTCTCCTGTAGTTCGTCACAGTACGTTAAGGTTATTAATTTCGTTATCTGTTCAGTTAAATTTAGAAATAGTACATTTGGATGTGACAACAGCCTTTCTAAATGGTTTTTTACAGGAAGATGTTTTCATGAAGCAACCGGAGGGTTATGAAAATTTAAATAATGAAAATAAAGTTTTAAAATTGAAAAAGGCCATTTATGGGCTTAAACAATCCTCGAGGGCTTGGAATGCGAGGGTTGATGAAGTCTTAAAATTTAATAACGGTTATTGCTATTTATGTGGACGATTTTTTTATATTTTCAAACGATGAAAGCGAAACAAATTTTGTGAAAAAGGAATTGAGTTCAAAATTTAAAATTAAAGATTTAGGGCAGGTAAAACAGTGTCTTGGAATGCGAGTTAATGTTAACAAAGATGAAGGGTTTGTTACTCTGGATCAGGAACATTATATGTATAGACCAGTTGTTGGAAAAATTTAAAATGTAGTACTCCAATGGAGGCTAGTTTAAGTTTAGATAAAAGTGACATTTGCAGTACGCAGTTGCCGTACCAACAACTAATAGGCAGTTTAATGTACTTGGCCGTGCTAACCAGACCCGATATTGCTTATTGTATTAGCTTTCTTAGTCAATTTAATAATAGTTACAATGAACAGCATTGGAAATTTGCAAAGCGAATTTTACAATATTTAAGAAAAACAAAAAACTTTGGTCTAAAATTTGTAAAAGATAATGCAGAACTGGAAACTTTAAAAGGTTTTGTTGATGCTGATTGGGCACATAATTCTCTTGACAGGAAGTCGTATACAGGCTTTTGTTTTAAACTTTGAAATTCTGTAATTTCTTTTTTTTTTTTTTTTTTTAATAAATATATTTGTCAGATCAACATATCAATTGTTATACATGACATTACTAATTATATATACATGAACCACATTAATTTGTTTTACATTTTAACAATGCCTAGTTCTAAAGCGGGTTTAGAATAATGTCCCGAATTATTTTATAGTATTGAACTAGATTTAATTGTTAATGTCACCTTGTATTACATCTTGCGGTAATTTTCTCTTGAGTCGCACATGAATATTGGGCTTGCAAAGTTTATAATATTTTGCACCGTCGCACTTATCAATATTGTCTATGAAAGTTTTGGCACTTGTGTGAATATAGTCTTGTATTGGCGAGATTCCTAGCTCATAATGCAGCTGTGTGTTTCGGACATACCATGGTGCGTTTACCGCTATTCGGAGGACCTTATTTTGGAGTCTTTGCAACTTGATGATGTTGGTTTTAGCTGTGTTGCACCAGACTGAAGAGGCGTACAACGCCAGGGGTCGGATTAAAGTTTTATACATTAGTATTGTACACTCTGGTCTGAGCGGAGATTTCCGATTTATTAGCGGATATAGTTGTTTTAATCGGTGGTAACATTGCTTTAGCTTGCAATTTATATGAAAGCTCCAGCTTAGCCTCATGTCTAAGTGTACACCAAGGTATTTAATGGCTGAGTCTTTTGGATTCCAGGGTATAGCATTTCCATTAATTTTGATGTTGGATGGATTGGTTATTTTTCTAAGTGTGAAAATTTTGCATTGGCATTTTAGCGGGTTGATTTGAATGTTCCATTGCTTGCACCATTTTCCGATTTTGTCTGTTGCGTTTTGTAGTTGTTGAATGGCTTCTTCCAAGTCTTCACTCTGCGTTAGAATAGCCGTATCGTCAGCATACATTGCTAGTGACACTGATGGCTCGGGGATATCGGATGTATATATATTGAATAGAAGAGGCCCTAATATGCTCCCTTGTGGGACTCCTGCTTTTGCATCTTTTGTTTCAGAGATGATCGAGTTTACTTTGACGGCGAATGTTCTATTTTCCAGGAAAGAGAAGATTATGGCTTGGAGGTACGTGGGTATATTTTTTCCTAGGAGTTTTGCTTTTAGACCTTCGACCCACACCTTGTCGAAGGCCTGAGCAATGTCTAAAAAGGCTGCTGGAGTGTAGTATTTGTTTTCAAAGCCCGTTTCGATGATCTCGCTGATTCGCTGAAGCTGGTGACACGTCGAATGGCCTTTTTTGAATCCGAACTGGAAGGGCGGTAAAATATGAAGTGTTTCTACGACTTGTACGAGGCGGGTGTGAATGATTTTCTCTAGGAGCTTTGACAGGGTAGTTAACAGACTTATTGGTCGGTAGTTTATTATATTTTCTTTATCTTTGCCAGGCTTTGCAAACATAAGAACATGCGCATGTTTCCATTCCAGAGGGATGTAATTTCTTGGGAGAGCAGAAAACAAGATACTGTGGCGTTATCGAGCACGGAAGCAGAATATATGGCAATTTCCGAGGCTTCAAAAGAAGCAATATATTTAAGAAATTTATTTTTTGAATTGACTGAACAATCAGTTTGTGTTACATTGTTTAATGACAATCAGAGTGCACAAAAGCTGTCGGTAAATCCCGTATTTCATAAAAGGTCGAAGCACATCGATGTTCGACATCATTTTATTAGAGAAGCAGTTGCTAACTAATAATTTAGTTAAAATTGAATACTTACCGACGGCTGATATGCCCGCTGATATATTTACTAAGAGTTTGAGTTCAACAAAGCATTATAAATTTGTAAATGATTTAGGTATTGTTAATGTAAGCATGTAATAATGTTTTGTAATATTTCGATATAGTAGGGGTGTTGAAATATATTGAAATATTACACCAAAAGGCGACATTGGCGCCATCTATATGTTACTTGTACCGTTCATCTGTTATACAATAAAGTCAGTCTGTGCTAAGAACTCGTGGTGTTAAGTGCGCTTTATTTCTTCAGTTGTTGATGTTTAAGCTGAGCCTCCTTTAGCAAGTGACATCTATTTGTATTAATTTTAATCAAAGGATGTAGAAGTCATCATAAATTTAGTTGCTAAGTTCATTTTAAAATATTTAAAACAGCAAAGGGGTGCTTTGTTTTATGGGTATTTTCGAAGCCCACAGGAGACAAGGGGACATTCACGTTATTTGGAGGAATTTTTTAAAACTGTAGAAGGTGGTCCAAATTGGACACTTTTGATAGGAAACACGAATTTCTAGAGGAGCTAGAAAAAAACTAACCTACATGTTACGAGCTCGATTTTTGTGAGAAAGTGAATGCCGAAAACCGCACATCGATATCTTGAACTGTTTAGAAGATATAGGGTGGTTTTCAATTTTGTGCATTTTTGACCCACCCCCGTAACTTATTTATTTATGATTTTTTTTTGTTTCTGTAAAAACATTCTTAAGGCACTTTTTTTAAAGGAATCCAATGGTGTCCCAAGTTTTTTTGTAAAAAGAATGGTTTTGAAGATATGACATAAACTTGTATTTTTTCTTATGGACTACCCTATATATTTTTGCATATTCTTCTTCTAAATATATAAAATACTTGCTACTTTCCTTTTTAAACATTTATTTTATAACAGCTGTAAGTTTATTTCGTTTTATTGTTCAACATGGCACTCCAGATTAACAAAATTCATCTTATACTATTTTAGAAACAGCAATAAGAAAAAATACAAGTTTATGTCATAGCTTCAAAACCATTCTTTTTACAAAAAAACTTGGGACACCATTGGATTCCTTTAAAAAAAGTGCCTTAAGAATGTTTCTACAGAAACAAAAAATATTCATAAATAAATAAGTTGCGGGGGTGGGTCAATAATGCACAAAATTGAAAACCACCCTATATCTTCTAAACAGTTCAAGATATCGATGTGCGGTTTTCGGCATTCACTTTCTCACAAAAATCGAGCTCGTAACATGTAGGTTAGTTTTTTTCTAGCTCCTCTAGAAATTGGTGTTTCCTATCAAAAGTGTCCAATTTGGACCACCCTGTACATTAAATTAGATCAATTAAATACGTCCTCTGTCCGAAAATATTTGCTACATTTCAATTTCACGTCCAGATTATTGGAAATAGTCAACTTAATTAACATTCTTTAACATATTTATCAGATTTTTTATGAATCTGAGTGTGCGATTGCCAAACTTTGTTTAGATTCGTTGCGCTTTTGTTTTACGCTGCTGTTGCAAAACGTGAAATTCTTACATACTTCAATTAATTAACCGCTGTAACATAACCCTAAACCTCAAAAAGGTGTGGAGAATTTCATAATGATGATCGCAAGCGAATTTTGCATCATTTATTGCAAAATGTCAAAGACGATAACAAACTCAAACGGGGCGCGATGAACCGTGGGAGCTACCTTCCCCACGTCGGGTTAACGTGCAAACGTGGGAACGATCAACATTTCTGAAACTGTGGGGCCTTTGACAATCGGACAGGCTTATGGTTTTCAGGAGAATGTACTGCTGTTCGTTTGGTACCGAATCAGGGTAGCTGGTTAAGCCCCAACCACTGAGAACAGCATCAACATCGGCTCCAACGTCTGAAGTTTCCAATTCGATGGGCATAACCGTGCTGGATACCTAAGCTGATTGAGGTGGATAATTTAAGGAGGGCGACGTCATTTTTAAGGGTTCTTGGATTGAATCTTTCGTGAGTTCTGATGCTTCTAACGGCGTGTCTGGTTCCACCTCTGTCTAGTTGGTTGGAGCCTCCGACAACGCGCACTCTTGATGGAATAGTGCTTTAAATCAATTTTTAATAAAACTTAATGTGTAATTTGCATACGAGTACATGTATAGACAATAAAACACTTGTAATTCAGCACTTTATTAATTATTTTATTTTTAATAAACCAAACAGATTATCTTTTATTCACAAAACAATGTTTTGTTTATTATCGTATTTTGTTTGTATTAACCAAATAGATTTTGAAGAATGTTCTCGTTTGTGAAATCCGATTCTTTTTCTTCGCGGCGATTTCGGATACGACTCCACAATTCCGCTAACAAACAATCCCGCAAGAACCGTGACTTTCAAACAATTTTATTGTTTCCGGATCAAACTTAGAAATGATCGTTTTTCCACCTTGCATCACGTTAATAAGCTATTTTAACAGTACGTCGTCGACGCTTGGTGCAAGGTCGAAGCCAACCGCATGTGGTACTGTATAGAGATCACCAACATACCATTCGTTCCGAAGACTATCAAGTTCTACGTAGGTACATTAGCAATCGAGCGGAGGAGGAAAATGCACGCGTAGGTCGAATTACGGTTCTTCCTTCCTGTCACGTAGGTTCTCCGAGATATATGAATCGTCGATATCTCGATGCCATGACTGTACTAGCTCGTCATGGGAGTTCGCATTTGTTTTGTACATTTACAACAAATCCAAGATGGCCAGAAATAATAGAAAATCTAGAGGGGCATCAAACGTTCGAGCATCGACCCGACCTCGTTTGCCGCGTATTTTCGTGTAAGTTTCAGGAATTCATGAATCACATTGTAGACAAACAAGTATGGGGAGTCGTTCTGAATTTCATGTACGTCATCGAATTTCAGAAACGCGGACTACCTCATGCACACGTTTTATTCACATTTAGACCAGAAGACGCCATTCGAGATGCTGTAACCGTCGATACTATCATTAGTGCAGTACTACCGAGTAAGGAAAACGAACCAATTTTGTTTGAAAAAGTGGTTCAACACATGATCCACAAGCCCTGCGGCGAAAATCGTCCAGAATCCGTTTGTATGAGAGAGGGCAAATGTTCTAAATTTTATCCGAAAGAATTTTCCGAAATAACTCGTTTGTCTCTACGCGGTTCTGTAGTTTACCGCCGTCCGTTCGACGGTTACAGCGTCTCGGTTTTTGCCGCTATCATAGATAATTCGCGAATTGTGCCCCACAACAAGTGGGCCCTCCTTAAGTTCGATTGTCACATTAACGTGGAAGCGCGCTCCAACATCGGTGCGATCAGGTATCTACACAAATACGTGTTAAAAGGACCCGACTGTGTATTAGTAGAAGAGAACGAGATCGATCGTTATCTTGATTGTCGCTACGTTTCGTCGATGGAAGCTGCATGGAAGCTATTAGGACTTTCGCTCACCGATAGATCTCATGCCGTAACCATGCTGACGATTCACGATGAAAACCGCCAGCGTGTATACTACGAGGAAGGCGAAAAAGAAGCGGCATTACAAGAGAGCGTCGAACGAGAAACCATGTTAACCGCATGGTTCGCGCTTAACAGAGTAGATTCACACGCAAAAATCTATTTTACTGGCAAATTCCAGAGCACTACGTTTGGAACAGACAGGACGGTATTTGGAAACGCCGACGTCAAGTCAGCAAGATGCTGGGCGTACTTGCCGACGTATCTCCACTGGATGAACAACTTTTCCATTTAAGAATGCCACTGTTAAACGTTAAAGGAGTTACCAGTTTTGAAGATCTTTTGACCGTAGACGATATTCGTTGCACTACTTTCCGCGAACCTTGCGATCTTTTGCACTTCACCGAAACGGATGGTGAATACAATCGATGCTTAAGAGAGGCGTCCGTTTACAAAGAACCCGCGCGCTTTAGGGACCTTTTCGCGATGATTTGTTGTGTCGTCGACGTAAATCTTTATGATCGATTAAACGCGTTATGGCAGTCTTATGTTCCACAAATGATCGGCGATTTTGTACGATACCAGCACGTCACAAAACAACGAGCGGCAGAAATGGCTTTCGAACGTGTAAAAAACACGATTCGAAGAAACAACTGCCCCGATTTAGACACGTTAAATTTCGATCTCCAATACAACGATGTAAACGATATTAACTACGACGTTGATGTTGATGGTTCCGAAAACGACATCGTAGAACCAGAGGAAAATAACGAAGGGCCTCACTTAATCGATCCAGAAACCGCATTAAACGACGATCAAATGCAGGTATTTTGCAAAATTATCGATAGCGTAGAAACGGGAATTGATAATCCATCGCGAATTCATTTTGTCGATGGTCCGGGCGGTACGGATAAAACTTATCTTTATAATTATCTAATTCGTTATTTACGCTCGAAAGGTAAATCGGTAATTGCCGTAGCGTGGACAGGAATAGCAGGCACATTGTTGACCGGAGGTACCACCGCTCATCGAGCTTTTCGGTTACCTTTGTCGCTGTTACCCGATTCAACAATAAACATGTCAGTTAACGATCCGAAAGCTTTGAAAATAAAAAACGCCGATCTCGTGGTATGGGACGAAGAAGCTCCCATGACACCAAAAACCGCTCTCGAAGCCATCGACAAATATCTCCGCGATCTGATGGGTAAGAAAGAAACTCGAATGGGAGGTAAAGTCTTCGTTCTCGGAGGAGACTTTCGTCAAGTATTACCGGTAATTGTGAGAGCACATAGAACGACCGTAGTAGGAATGTCGTTGAAAAGAAGTTATTTGTGGCATGACGTTCAACGACATTATCTACGCCAGAATATGCGAACTGCCGAAGGCCAACAGTCTTTTTCAAAATGGCTTCTCGAGTTAGGAGAAGGTCGTCCCCGATACGTCAATTTCTTCACAGTGCCGACGACCTGGTACAATTACCAATAAAGTGCATCGTTGATACGGAAGAAGCACCAGTACGTTTCGTTTTCGGCGATAACCTGGAAGCGGCCAGTTCAGATCGAGCCATTTTATACCCGACCAACGCCGTTGCAGACAGTCTGAACTCTACGATAGTAAATAAAATCCAGGGGAACGCCAGAGTTTATTTCAGCGTAGATTCCTACGAACAGAACGTAGACGATGACTTCGGGGTGACTCTGGATCTACTTAACTCGATCACTTCCCCATCTCCGCCGCCTCACGCTTTAACATTGAAGGACGGCATCGTAGTGATGCTCCTGCGGAACATGGATATCGATAGAGGACTATGTAACGGTACCAGATTGAAGATTTTGGGCATGCACGACCACGTTTTACGGGTGCAATTGCTTACTGGTAGCCATGCGGGCGAGATACACTTCATTCCGAGATTGAAGATGACAGTTTTAGACGGATCTCTTCCGAAACCCATCACCAGATTACAATTCCCGGTTCGTGGGGCATACGCGTTAACAATTAATAAAGCTCAGGGGCAAACTTTTCAGAAAGTGGAGATTTGTCTTCAATAACCCTGTTTTGCTCACGGTCAACTCTAGTTGCGTTTTCAAGGGCAACGAAATTGGCCGATGTTGCCGCCTACGTGAACAACAGTACTCAACAAGGCCGTTTTTCACACAACAGAAGAAATGAAGTGCACACGCGGAATGTCGTTTATCAAACCATACTAGATAGAGAAGACGACAATGTTTTCGGACATCAATTCGAGTGCGATCCAACACCGCCTACCACCAACGAGTTGGAGGAAATCTTTGCGGAAGATTTTCATGAATAACTTCCAAAGACACCATTTTTTTTGTGCAAAATTTTGGTGATTACTTATAGTAAAGCAAAGATTATGTTTAATTTCGACAGGCCTTCGTTGTTCACGAATACGTCCTCATTGCGCTATTTCTTCGTTCTAAATTGTGGTTACTAATGGTAGACGAAAGTTTATGTTTAGTTTCCACACAGTTGCGCTTTTCACGACTACGTTTTCATTGTGTAATTTCCGTGAGCGATCCACCAAGACCAACATTTGGTTAGATCGCAGTAGTATTTCGTGGACGTCGACGATGCCGTCAATCGTCGTACTAATGTAATAGGGGATCGAGTAGACGCCCTTACGGTCCATTAGGTCCGTCGAAAGGATGCTTTGTGATGTGAATCCTTTTACCGAGGCGTACCAAACCATGCGCGAGGTGATTCAAGAAAGAGAACTGTGGGATCGCCTAGACGAAGTTTTGCTCGTCTTCAAGGATGACATCAACGGCGATTTACAGCAGCAAAACATGCCTACCAGTCGTTCGAACGTTGCGGCCGTTTTAACGAGAGAAGCGCCGCCGATAAATCCGGAATTCGTCGTTTATCCTCGCAAGGTTCGTAGAGGCAACAACGAGCTTCGAAATTTAAACCGTTTAACGGATTCGTTTGTTTATCCGATTCTTTCTCTTTGCGGCGATTTCGGATACGACTCCGCAATTCCGCTAGCGAACAATCCCGCAAGAACCGTGACTTTCAAACAATTTTATTGTTTCCGGATCAAACTTAGAAATGATCGTTTTTCCACCTTGCATCACGGTAATAAGCTATTCCAGCAGTACGTCGTCGACGCTTGGTGCAAGGTCAAAGCCAACCGGACGTGGTACTATAGAGACCACCAACGTACCATTCGTTCGGAAGATTATCAAATACTACGGAGATACATCAGCAATCTAGCAGAAGAAGAAGACGCTCGTGAATTACGATTCTTCCTTCGGGACATATAGGTTCTCCGAGATACATTAATCGCCGATATCTCGATGCGATGACCGTCGTAGCTCATCACGAGAGTCCGCATTTTTTTGCATTTATTTACATCGAATCCGCGCTGGCCGGCAATAGTAGAAAACCTAGAAGGTCATCAATCGTTCGAGCATCGACCCGACCTCGTTTGCCGTGTATTTTCGTGTGTTTCAGGAGTTTTCAAATGACGTTGTAGAAAAACAAGTATGGGGAGTCGTTCTGAACTGGATGTACGCCATCGATTTCCATATACGCGGTCTACAGCACGCACACGTGTTATCTACGTTTAGACCGGAAGATGCCATTCGAGACGCCGTCGCTGTCGATTGTATCATCAGTGCCGTACTACCAAGTGAGCAAGAGGAAGCAATCTTATTTGAAAAAGTGGTTCAACACATGATCCACAAGCCATGCGTAGAAAATCGCCCGGAAGCCGTTTCTATGAGAGAGGGCAAGTGCTCTAAATTCTATGCGAAACAATTATCCGAAGTGACTCGTTTTCCTCCTCGCGGCTCCGTAGTCTACCGCTGTACGCTAGACGGCCACAGCGTCCCGGTTTTCGGCGCAAACATAGACAATTCGCGGGTTGTACCATATAACAAGTGGACCCTCATTTAGTTCGATTGCGTCGGCGCAATCAGATATTTACATAAATATGTGTGAAAAGGAACGGACTGCGTATTAATAGAAGTAGTCGGCGAAGATCACCGGGTAATGCACTGGGACGAGATCGATCGTTACCTTGATTGTCGCTACTTTCGTCAATGGAAGCCGCATGGAAATTACTGGGACTTTCGCTCGCCGGTAGGTCTCATGCCGTAACCATGCTGACGATTCACGATGAGAACCGCCAGCGCGTATATTACGAAGAAAGCGAGGAAGAAGCGGCGTTACAAGAGAGCGCCGAAAGAGAAACTATGTTAACCGCATGGTTCGCGCTCAACAGGGTAGATCCATAATATATGCAACAACCCTGTTTTACTGGCAAATTCCAGAACATTAAGTCTGGAACAGACGGAACGGCATTTGGGAACGTCGACGCTAAGCCAGCAAGCTGCTGGGCGTACTTGCCTACGTGTCTCCACGCGATGATCAACTTTTTCATTTAAGAATATTACTATTAACTTTTAATAATAAAATACTTTCAAATTTTATTAGGTTTACGTGCCACAGAAGAATAAACAGAGTTCGCCCTCAGGCTCTCAATTTGTGGGTTTAGTATTTACCTGCAGAAACAAAATTTTCAAGAAGCATTTAGTTTTACTGTTTTTTCCGCTTAACGTAAACGTAATATTTTTAGTATTTATAGTAGGTAAGGGCGGTTTGCACAAACATGATTCGACGGGATCGTCAAATTAATCATTCGTCAAAGTGAAAAAAAAATCGCATCAAAATTCAAATGCATATGGCGAATAACAAATAAGTAAACAAAAAATGATGCTCTTTTATCAACTTTGATCATTCGTAAACTTTAATTGTGCTTGTGCTATAATACTTTGGTTTTTTGATGTATAGTGTGTTAATTTTTTGATTGTGAATGCAACTTCCAAGGTATTTTGGTTATTTATTTCTAATTATGCAAAATTACAGTTTGGTCGACCAGATGTACTTACCGAATTCATGTTGACGCTTCTTAAAATGTTTTATCTATAATGTGAACCTCGATGTCCGTAGTTAGAATACGAGCGGCAAATTTGAAATTTCACGTGTTCTAAAATTGTGTAGTACAGGGTATCCATATTTGCACATGTTATAGCTACCTCGTCCACGCACTAAACACCATCGGTATGTCCGAATTAATTATCTGTACTGGAAGAAGCTGGTGCAGAGCTGGCTACCTTTTGTATCTCGGAAGACTTGTCGTCGTAAGATTCTACCTCCTAGGGATAAGGCGGTTTCTGGACATGCCTACCAGTAGTCAACATACTGTTATGAGGTGGTTATTGATCCAGAATGAAAATAGTAAAAAGATTAAAAAGAAGAACAGGAGAAAGGTGAAATTTTTTAAATGATAACTACCTATTTCCTGTTTATAATGTAACCTTCAGTTCAACGTATGAAAACAATTATAAATTTTATATTAGATGAGGAATTTCACGAAATCCTTGACGCGTGCAAGAGGAGCTATAGACTTGGTGAAACTTATTTTAAAAAACATCAGTTTGGCATCAATTCTTCAGAAATGGGATAAAGATATAGAAACGAAATTTAACAAAATGCGAACCAACCCGATGACAGTCTTGTTATTGAAGGCACTAAGAAAAATATATGGTAACGACCGTAAGAGGTTCATTGATGAGACAAACAAATTTCTAAAAAATACTTCAAGAGCAATCACATATAAAATCGAGTGGAAAGCTTTAGTTGGTGAATTAATACCAGGGCATAAATTAACTAAGCAAAATTCCAATGGGTCATTTCCCAGTGACATCACAAGGAAGGGTGGGAGTAACAACATGGCTGCTTTGGAGGTAAACAAAGTGCTTTAACGTATTACACGTAGTTAAAATTGTGTTGTGCAATAGACAATTAAAGTAATTTGAGCTTTTAAAAGTAAGTTGATTTGTATAATTTATTTCATTTAATAGATAAAGATTTAATTGCAGCAATAACATTGTTTTTTGTTAAAATTTACCCACATATTAACAATGTTTTAGTGCAGTTGTTGACTGCTCTAATAACAGTATGCGAAACTGGCAAAAAAAGTTCTTCCTCATACCTTCAGAGAGGGACAACAGGGGTCGAACATTAGAACGAAGGATTCAAAGACGACAAGCTTGGATACAGTCATTACACAGGAGTGATTTGACCGAATCTAAAATTAAATATATGAGGATATGTTCTGACCATTTCGTATCAGGTAAAGTTAATTGCTTTATATTTCTAAAGTAGAAATTTTAAGAGCATTTTTATAGGAAACCCAGCTGGATATGGAGACATCGACAATCCTGATTATGTACCAAATTTAAAAATGGGTTAACGGTCATGTAAATCAAATGCACAGTCTGCTGCACGCTGATATGCCAGAATAACTAAAGGAAAGAGCAGTAAAAAAGGCCAACACAGCTAAAATTTGAAAACCTTTATTGATATTATATTCTCTTCATATTCACTCAATAATAAGGTACAACATTAAGCAACACGTGTGTACATTCATTATTCCCATGTCTATTAGGATATTTACCTATTAATAAAATATACCTATATAATATAAAGATTTTTATCTATAACATGAATGTTAAAAAAGTATATAACCTTATTTACTATCCTATCACTAATATAGAACCACTATAAACACACAAACAGGGTTTATTTGAGAATTTGAGTTTGAAAACAGCGCAACGAACACGGGATTGCATAAATATACCGCCACTATTTGTCTACCTCCAGATCGGCTGTTCGACGCCATATTGGCGACGTCACTGGAAATGATCAATTGCCTGAAGAACCTGTTCAGAAACAAAACCTTCTTGAAAAACATATACCGGGTGATTCAGGTTGGTATTCGCACCCTTATATCTTTACTGATTTTAAAGATAAGTACTTGATATTTTGGAATGATTAATGGTCCATATACGCTTATGGAAAAGTGATATTTTCTGTAAAATACAACTTCCGGTTTAACCGGAAGTTAGAATAATTTACATTTTTCAAATGGAATGGTATATTTTTTCTTCAACTACTAGATCCGCTGTTTTTTTCTCTTTTCAACCATATAAAAATGTTTCGAAGTTTTTCTTCAAATAAGGAAGTAATTTAAAAAAACACAATCATGACATGAAATACTAATACAACCAAATACGTATGTAATTTACAAACAACTGCAATGTGGATTATAACACATTATGACGTCACTGAAACAAAATCATACCTACTTCAATTGTTTAAACAAATTAACAAGCATTGACAAGTATAGCCACCTAATTTCGTATCAGTTACCTGAGATTTGTTACCGATTTCTTTTTTATGTTATTACCTAATTACT
Organism: Melanotus villosus; assembly: GCA_963082815.1. NCBI lineage: Eukaryota > Metazoa > Arthropoda > Insecta > Coleoptera > Elateridae > Melanotus > Melanotus villosus. The sequence goes on from OY720426.1 coordinate 21,992,863, forward strand.
ACAAAATATGGAAGTAATTAGTTACAGTAATGAGCACAAGCTGGACATGATCTTAATATACGGTGAGTGTCACAGGAACGCGCGTGCATCGAAACGTTTATACGTACAACGTTATCCTGGCAGACCTGCCCTCAGTGATAAGCTATTTACAAAATTAGCTAATAATTTGAAGGAAATAGGATCCTTTAGTAAAAAGCGCATTGTTTTCTGCCCAGAATTGCGAGAAACGAAGACCATGCTGCAGATGTCATGGGAAGAGTTATTGTCGATCCTAACATTTCCATTCGGCAAATAGCTCAGGAAACAGATATTTCGTATACATCAATTCAACGTATTCTTAAAGAAAATAAATTTCATGTATCTAAAATCCATTAAATGGGCAGATCATTGGTCCAAAATTTTATGAGGGAACACGGAATTCTCAGCGATATTTGCAATTTATCAGAGAAGAATTAGGTGAATATCTAGAAAATGTGCCATTAGAAACGCGAAGGGAGATATATTTTCAGCAGGATGGAGCTCCCCCACATAATGCAGGAATAGTATCAAATTACTTGCAACTAACATTTCCTGGGAGGTGGATAGCTAACAATGGAGCAGTGAGGTGGCCTGCTCGAAGTCCTGATTTAACGCCGCTAGACTACTTTTTACGGGGGTATCTTAAAGATAAAGTATACGTACGACCATTGATAGATGTAGAGGACTTGAAAACAAGAATTCGAGACGAATGTAGAAACATTAGTGAAGAGACTCTTAGAAACGTGACCACGCGTGAGCTTCTGCATAGGGCAGAATGCTGTTTAGAAGCTAATGGTGGACATTTTGAACATTTGATTTGATTTGATTTGCTTCTAGTGAGATACCCTAATTTTGTTGTTTCCACAAATAATAATTATAAATTGTTTGATATTATATTAAAGTTTAATTTGGTTGTGTTAGTATTTCATGTCATGATTGTGTTTTTTTTTAATTACTTCCTTATTTGAAGAAAAACTTCGAAACATTTTTATACGGTTGAAAAGAGAAAAAAACAGCGGATCTAGTAGTTGAAGAAAAAATATACCATTCCATTTGAAAAATGAAAATTATTCTAACTTCCGGTTAAACCGGAAGTAGTATTTTACTGAAAATACCACTTTTCCAAAAGCGTATATGGATCATTAATCATACCAAAAAATCAAGCACTTATCTTTAAAATCAGTAAAAATATAAGGGTGCGAATACCAGCCTGAATCACCCGGTATAAGCAAATTTTTTGAAGAGCATGCTTTTTTGAGAGTCTACAAATTCTTCCTGACTCAGTAAAAACGTGAGTACCGTTTACAAAATGTATCCTACATAAATATGCATTTACAGAATTGTAAACACATAGCTGGCTCACCCAATAGTTTGTTTACCTGTTGCGCAAACGAATTTTTAATTAATAAACAAATTGGAACTAGGATTGACGTTCATACTACCTATCTGAGTATATCTACACGTTGTCCCCTGAAATTTTAACTACGGTACTTGTAGATCATGCGTAGGTGGTACTTTAGACACAAATTAACGTTACCGTTGAACATTGACAGACGTTTGAATTTACAGTAGAACCCCCATTCAGTAAACTCCTATTTAATGATTTTTTCTATTTAGTGATGATTTAATCAAGATTTTGATCTTCAGGCTAAATCACGTGTAAAAGTACCTCTAAATTGTGATGTACAAATTCTATATAATGATGTTTTTCTAACAAAATTTTACCCAAGTTGTATGTACTTAGGAATGCAGAGAAGGTTTTGAGCAGAATATAAAATGTGGGGTTTTTCTTAAAATTGCTTACCTGCTGCCATCACTATTGTTAAGCGAATTATAGGATTTCTTAATGGAGTTCTTACTACACGTTTTTGCTAATGTACCAAGAATTTCCTCCACTTTGTACTATGTAAAATGCATTCCAAATTTACATTTTTCAATTGCTATTGTGGCGTTCAACTAACCAGTTGTTTAAAAATGGCAAAACGAAAGTGTTTGAGTTTTGAAGAGAAATTGAAAGTGTTGGAAGATGTAGACAATGGTGTTAAACAGAAAGACGTTGCTGTGTCGGCTATTGTAAAAAACCGTGAAAAAGTGGTAAAGCAGGGCCAGGAAATTGATTCAGGAAGGAAAAGAATTAAGTTGTGCACATATGAAGACTTGGACGAGGCAATTTTAAAGTGGATAGACGTGGTTCGTGATAAAAATGTTCCACTTTCTGGTCCTTTAATAAAAGAAAAGGCATTGTTTTACGCACAAGCTCTGGGTCACGCAGCTTTTCAAGCGAGTAATGGATGGTTAGATAAGTTTAAGCAACGGCATAAGATTTCCGAAAAAATTTTTAGCGGCGAAAGTGCTACTGTAAGTGACGATAAATGTACGCAATGGTTGCAATCTGTATTAAAAAAAGTTTTGAATAAGTATGATCCCAAAGACATTTATAACGCCGATGAAACTGGTTTATTTTTTAAGTGCATACCGAACCGAACATTGGCTTTTAAAAATGATAAGTGTTTTGGAGGTAAAAACAGTAAAGAACGAATTACGGTCATGATTGGGGCGAAATGACGGGAACTGAAAAAATGAAGCTGCTTGTAATAGGCAAAAGTAAAAATCCACGATGTTTTAAAGGAGTAAAATCGTTAGAAGTGGATCATGATTTCAATAAGAAGGCATGGATGACCAGTAAGATTTTTGAAGAATGGTTACAAAAATTTGATAAACAAATGGGTAGGGAAAAACGTAAAGTGGCTTTAATTGTGGATAACTGCCCAGCCCACCCTGTATCTATAAAGTCAAAATTCAAAAACGTTGAATTGATCTTCTTTCCGCCAAACATGACATCAAAACTGCAGCCAATGGACCAAGGGATTATAAAAAATTTAAAATTCCATTTCCGTAAAAGGATATTGAAAAAAATTATTTTAGCTGTCGAAGAAGGTAAACCCACCGACAAAATCATTAATCTTCGTGAGTGTATATCGGAATTATCGAAGGTATGGCGATTTGAAGTGACCCAAGAGACAATCAAAAACTGTTTTGGCAAGGCTGGGTTCACACCAAATTTGTCAAATTGGGAAGATGAAGATGATATGCAATTAGCCGAATTAAAGAAGACATGGGAACAGCTTAAAGTTTTGGGCAATGTTTGTGATCAAGTCGAACTTGATGACTTTTTAAACGTTGATGAAGGTGTATTAATTACCGAATATCCAGACGACAATGAAATTTTAAATAGCGTTGTTAAAGAAAACGAACAAAATTCGAGTGACCATGAAGAAGAAGGTGAAGTGGATGATATAGTAATTGATAATCCTACCAAAACCGAGATGATTCAGGCATTTGAAACCATTCGCCGGGGCTTTCAATGTCAAGAAAATGTTTCCGAAGTGATATTTAATGCTTTAAATAAATGTGAAACATATTACGAACACAAATTAATTTATAAATGTACCGTGCAACAAACACTTGATAGCTATTTTAATGCCTAATATCTACCTACATACATATGTATGTACTATAATGTATTGTTTATTAATAAAGGTTTCTTTTATATTTTACACTAACTAATTTTTGTTATGTACATACATAACATACATTTAAATTTGTGTTTTATTTGTGAAGTATAAATCCTACATAGTGAAGTTTCTATATAGTGATGTTTTTTTGGGGAATTTTGGACATCACTATATGGAAGTTCGACTGTAAACTTTAAACCGAAGTTTCCTGTTTTACATACTAGCTTCTCATTTCTTTGTTGAAGGTGAAGATGTTGGTACGGCCCTAACCGCACTTGAAAAGTTAAGTGCGTTTGGGGCCGTGCACGCGTGGTTGTATTTAATTTTCACATTTAACAGTTATATAGATTTTAATAGATTTCACTTTCAAAGAGCATAATAAACAATTTTAAAAAAAGTTAGAATTTCAAAGTGTTGCATATTCACTGTTTTTGGAAGTACCCACGTGGTTTATTTCTAATGTTTAAAATTCACCAAATTGATAATGTCGAAACTAAATACCAGTCTAATTTAGTTGTATCGCTGCTAAATTTTGCAGCACCTAGATCTGTATGATGTGCTATCCGAACTGTTTTCTTTCATCGTAATGGTCTTACTTAGTCTATTGTTTTTTTCTTTCAGGATCATCCTGAAATCAATCGACAGAATTGCTTCGTCTTATTGCCTTTGCGATCAAGCGTGCTTATAAATTTTTTTTCTCCTGTTTTCATAAATTTTTGCTGTTTTTTTTACCACTGCCTTTGGGGTGACGCTACTTACGTCTCAACAGAGTTTCAGGAGCCTCTAGAATTCGTAAGTAGCTACTCATTTACTTTACAAACATACAGCAGTTGTAAGAGCCAGGGTGGCGCAGGTGGTAGAGCGTCAGGCTAGCGTTGCGCTAGTCCTCGGTTCGAATCTCCGGATGAGCAGGATTTTCCTGCAGTCTGGAGGTCGGTATCGAGCCTTGGTGACCATTCGTCATTGGGTTTAATTAACGGCGCTCTCCTCGGAACACAGGCCTAAGAGGTAGAGTAACAAGGTCCTACACAACACACATCCACACTATACACATGGTGCAGTATGTAGGTAGTAAACGGCGCACCAACCACGTAACTCGCATGACGGGCCGGGTTGTGCATTGTACCCGTAGAACCTCATACGCTAACGCACCAGCCTCGACACCGAAAGGTATAAGAGGTCACAGATAATACATACATACATATACTATTAAATGTTAAAGGAGTTGCCAGTTTCGAAGATCTTTTGACGGTAGACGGAATTCGTTGAGGCTTACGATCTCTTACACCTGACCGAAACGGACGACGAATACGACCGGTGCTTGAGAGAGGCGTCCATTTACAAGGAACCCGCTCGTTTTAGGGACCTTTTCTCGATGCATATGTACGTGTGCTACTGGAAAAATTTCTGGAATCTAGTAGTACTTCTAGTGGTGCCAGCGTTTTTCAACTGTCATAAACATTTTTCAGCTATAATTCGATCGATAGTTGGTACCCAAGAACCCAAGTGAACTAGTTTTATTTACACAGCATTAAAAAAAAGCAATTTTGCGTACAAATTAAAATATCGCGTGAAAATTTGGGTCTTCCGAGTCTTTTTACGATTTCAAATGTGGCCGGTCTAACGCCGAAGTTGTGCGTGAAATGATAAGCGAGATCGGCATGTGACATACCGTGAGATTCAAGCATCCTTGGCCACTGACATGAAACACTATACACGATTTTGCATGACCATTTGAACATATGGAAGCTTTGCAGTGGTTGCATCCGACAGAAGCGGAATTGGTGCAAAGAAATGCTCAAGTAATTCAACCGAGGTCGTTCAAATTTAGTCTACAACATCGTTACTGGTCACGAAACTTGGATTTATTCGTACGAGTCTTAACGTAAACAACAATACACAGTTTGGGTATTTCAAAGTGAGCAGCAACCAGCAAAAGTGGTTCGTTCACGCAGTGCTCGCTTGTTTCTTCGGTTTAACTGGACATGTGGTAACCGTGGCTTTAGAGGATTGAAGAACCGTGAACGCTGATTGGTATAGCACAATTTGTTTGCCGGAAAAGTCATCGATGAAATAAGAATAAACAATCGAAATCGGCGAATTATTCTCACTCAGCACGTCAAACCGTTCATTTTTTATCCAGTAAAAATGTCGAATTAGGGACTCATTTCCCGTATTCACCTGATTTATCACTTTCTTTTTGTTATAAAATGCATGGTGAGCAATTTTCGTCGCCTGGAGCTGCTATTGAAACATTCCGAAAACTGGTTTCTGAGGTACCAGCTTCAGTGTGGAAAAACGCTTCGCAAATTGGATCGAGCGTATTGAAAAGTGTATTAATGTCAAGGGCGAATACATCGAACAACAATAAAGCCATTTACTAAATTTTATGTGCTTCTTCATGTCGTTTACAGAAATTTTTCCAGCAGCCCACGTATACATACTGTGTGTAAATAAAATACAATTGGGGGAATACCCGAATTTTATTTTATCAATACTCTCTGTCTCCGAGTTAAGTGCTTTGAGTTTCAAGTGCTCAGTTCGTGAATCGCAGAAAATTTTAAAGAAATTCTAGTGTTTGTGGTTTTCGAAGGAACTTATTTTAAGCTTTTGTGGATATGTGTTAATAAAGAGTAGGTATGTTCTACTTTTTAAGACTAATTTTTGGAAAGCTAAATTTCAGTCCCAAACTATGTATGATAAAAATAAAAAAAACAACGTTAAAGAGAACATTTATTTCACTGGATGTAGGATGTAGGAGAAAATGGAAAAGGCATTCAGCATTTGGATTGATAATATAGCTGCCAAAAAAGGATTCGATTGGACGGCAATGTCATTAAATAAAAAGCTCTTAAACCGTGTTATAGGAGGGTTAGGTACCTGTATATATACTGCAATTTTGAATATTTCTAGCCTCAAATATCAGAAAAACGCAGTACGTGCTAGGAAAACACCAAGATCTATACAGTTCATGTCTAAACAAAATACGGAAATTACAACAAACAGAACAAATGCATTCGTCTAAATCTACAAAATGGGGTTTTAATGAACCCATAAATTAAAAAAGATAGAATTCTATTCGGGCCTAATTTTAATAGGCTCGAAACTAAAAGAAAGGCAAGAGGAAGATCTAATTTCGGTAAAAATCGGGTAGTAATAATAATAATACTAATAATTTATTTATTTTCCTTTTAGACAATACAAGATCGTATAGGAATAGTCATATACATAAAAAGAGAACTAACGCTAAAGACAAAAAAAGAAAATACAATAACAATAACAATATCAATAACAAGTACGAATTATTACATTCAAAAAACAGTAGTCTCACTGAAGTATTCCCTCATGCTGTAAAATACTTTATCCAAAAGATGGGCTTTTCGCAGCTCTTTAAATTTATGTAATTGACAACAGTCTTTAATGTGGCTGGGTAGGGCATTGAAAACCTTGGGGCCCAGATAATTAGGTGAATTTTGTGCTAATTTTAATTTATAGGAAGGCAAGTGTAGATTGTTTGCTTGCCTGGTGTCGATGTTGTGAATGTCTTTATTTAAAAGAAACCGGTTTTTATTTTTAAAAATATAAACGCAAATTTCAAAAATGTATAGGCTAAGGAAAGAGATCTCTACAACTCCGTCTAGTGGATATTTGAGCAATACATCTGATAACTCTTTTCTGCGCAATAAATACATCATAAGCTGTGGTGCACCCACCCCAAAAACAAATCCCGTATCGCAAATGCGAGTCTACTAGAGAAAAATACACATTTATCAGTTGCTTAACATTGAGGACGCTACGTAGATTTAATAATAAGTACCGAGCAGAATTTAGTTTAGAAATGACATTTTGGCAATGTGAGTACCAGCTTAAGCATTCATCCACAGTCACTCCCAAAAACTTTACACATTGGGTATCGTTTGGTAAAGCGTGCCCGTTTAACATAATGGTTACCTTGGAACAAATCTTCTGTTTAGTGTGGAATCTAAGGTACTGGGTTTTCGCTGCGTTGAGGAGCAGATTACTGGAAATACACCATTTGTTCATTTCTGAAAGGGCATTATTACTTAGGGTTTGTAGTGCATTATCGCATTTGATTGAAACAATAAGCGATGTATCATCGGCAAATTTAATAAATCGCGCTGAATTGGTGACGGAGGCCAGATAATAATTTTGCAATAAACCAATTTTGGATATAAGTATGCTTAACTATTTTTAGGATTCTTCTGTTTCCGGACGGTGTATAAGGACCAGAAAATTGGAAGTATTAAAAGATAACAGATTAGTTGAAGACACTCCATTCTCTAATTTAGTAAGATTTCTTATATATGACTTGGAAAATATAATAAATTCAATATTTTTTAATTTAACGTTTGGTTAAATCTTTTTTAGGAGACAGCTGTTTCGGAAACATCAGAGTCTAAAGTATTGCGTTATTTAAGAAGTTTAGACAAATCGGAAGCCAAAAAACTAGAAAAATATCAAGATAAATTGAAAAAAAAATAATGAAACAGAAACAGAAGCGATAAATAATTTAGAAGACTCAGACACAGAACGAAATACAGTTCTATCCGAATCCATTAACTCTGAAATGTCAGTGGTTGTTCCTCTGATTGAGGTATCATTTGTGATAAATTAATTTTGAAAGAAATCTGACTAAACATACTTTTAGAATTTTGCTATTTCTCCGGAGTATAAGCTGATGGAAAAATTAGAATCATCAGAAGGCAATAGATTAGCTGAAGATATTCGATTATCTAAAAATGTAATAATAAGATTTATATTTACAAGTTCAATGTTCTTTAATTTCACTATTTTGGTGTTTGGTTTCTTAAATAATTTTTTTAATTAAATATTTTTAGGAGACTATTTTGGAAACATCAGAGTCTGAAATATTACATTCTTTAAAAAGTTTAGACAAATCACAAGCTAAGGAATTAAAAAAGTCAGAAGATAAATTAAAAAAAAATAATGAAATAGAATCCGAAACCATAATTAATTTAGCAGGCGCGGCAGCAGAACGAAATATTGCGTTTTATAAAACAGTTAAGATTTCCATTATTTCAATACAAACTTATTTTTTATATAAACATTTTGTAATAATTTAATATTTAAACAATGTTCTCTTTTAAGAATTCTCAGCAAGAATATTCTAAAAAACCAAATGCAAGAGAGAGGCCAACTATTTGTCCTATCTCTTATGGAGACGTAATCACACATTTTACAAGACACCTATTTAGACATCACCAGGACAATGAACAAGTGATAAAAATTCAAAGTCTATCCCCTAAAAGTAAGGAACGTTTGGCTTTAGTATCAGCGTTCAGAAAGCAAGGATACTTCCACCTCAAAACAGAAAAAAATATTTTAAATCCAGTAAGAACTTCCAAAAAACCTAACACAAAATATTTTGTATGCATTTACTGCCTTGGACATTACACAAAAAATCTTCTATATAAGCATGTTAAAATATGTAAGCAGAAACCTAGCAGTGAAACAGATCCTGGAAAAAATTGTTTAACCAAAAGCCAAACTTTTTTGGCTACAATGACTTCCAAAAACCAAAACTTTTTAAAATCAGCGCGTATCAAAGAAGAAGTTTTTGGTATAATGCGTGCTGATGAAATCAGCTTAACGGCCAAAAGCGACCCTTTAATTTGTCTCTATGGGGAAGCACTTTTAAATAAGCATAAAAGACAGCAGATTTCCACTGTTATATCAAACAAAATGCGGGAAATGGGTAGATTACTGATAGCTTTAAGAACCATCAATAATTCAATTGAGGTACTGTTTGATGCATTAAAACCAGAGATTTTTGGAGATTTATTATCCGCTACTAAAGAAATTAGTGGCTATGATCCTTTAAATAGATGCTATAAATCTCCATCTTTAGCGCTACATATGGGAACAAATTTAAAAGTTGTCTGTGACATTGCCCTCAAGATAGTGATAGAAAAAAAGAACTTACCTAAGATTCGATGGGAAAACAGAGACACGAAGAAACAAGAAATTAAAGAAACAAAAAAATTAATAGAGGGGCACTGGTGTAATGAAATCTCCAGCATTGCTCTCAAAGTATTAAAGGAGCGGCAATGGGAAAAACCAGCTGCTCTTCCACTAACAAATGATATACAAGCTTTTCGAACATACTTAGGCAAGTTGGCAAATGAGGCGTATGACGAAATGAAAAACAACGTAAATTTAATGACTAATTATAGAATTTTAACCGAATGTGTCGTAGCTTTAACCGTAATGTTCAACAGAAAGCGTATTGGTGATGTACAATATTTAAAAATAATTACATACAACAAGAATCAGGACACAACAAACGAAGAAGCCTTTGTTATCCTTACGATATTAGAAATTAACGTTGTGGTTCCAGCCACAATAAAAGGGAGATGTTTTAGCTATGCAAGCTCATATGCAATTGATAATGACACCATTTCGATGTAATCAACAACCTTCCAAGTAAAAGAAACAAGTATGTAACTTGTTTCATCGGTTATTAAAGACTCGGTGTTATGGTTCTATCAAGAATAAAAGGGAAACACCAGACCGACTACAGTAGTTGTTGACACCAACAAAAATGAGGATATGTTACATGAATGCCATCAGCCATCTCGTTGTAATCAAGAACCTTCCAAGTAAAATAAAGAACAATACAACATGTATCGTCGGTTGTTAAAGACTCCGTCTTGTAGTTCTATCCAGAATAAAAGGGAAATACAAGCCGGGGTCATCGGCTATCAACTATCAATTCATCTGCCATCTTGATATAATCAGGAATCTTCCAAGTACAAGAAAGAACAAGCATGGTAGGTTATCCCTGTGCTATTAGAGATTAATCTTGTCGTTCGATCCACAATAAAAGGGGGAGGGTTTTAACTATGACCTTCGGCCTTCTTCGTGTAATCAAGAACCTTCAAGTACGAGAAATAACAAGCATGGTACCGTCGTTGTCCTTGTGATATCAAAGACAAATTTTATGATACTACTAACAAAAAAAAAGGTTAGCAAACCCATACACAACTGCCAATAACGCAGACAGAAATCAGATTGTAATGAAGATTATAATCGAATTTAGTTTTAGAGTGAGGACCACCAAAGTTTTCGATCTTGAGGGCAACAAGGAGAAAGAGATTTCAAAGTTTTTTTGTCCATTCTGAATATCACATTCCGGGGTACAGGTTTTACCGCAGTAACTTTTATTCCAGTATACAGCTATAGTTGATGGTATGTTAGCTGATGTGACTAGCCAGAGATATTTTAAGTTACGGGGGTCGATACTTGATGGAACCAATAATTTTAGTCATTTGATGACACGGCCGCGCCATTTGAAAGAATGGGAACAGAACTTCAAGGCTATTAACATGAATAGGGTGGTGGACGTTACGCTCTCAGACTGTTTTGATGGTCTGGTTTTTAATGTAAATCACTTGCAACGTACGAACCCTGTTTGTGATAGGAGCAAAGTATGAGTATACTTTAAATTGGATCCCGTACAACAATTCATTGGAGCTCACCATAGTGCTTGGCCTGTTAATAGTTTTTATTCTACAATCAAATAAATTTAATTAAATTCCAGACTGGAAGCGGAGAAGGCGTTGATAGTTATATCCGTAGGCGTAGGTTTGAAGTTAAGATAGCAATTTAGGCGATGAGACACAGTTGGCGCAGGTGTTTACTCCAGGACCGCTAAAGCCACTTACCTGTAATACTGAATTCAGGTTGTCATGTTAACAGTACTTGTATTAGTCCGTCAAATCTCAAAAGTGAACGCACAGAATGTCATACAGAAGAAAATGCAATCCAGAAGAGAATACAGCCCAAAAGAGACTTCAACCCGAAAGGGAATTCAATCTAGCAGAGAATGCAATTCCGATTTTTTGTTTCAAACCATTGGGTTGAAAGAAGGGTTAATTTTGGGTGACAACCCCTGTATTTACTTGGATGCTTGTAAAAGCATCAGTAAGTTATTCAAATCATAGCAATGGCTTAACTTAATCCTTCGTCATTGTGTAATTTCAAAAAAGCCTAGGCGGACGAGGTTATCTGACAGGAGAGCCAGTCGAGTCGGTGACAGAGGCGGCTGAAACCCTTGAACATATAAATTAACAGACAATATACACATCAACGGGAAATAAGTACATATACGAGGTGAAATGACGAATGCTAATACAGTAAATTTAGTTTCTCAACCCTAACTTACGAAAATCGATAACCCTACAGATATTGGCTACTAAAGAATGTCCATGCTTGATCGACTAATTACAAATAGGATATATTAGGTTACGTGCCCGCTTTGGCATTTCGACTATTTTTTTTTGGTCCAGTACCCTTAACGAATTGCAGTAGGTTTTGTACAAGAGTCCTCCTGTGTAAATGCTGTTCCAGGAACAGTATCCCCGAAGGGCTATTGTCTCCTGGAATGTAGTACTGTACAATCGAAGATTTTGTGCGGGTGTGTTTCTTCTTCTTCTTCTTCACATAATCTACAGGGTATGTCCTTTGTATACTCCCATTTTATGAAGGTGTTTTCCCAGATGGCAGGATCCTGTTAAAAGTCCTACCAACTGTCTTATCTCAAATAGTCCTGGATGGAATACGTCGTACTTATCTTCTTCCATGCTTTTACTGCTGTTTGAATGCTGCGTTTGGGTTTACCAAATACAGGTTTTGCACTCAATAAAATATAATACAATACAATACAATACATTTTGTGAGGACGTTTGCTTTTTCGTTTCCCTCCACTACGGAATGTATTAAGTTCAACTTGAACAAGGAACTAACAACTCTAAGCGAGTACAGCGCGGTTACAGCTGCCTTACCATGATCAAAACGAACCGATTTAAGGTCGTTATGTAAGTCTTTTCCGTAGTAGTTGTTGTGTTTTGTAATATGCTAAACTATCCAAACTTACCAAGAATCACACACTATCATTCTGTTTAATTACATGGTGGTAGTGCAAATGTCTACGAAGAAAGTTGAACGATGGAACAAAATAGTACACAACTTAAATGAAAGTCCGAAAAACCTAGATCGCAGATACGTCCTGTTTCTACAGCAAAGCGGTCCATGTTTTCGATGTTATCCTTCATTGTTTGTTGTTTCAAGACACGCTCGTTTTCCCTCTTTTGGACAAACGCAATATTTTGCCCTGTTGTATACTTAATGACCTTTTGAATGCTTTTGACTCTTTGATCTGTCTTCCTAAGGTTGTTTCTGTTCTGGTGGCATTCTCTCCCAGTGTGGCCCCGCAGCCATAGCGACAGCTTGCATATTCTCAAAGCTTCTGGGTTGTTTTGCTTTAAAATCCATCATGAAGTAGTAAACAAACTGACGACGCGGTTTTTTTTTTTCATTTTGTCGAAGTTTCAACAAAATTGTCTTGTTTAAAGGTATTGGCTGTGGTCCTTCTCTGCTTCTTAAGTTACGCCAGTTGTTTCTGCAACGTAAGCAATTTTTGTTAAAATGAAACAAAAAACCTTCTGAATTTGGTTCTAAAAAGATAACATATTGAATAAGATTACTTTTGCATACCTTTGTGGTTAGCTCCATAGAAACTCAAGGGCCAAGACAAGAAATGGAAATGCTGTTTTCGCCATAAAACAAGTGCCGTAAAAATTTGATGTCATATATAGAAAAATCTAAACTTCGTTCTCAGTAAGCTGAAGTAGTAGTACAGAACAATCCCTAAAACTTCAATTTTAAGCTGCAAAGAAGCGTAAAGAATTGGAATTCAAACAGAAAAAAATATCTCGAGAAATATGATGTGGCTATAACCCTCCATACTGCCTGGAAAGATGACTGATAGCCCAAGGAACCATAAACCAAGATGGAATGCCTTTTATCAGTAAGCATGACATGCTTCCACTATTTTTACCAGATTTAGGCAGTTCTCATAACAGAAAAAAGGCTCTAACTTGGTTTGAAGATGGATTTAGTTGAGAAAGAAAGAAATTTTCCGGTGTTTTGTGGCCTATTGAAAAACATCGACCAATCGAACTTGAGTGGAACATTAAAAATGAGGAAATTCAAACACAAATTAGGGTTAGCATTTTAGAAGATGAATGATGTCGTACGTAATCCTAAATGCAAACGTCCAAGAAAAGTTTCGCGATAAAGGCAACATATATTTTCTTTATTTTGCATAATTTACTAATAACTTAAGTTACGTTGTAAACCAAAATTGTATTAAATTCCTTTGAATTGCCTAAGTCAATGATGTGATAGTCCTTCAATGGCCGGAATCCTTTACTGCGACCATAATTGGCTGTTGCGATTTCTTCATTTCTAGTATAATGTGGATAGTCACATACACGCAAGTCTTGGAAAAGCAAGAGCTAGAAAACATTGGTAATACTACAAACGCAGTAACTTCATCAAAACCTGAACATCTTAAAATTTTGTTAGTCTGCTGGAGGCTACAGTAAAGTGAAGTACTGCTATCAAGAAGCACGAAGGCTTTATAAAAATTCGCCATCCTACTACCAAAAACAAGAATTTATCACTTTCCTACTAGAAATACTGGCAACTTTCATTGGTAATTCTGCGAAAGGCCCTGGAAATGCTATGCCAAAAGAGTAGTGCAGTTTCTCCCTGCGCAAACAAGCTAGCCTGTTTCAGATTAGACATACACGCTATACCTAAATTTCCGTAGAAAATATAAGAACTTAGCTTCGAGGATAGACCAAGGGTACCTTAAGTAATTCTGTCAAATAGCCAAGCTGCCTAGTGCTCTAAGGTCACATCCAGATTACTATGGGGAATACCTTGAAGAACACAATGATCTGACCGATGAACCCTCTGTGTGCTAGAAGCGAAAAAGCAGGGAGAGCAAAACGTGGATCAAGTTGAAGACACATGGGTATTTAGTTCTAATTTAATAAAGTTGCCCAGTATAGAAATACAGCAAAAAATGACCCACACCTAAGAGAACCTCCAGAGCCACTGTTCTATTTATGGAGGTGCTGATGCATTTAATAACCGCTAACCAAACTCTTGCTGTTGAATCGATGTAGTTAAATGAAGTTGTTTTAAAAGTAATGCATGTGCTGTATGGTAAAGTATTAAAGTGAAGAAGAAATTAGGACAATAGCACCATACTTAGCTCTTACAAAAGGTATGCCAATTCAACAGGATACCCTAAAACACTCATCGAAATCTAGGGAACGCAAAAGTAGAAGAGGTTATAACAACATTGTCATGAGAAACCGACCAGATCTGCTGGTTTTTTTCCCTTCAATCCAAAGGCACGTCTTTACAGTCAATCCTGAACATGGCACTACATCGATCCCTATCTTATTCTGCTCGTATCCAATTCAAGCCTGCAGTCAATTTCAGGTCCAAAGCATTGGTGCATACCCTCTTTTTCTCTTGCCTGAAGGAGCAGTCATATCAGATCCTCGCGAGTCACTATCATGGCTTTACAAACTTTTCTTGAATAATCTAATGTTGTTTGATGATTTGAAGTATTGATTACTGAATTATTTGAAAATGTTTAATGCATTCAATATTTCCGAGAAAGAGTACAAGTAATCAGTAACTTCGCTTGAAATTTTGTGGATAATACCACGTAGCAGTATAAATTTTTTGAAACTAAACGTTTTGACGCGTCAATAAACGTCATCAACATTGACAATAGGTGCGATGAACTAAAAATGTTTGAATTTTATTTTAAGATTGTGGAATTAAGCCCTGCTTGGTTTGAAGAGAATTTTAAGAATATTTTCAGTTTTTAAAAAACAAGTCGACCATGACATTGAAGCGAAACCTATTTTCTTTTGAAGTAAAGTACCCTGCTTTAGGGTATCATTTGCGGCAGAAGTGAACTTTGTATCTGGGTGGCATCAGTTCAACCATCCCATGCGCTAAGGCATAATCTAAGCTGCTTCGAACTGCTTCTTCTAAATCATAATTGGCGCCCAATATACGTTCAAGTCTAGCTCGATGATTGGTGCTTCTAATCTTGCTGACTATGTAATCCAGACTCGACCCATGGTGACTCCTCGAGCGGCGCACCACGCTAAGGACGCGTTGGAGAAGCGGTGGTGGCTGAACCGGCTCTTCCATTATTATATTCTAAAATTGTAAAAGGGATATACGGTGTGTCCCAGGATTGATGTGACAATAGGTGCGATGGACTAAAAATGTTTGAATTTTATTTTATGATTGTGGAATTAAGCCCTGCTTGGTTTGAAGAGAATTTTAAGAATATTTTCAGTTTTTAAAAAACAAGTCGGCCATGACATTGAAGCGAAACCTATTTTCTTTTGAGGTAAAGTACCCTGCTTTAGGGTATTATTTGCGGCAGAAGTGAACTTTGTATCTGGGTGGCATCAGTTCAACCATCCCATGCGCTAAGGCATAATCTAAGCTGCTTCGAACTGCTTCTTCTAAATCATAATTGGCGCCCAATATACGTTCAAGTCTAGCTCGATGATTGGTGCTTCTAATCTTGCTGACTATGTAATCCAGACTCGACCCATGGTGACTCCTCGAGCGGCGCACCACGCTAAGGACGCGTTTGATGTGACAATAGATGCCATGGACTAAAAATTTTTGAATTTTATTTTAAGATTGTGGAATTAAGCCCTGCTTGGTTTGAAGAGAATTTTAAGAATATTTTCACATTTTTTAAAAAACAAGTCGGCCTTGAAATTGATGCGAAAACTTTTTCCTTTTCAGGTAAAGTACCCTTTAGGGTATTATTTGCGGCAGAAGTGAACTTTCTATCTGGGTGGCATCAGTGCAACCATCCCATGCGCTAAGGCATAATCTAAGCTGCTTCGAACTGCTTCTTCTAAATCATAATTGGCGCCCAATATACGTTCAAGTCTAGCTCGATGATTGGTGCTTCTAATCTTGCTGACTATGTAATCAAGACTCGACCCATGGTGACTCCTCGAGCGGCGCACCACGCTAAGGACGCGTTGGAGAAGCGGTGGTGGCTGAACCGGCTCTTCCATTACTATACTCTAAAATTGTAAAAGGGATATACAGTGTGTCCCGGGATTGATGTGACAATAGGTGCGATGGACTAAAAATTTTTGAATTTTAGTTTAAGATTGTGGTATTAAGCCCTGCTTGGTTTGAAGAGAATTTTAAGAATATTTTCAGTTTTTAAAAAACAAGTCGGCCTTGACATTGAAGCGAAAACTATTTTCTTTTCAGGTAAAGTACCCTTTAGGGTATTATTTGCGGCAGAAGTGAACTTTGTATCTAGGTGGCATCAGTTCAACCATCCCATGCGCTAAGGCAAAGTCTAAGCTGCTTCGAACTGCTTTTTCTAAATCATAATTGGCGCCCAATATACGTTCAAGTCTAGCTCGATGATTGGTGCTTCTAATCTTGCTGACTATGTAATCCAGACTCGACCCATGGTGACTCCTCGAGCGGCGCACCACGCTAAGGACGCGTTGGAGAAGCGGTGGTGGCTGAACCGGCTCTTCCATTATTATATTCTAAAATTGTAAAAGGGATATACGGTGTGTCCCGGGATTGATGTGACAATAGGTGCGATGGACTAAAAATTTTTGAATTTTATTTTAAGATTGTGGAATTAAACCCTGATTGGTTTGAAGAGAATTTTAAGAATATTTTCAGTTTTAAAAAAACAAGTCGGCCTTGACATTGAAGCGAAAACTATTTTCCTTTGAGGTAAAGTACCCTTTAGGGTATTATTTGCGGCAGAAGTGAGATTTGTATCTGGGTGGCATCAGTTCAACCATCCCATGCGCTAAGGCATAATCTAAGCTGCTTCGAACTGCTTCCTCTAAATCATAATTGGCGCCCAATATACGTTCGAGTCTAGCTCGATGATTGGTGCTTCTAATCTTGCTGACTATGTAATCCAGATTAGACCCATGGTGACTCCTCGAGCGGCGCACCACGCTAAGGACGCGTTGGAGAAGCGGTGGTGCCTGAAGCGGTGGTGGCTGAACCGGCTCTTCCATTATTATATTCTAAAATTGTAAAAGGGATATACGGTGTGTCCCGGGATTGATGTGACAATAGGTGCGATGGACTAATAATTTTTGAATTTTATTTTAAGATTGTGGAATTAAGCCCTGATTGGTTTGAAGAGAATTTTAAGAATATTTTCAGTTTTTAAAAAACAAGTCGGCCTTGACATTGAAGCGAAGAAAACTATTTTCTTTTCAGGTAAAGTACCCTTTACGGTATTATTAGAGGCAGAAGTGAACTTTGTATCTGGGTGGCATCAGTTCAACCATCCCATGCGCTAAGGCATAATCTAAGCTGCTTCGAACTGCTTCTTCTAAATCATAATTGGCGCCCAATATACGTTCAAGTCTAGCTCGATGATTGGTGCTTCTAATCTTGCTGACTATGTAATCCAGACTCGGCCCATGGTGTCTTCTCGAACGGCGCACCACGCTAAGGACGCGTTGGAGAAGCGGTGGTGGCTGAACGGGCTCTTCCATTATTATATTCTAAAATTGTAAAAGGGATATACGGTGTGTCCCGGGATTGATGTGACAATAGGTGCGATGGACTAAACATTTTTGAATTTTATTTTAAGATTGTGGAATTAAGTCCTGCTTGGTTTGAAGTGAATTTTAAGAATATTTTCAGTTTTTAAAAAACAAGTCGGCCTTGACATTAAAGCGAAAACTATTTTCTTTTCAGGTAAAGTACCGTTAAGGGTATTATTTGCGGCAGAAGTGAACTTTGTATCTAGGAGGCATCAGTTCAACCCTCCCATGCGCTAAGGTATAATCTAAGCTGCTTCGAACTGCTTCTTCTAAATCATAATTGGCGCCCAATATACGTTCAAGTCTAGCTCGATGATTGGTGCTTCTAATCTTGCTGACTATGTAATCCAGACTCGACCCATGGTGACTCCTCGAGCGGCGCACCACGCTAAGGACGCGTTGGAGAAGCGGTGGTGGCTGAACCGGCTCTTCCATTATTATATTCTAAAATTGTAAAAGGGATATACGGTGTGTCCCGGGATTGATGTGACAATAGGTGCGATGGACTAAAAATTTTTGAATTTTATTTTAAGATTGTGGAATTAAGTCCTGCTTGGTTTGAAGTGAATTTTAAGAATATTTTCAGTTTTTAAAAAACAAGTCGGCCTTGACATTAAAGCGAAAACTATTTTCTTTTCAGGTAAAGTACCGTTAAGGGTATTATTTGCGGCAGAAGTGAACTTTGTATCTGGGTGGCATCAGTTCAACCATCCCATGCGCTAAGGTATAATCTAAGCTGCTTCGAACTGCTTCTTCTAAATCATAATTGGCGCCCAATATACGTTCAAGTCTAGCTCGATGATTGGTGCTTCTAATCTTGCTGACAATGTAATCCAGATTAGACCCATGGTGACTCCTCGAGCGGCGCACCATGCTAAGGACGCGTTGGAGAAGCGGTGGTGACTGAAACGGCTCTTCCATTATTATATTCTAAAATTGTAAAAGGGATATACGGTGTGTCCCGGGATTGATGTGACAATAGGTGCGATGGACTAAAAATTTTTGAATTTTATTTTAAGATTGTGGAATTAAACCCTGATTGGTTTGAAGAGAATTTTAAGAATATTTTCAGTTTTAAAAAAACAAGTCGGCCTTGACATTGAAGTGAAAACTATTTCCTTTTCAGGTAAAGTACCCTTTAGGGTATTATTTGCGGCAGAAGTGAACATTGTATCTGGGTGGCATCAGTTCAACCATCCCATGCGCTAAGGCATAATCTAAGCTGCTTCGAACTGCTTCTTCTAAATCATAATTGGCGCCCAATATACGTTCAAGTCTGGCTCGATGATTGGTGCTTCTAATCTTGCTGACAATGTAATCCAGATTAGACCCATGGTGACTCCTCGAGCGGCGCTCCACGCTAAGGACACGTTTGATGTGACAATAGGTGCGATGGACTAAAAATTTTTGAATTTTATAATAAGATTGTGGAATTAAGCCCTGCTTGGTTTGAAGAGAATCTTAAGAATATTTTCAGTTTTTAAAAAACAAGTCGGCCTTGACATTGAAGCGAAAACTATTTTCTTTTCAGGTAACGTACCCTTTAGGGTATTATTTGCGGCAGAAGTGAACATTGTATCTGGGTGGCATCAGTTCAACCATCCCATGCGCTAAGGCATAATCTAAGCTGCTTCGAACTGCTTCTTCTAAATCATAATTGGCGCCCAATATACGTTCAAGTCTGGCTCGATGATTGGTGCTTCTAATCTTGCTGACAATGTAATCCAGATTAGACCCATGGTGACTCCTCGAGCGGCGCACCACGCTAAGGACACGTTTGATGTGACAATAGGTGCGATGGACTAAAAATTTTTGAATTTTATAATAAGATTGTGGAATTAAGCCCTGCTTGGTTTGAAGAGAATCTTAAGAATATTTTCAGTTTTTAAAAAACAAGTCGGCCTTGACATTGAAGCGAAAACTATTTTCTTTTCAGGTAACGTACCCTTTAGGGTATTATTTGCGGCAGAAGTGAACTTTGTATCTGGGTGGCATCAGTTTAACCATCCCATGCGCTAAGGCATAATCTAAGCTGCTCCGAACTGCTTCTTCTAAATCATAATTGGCGCCCAATATACGTTCAAGTCTAGCTCGATGATTGGTGCTTCTAATCTTGCTGACTATGTAATCCAGACTCGACGCATTGGTGAATCCTCGAGCGGCGCACCACGCTAAGGACGCGTAGGAGAAGCGGTGGTGGCTGAACCGGCTCTTCCATTATTATATTCTAAAATTGTAAAAGGGATATACGGTGTGTCCCAGGATTGATGGGACAATAGGTGCGATGGACTAAAAATTTTTGAATTTTTATTTAAGATTGTGGAATTAAGCCCTGCTTGGTTTGAAGAGAATTTTAAGAATATTTTCAGTTTTTAAAAAACAAGTCGGCCTTGACATTGAAGTGAAAACTATTTTCTTTTCAGGTAAAGTACCCTTTAGGGTATTATTTGAGGCAGAAGTGAACTTTGTATCTGGGTGGCATCAGTTCAACCATCCCATGCGCTAAGGCATAATCTAAGCTGCTTCGAACTGCTTCTACTAAATCATAATTGGCGCCCAATATACGTTCAAGTCTAGCTCGATGATTGGTGCTTCTAATCTTGCTGACTATGTAGTCCAGACTCGACCCATGGTGACTCCTTGAGCGGCGCACCACGCTAAGGACGCGTTGGAGAAGCGGTGGTGGCTGAACCGACTCTTCCATTATTATATTCTAAAATTGTAAAAGGGATATACGGTGTGTCCCAGGATTGATGGGACAATAGGTGCGATGGACTAAAAATTTTTGAATTTCATTTCAAGATTGTGGAATTAAGCCCTGCTTGGTTTGAAGAGAATTTTAAGAATATTTTCAGTTTTTAAAAAACAAGTCTGCCTTGACATTGAAGCGAAAACTATTTTCTTTTCAGGTAAAGTACCCTTTAGGGTATTATTAGAGGCAGAAGTGAACTTTGTATCTGGGTGGCATCAGTTCAACCATCCCATGCGCTAAGGCATAATCTAAGCTGCTTCGAACTGCTTCTTCTAAATCATAATTGGCGCCCAATATACTTTCAAGTCTAGCTCGATGATTGGTGCTTCTAATCTTGCTGACAATGTAATCCAGATTAGACCCATGGTGACTCCTCGAGCGGCGCACCACGCTAAGGACGCGTTGGAGAAGCGGTGGTGACTGAACCGGCTCTTCCATTATTATATTCTAAAATTGTAAAAGGGATATACGGTGTGTCCCGGGATTGATGTGACAATAGGTGCGATGGACTAAAAATTTTTGAATTTTATTTTAAGATTGTGGAATTAAACCCTGATTGATTTGAAGAGAATTTTAAGAATATTTTCAGTTTTTAAAAAACAAGTCGGCCTTGACATTGAAGCGAAAACTATTTTCTTTTCAGGTAAAGTACCCTTTAGGGTATTATTTGAGGCAGAAGTGAACTTTGTATCTGGGTGGCATCAGTTCAACCATCCCATGCGCTAAGGCATAATCTAAGCTGCTTCGAACTGCTTCTACTAAATCATAATTGGCGCCCAATATACGTTCAAGTCTAGCTCGATGATTGGTGCTTCTAATCTTGCTGACTATGTAGTCCAGACTCGACCCATGGTGACTCCTCGAGTGGCGCACCACGCCAAGGACGCGTTGGAGAAGCGGTGGTGGCTGAACCGGCTCTTCCATTATTATATTCTAAAATTGTAAAAGGGATATACGGTGTGTCCCAGGATTGATGTGACAATAGGTGCGATGGACTAAAAATTTTTGAATTTTATTTTAAGATTGTGGTATTAAGCCCTGTTTGGTTTGAAGAGAATTTTAAGAATATTTTCAGTTTTTAAAAAACAAGTCGGCCTTGACATTGAAGCGAAAACTATTTTCTTTTCAAGTAAAGTACCATTTAGGGTATTATTTGCGGCAGAAGTGAACTTTGTATCTGGGTGGCATCAGTTCAACCATCCCATGCGCTACGGAACAATCTAAGCTGCTTCGAACTGCTTCCTCTAAATCATAATTGGCGCCCAATATACGTTCGAGTCTAGCTCGATGATTGGTGCTTCTAATCTTGCTGACTATGTAATCCAGATTAGACCCATGGTGACTCCTCGAGCGGCGCACCACGCTAAGGACGCGTTGGAGAAGCGGTGGTGGCTGAAGCGGTGGTGGCTGAACCGGCTCTTCCATTATTATATTCTAAAATTGTAAAAGGGATATACGGTGTGTCCCGGGATTGATGTGACAATAGGTGCGATGGACTAAAAATTTTTGAATTTTATTTTAAGATTGTGGAATTAAACCCTGCTTGGTTTGAAGAGAATTTTAAGAATATTTTCAGTTTTTAAAAAACAAGTCGGCCTTGACATTGAAGCGAAAACTATTTTCTTTTCAAGTAAAGTACCATTTAGGGTATTATTTGCGGCAGAAGTGAACTTTGTATCTGGGTGGCATCAGTTCAACCATCCCATGCGCTACGGAACAATCTAAGCTGCTTCGAACTGCTTCCTCTAAATCATAATTGGCGCCCAATATACGTTCGAGTCTAGCTCGATGATTGGTGCTTCTAATCTTGCTGACTATGTAATCCAGATTAGACCCATGGTGACTCCTCGAGCGGCGCACCACGCTAAGGACGCGTTGGAGAAGCGGTGGTGGCTGAAGCGGTGGTGGCTGAACCGGCTCTTCCATTATTATATTCTAAAATTGTAAAAGGGATATACGGTGTGTCCCGGGATTGATGTGACAATAGGTGCGATGGACTAATAATTTTTGAATTTTATTTTAAGATTGTGGAATTAAGCCCTGATTGGTTTGAAGAGAATTTTAAGAATATTTTCAGTTTTTAAAAAACAAGTCGGCCTTGACATTGAAGCGAAGAAAATATTTTCTTTTCAGTTAAAGTACCCTTTACGGTATTATTTGCGGCAGAAGTGAACTTTGTATCTGGGTGGCATCAGTTCAACCATCCCATGCGCTAAGGCATAATCTAAGCTGCTTCGAACTGCTTCTTCTAAATCATAATTGGCGCCCAATATACGTTCAAGTCTAGCTCGATGATTGGTGCTTCTAATCTTGCTGACTATGTAATCCAGACTCGACCCATGGTGATTCCTCGAGCGGCGCACCACGCTAAGGACGCGTTTGATGTGACAATAGATGCCATGGACTAAAAATTTTTGAATTTTATTTTAAGATTGTGGAATTAAGCCCTGCTTGGTTTGAAGAGAATTTTAAGAATATTTTCACATTTTTTAAAAAACAAGTCGGCCTTGACATTAAAGCGAAAACTATTTTCTTTTCAGGTAAAGTACCGTTAAGGGTATTATTTGCGGCAGAAGTGAACTTTGTATCTAGGAGGCATCAGTTCAACCCTCCCATGCGCTAAGGCAAAGTCTAAGCTGCTTCGAACTGCTTTTTCTAAATCATAATTGGCGCCCAATATACGTTCAAGTCTAGCTCGATGATTGGTGCTTCTAATCTTGCTGACAATGTAATCCAGATTAGACCCATGGTGACTCCTCGAGCGGCGCACCACGCTAAGGACGCGTTGGAGAAGCGGTGGTGACTGAACCGGCTCTTCCATTATTATATTCTAAAATTGTAAAAGGGATATACGGTGTGTCCCGGGATTGATGTGACAATAGGTGCGATGGACTAAAAATTTTTGAATTTTATTTTAAGATTGTGGAATTAAACCCTGCTTGGTTTGAAGTGAATTTTAAGAATATTTTCAGTTTTTAAAAAACAAGTCGGCCTTGACATTGAAGCGAAAACTATTTTCTTTTCAGGTAAAGTACCCTTTAGGGTATTATTTGAGGCAGAAGTGAACTTTGTATCTGGGTGGCATCAGTTCAACCATCCCATGCGCTAAGGCATAATCTAAGCTGCTTCGAACTGCTTCTACTAAATCATAATTGGCGCCCAATATACGTTCAAGTCTAGCTCGATGATTGGTGCTTCTAATCTTGCTGACTATGTAGTCCAGACTCGACCCATGGTGACTCCTCGAGTGGCGCACCACGCCAAGGACGCGTTGGAGAAGCGGTGGTGGCTGAACCGGCTCTTCCATTATTATATTCTAAAATTGTAAAAGGGATATACGGTGTGTCCCAGGATTGATGTGACAATAGGTGCGATGGACTAAAAATTTTTGAATTTTATTTTAAGATTGTGGTATTAAGCCCTGTTTGGTTTGAAGAGAATTTTAAGAATATTTTCAGTTTTTAAAAAACAAGTCGGCCTTGACATTGAAGCGAAAACTATTTTCTTTTCAAGTAAAGTACCATTTAGGGTATTATTTGCGGCAGAAGTGAACTTTGTATCTGGGTGGCATCAGTTCAACCATCCCATGCGCTACGGAACAATCTAAGCTGCTTCGAACTGCTTCCTCTAAATCATAATTGGCGCCCAATATACGTTCGAGTCTAGCTCGATGATTGGTGCTTCTAATCTTGCTGACTATGTAATCCAGATTAGACCCATGGTGACTCCTCGAGCGGCGCACCACGCTAAGGACGCGTTGGAGAAGCGGTGGTGGCTGAAGCGGTGGTGGCTGAACCGGCTCTTCCATTATTATATTCTAAAATTGTAAAAGGGATATACGGTGTGTCCCGGGATTGATGTGACAATAGGTGCGATGGACTAATAATTTTTGAATTTTATTTTAAGATTGTGGAATTAAGCCCTGATTGGTTTGAAGAGAATTTTAAGAATATTTTCAGTTTTTAAAAAACAAGTCGGCCTTGACATTGAAGCGAAGAAAATATTTTCTTTTCAGTTAAAGTACCCTTTACGGTATTATTTGCGGCAGAAGTGAACTTTGTATCTGGGTGGCATCAGTTCAACCATCCCATGCGCTAAGGCATAATCTAAGCTGCTTCGAACTGCTTCTTCTAAATCATAATTGGCGCCCAATATACGTTCAAGTCTAGCTCGATGATTGGTGCTTCTAATCTTGCTGACTATGTAATCCAGACTCGACCCATGGTGACTCCTCGAGCGGCGCACCACGCTAAGGACGCGTTTGATGTGACAATAGATGCCATGGACTAAAAATTTTTGAATTTTATTTTAAGATTGTGGAATTAAGCCCTGCTTGGTTTGAAGAGAATTTTAAGAATATTTTCACATTTTTTAAAAAACAAGTCGGCCTTGAAATTGATGCGAAAACTTTTTCCTTTTCAGGTAAAGTACCCTTTAGGGTATTATTTGCGGCAGAAGTGAACTTTCTATCTGGGTGGCATCAGTGCAACCATCCCATGCGCTAAGGCATAATCTAAGCTGCTTCGAACTGCTTCTTCTAAATCATAATTGGCGCCCAATATACGTTCAAGTCTAGCTCGATGATTGGTGCTTCTAATCTTGCTGACTATGTAATCCAGACTCGACGCATTGGTGAATCCTCGACCGGCGCACCACGCTAAGGACGCGTAGGAGAAGCGGTGGTGGCTGAACCGGCTCTTCCATTCTTATATTCTAAAATTGTAAAAGGGATATACGGTGTGTCCCAGGATTGATGTGACAATAGGTGCGATGGACTAAAAATGTTTGAATTTTATTTTATGATTGTGGAATTAAGCCCTGCTTGGTTTGAAGAGAATTTTAAGAATATTTTCAGTTTTTAAAAAACAAGTCGGCCATGACATTGAAGCGAAACCTATTTTCTTTTGAGGTAAAGTACCCTGCTTTAGGGTATTATTTGCGGCAGAAGTGAACTTTCTATCTGGGTGGCATCAGTGCAACCATCCCATGCGCTAAGGCATAATCTAAGCTGCTTCGAACTGCTTCTTCTAAATCATAATTGGCGCCCAATATTCGTTCAAGTCTGGCTCGATGATTGGTGCTTCTAATCTTGCTGACAATGTAATCCAGATTAGACCCATGGTGACTCCTCGAGCGGCGCACCACGCTAAGCACGCGTTGGAGAAGCGGTGGTGGCTGAACCGGCTCTTCCATTATTATATTCTAAAATTGTAAAAGTGACATACGGTGGGTCCCAGGATTGATGTGACAATAGGTGCGATGGACTAAAAATTTTTGAATTTTATTTTAAGATTGTGGAATTAAGCCCTGCTTGCTTTGAAGAGAATTTTAAGAATATTTTCAGTTCTTAGAAAACAAGTCGGCATTGACATTTAAGCGAAAACTATTTTCTTTTCAGGTAAAGTACCCTTTAGGGTATTATTTGCGGCAGAAGTGAACTTTGTATCTGGGTGGCATCAGTTCAACCATCCCATGCGCTAAGGCATAATCTAAGCTGCTTCGAACTGCTTCTTCTAAATCATAATTGGCGCCCAATATACGTTCAAGTCTAGCTCGATGATTGGTGCTTCTAATCTTGCTGACTATGTAATCCAGACTCGACCCATGGTGACTCCTCGAGCGGCGCACCACGCCAAGGACGCGTTGGAGAAGCTGTGGTGGCTGAACCGGCTCTTCCATTATTATATCCTAAAATTGTAAAAGGGATATACGGTGTGTCCCAGGATTGATGTGACAATAGGTGCGATGGACTAAACATTTTTGAATTTTATTTTAAGATTGTGGAATTAAGCCCTGGTTGGTTTGAAGAGAATTTTAAGTATATTTTCAGTTTTTAAAAAACAAGTCGGCCTTGACATTGAAGCGAAACCTAAACAGTAACATCTCCCGTCATCAAAAAAGGTTACTCACTCAATCGCCATTTTGACAAAATTGACAGATTGTTCAAATACAGAAAAGGTAAAAAAGAAATTCAAGAAATCTTAACCAAATTTAAAGCTTTAACAGCCTTGGTTGGAATTACTGAAAACTTCAACAAAAATGAGAATAATGTGAATTGAATTCGTGGGCAAAAGCAGGATGGTTTGCATGGGATCATTCGAGAATCCAAAATTCTTCCTGTTAATAACAATAACAACATTGTTAATGGATACACAATTTCAAATAATTTTTTAGAACAAAATGCTCATGTCGCTGTGTTTTTTCTAACGGGGAAGAACAGTACGAGAAACAGAAATCTCTTCAAAAAGGCAGTTTCTGCCAAGGATAAAATTGGGAGAACTTTAAAAAATCCGTACTTTCGGTAAAATTAAACTTTGTCTAAAATCCACGACGCCCACTTTTCTAAACAAAATTCTTGATAAATTTAATATAAATACAGCTGCTATTTTATGACAAAAAGCTACCAAGCATTTTGGAAATGATATTAAAATGAGAAGATCCTTCTTCACAAGTAAAACGGCACAGTCACATACTGCGGGCGCCAGAAGTACAGAAAAAGATTCGTGGTCTTCGAGCTCTCATTCCAGGAACTTACCAAAGGCATAGAAAATTAATTTAAATACAACGACTGTACAAATAAAATATTGTTTAAAATATATTAGCAACGGCAACTAATTAAAGATTATTATGAATTATTTATAAAATGGAATTTGAATAAAATATAAAGTACATCTAACAATACATTAGGAAATCCTTCCAAGAGCTAACTTAAACAAGAAGCTTTTACAACTGAAACTAAATCTGCCGCAGGCCACAATTAAACAACCAATTAATCAAAAATTCGCCAAACCAGCTCAACTAAGCCCCAAATATATTTAGATTTTCCGTCCATTTGAAGAAACTTAGCCCTTCGACATTCATATCAAATACACAAACTTAAATGGTTGGGTTTACGATATTAATATTAACCAAATTAACTCAAATGGTCGAGGCGATGACATACGCTGTGAACCACCGAGGGAGAGGGCATTATATTGAGGCAGACATAAAATTATTTAGAATTAAGAATTGACCAGAAGTATCAATGGGTAGGTATTGGGCCTAACAGGAAAAAAACCTGATCCGGATCAAATTTAAAAAGGGATACTACAACTGTTACTGCAGATCATTTTAAAGTTGACTTAATGAACAACCAGCGTGATGTGAGGCAAGTTATACGAATCACTAATGCCTCATATAATTCGGTGTTTATATTTTAAATAAAGCAGCCCCTCACAGCCCCTGAAATAACTAAAAACTTCTGTTAGGAAAACCATTACAGACATCAACAAAAGCTGAAGATGAAAACGTGCTATGCTAATGAACAAAATTTTTTGAACATGAATATTTTGGACAATTTGCTTAGCCGAAATACTTGTGGAAAAGGACAAGACCCTGAAGAGGGCATACCAGGCTGATCCGTTCTACTCTTGACAATCTGTTCAAAATCTTAACCAAATCGATAGTAAACCGAAATCTTGCTAGAGCACGACCAAATTAGTGGCAATTCAAAAGTTCGTTGGAAAAGGCAACCAAGAAAACAGAACGCCAACTATCCCAGAGGAAGAACCAAGAGGAATCAAGACCTTCACAAGTTTTGAAAGAAAATGTGCTCTAAAATAATGTATGTCCTTAAATAAAGGCATTAAAATTAGTTCCAAAAACATGTACTGAAATTCGTTAAGAATAAAGACAGGGAACTAATACTTTGTGTGATATCCAAACTTGAGAATTTGCTCCGGATAGAAAGACAAGTACATCCATTTACGCATTCGTCTGTTCGTCTAAAGGAGCAGCCGATTTAAAATTGACGTGATTCCTTCATGGTGATTCAATATTTGACAGGTGGCTCCTCAAACTTTACACCAACCGTAACTGGAGAGGCAACATTAACTCGTGGACGGTGCCAGACAATACGTTCACCCCCTGCGATTGTCTTCCTCCTCAGATTCTTTCGACACGAACACTTCTTTTAAACAACGGAAGAAATTTTCGTGCTTCAATTATCACCGGAGAAATATTCCAGTTAAAATTAACGCTCAAATATACATATTACTATCTCCAGAACAGTTTTCTCCCCAGCTTTACTTCCCAGCAACTCTTTTCCTTCCTTAGGACATGGAGAAGCAAAGGCTACATTTTACTTTTGCTTATCCTCTTAATTTTTAATCCCCGAGAGGGTAATTTTTAGCTTCCATAATGCAAATATTAGTGAGACAGGAGTAATAGGTATACCATAAAAACACCAAACTCTCCAGCTTTTGCTGACAGTGTTAACTTTAATAACAAGAAGCAAGCAAGAATTAATGAGAACAACAAAAAGTTTAGAAGAAGCTGCTGTTATCGACGGGTCTATAAATAAACGAAATACATGCTTTACTTCCCAGCAGCTCTTTGCCTTCGTTAGCACACGAAGAAGCAGAGGCTTCATCTTATTTTTGCATATCCTCGTAATTGTTAATCCCTGAGGGGCTAAAACACCAGTCTTGGCTACTTTTCTCCTTGCTCCTTATAAAGAGAACGTACGTTAACACGTTGTGTTCTGCTTATCATCTTAATAACACAAGGATGAAATGATACAATTAAAGACTAAGCAAAGATGAATTCACACACCTTGGAAAAAAAAATTTAAATTAGTTTTAGAAATTAAAACCGAAAATTTGAAAATAGAAGCCCTTAAAGAAGCCATAAGATATTTGTGGTAGTGAACTTTTAGCTTCGATAATGCAAATAACGACAAGGTGTCCGTTATCAACGCTATTATTTAATTGTGTACTCGAAAAAATATTAATATTGACTTTAATAACAAGAAGTAAGGAAGAATTAATAATAAAAAGTGTAGAAGCTGCTCGATGGGTCTAGAAATAAACGAAAATAAAGCTAGATACACGGAATGGGACGATTGCCAATTTGCTACAAACAAATGAAGAAATGCGAATGCTCGTCGGTCAGCCAACCACAATCTGAGTAATAAAAGCGCAAAGGTTAAAGATTGTTAAGGCACCTGTATAGGGGCACCACAAACAGCGAAAGAAGAGTGGGCAACAGGAAAGGATAGCAAACATAAATAAAAGGTGTCCCAACAAGAGCGCCGGATTTAAATTTGCCGCCATTTTGTTAATACGAGTTGTACGGTGATTTTGTTTTGACAGTTGTCACGTACACACCACGCGATTTAAGAATATGGAGAAGTATTCAAACGAACAACGTTTAATTATAAAATTACAAAAATGGTGAAAGTTTTGCGAAAACAGTTCGCCAATTATTTCAAGTTTTCGGTCGCAATAATGAATCGACAGTGAGGCGTTTAATTAAAAAATTTGAGACCAAATTTACGCTGATGGATCAGAAGACCATTGTTCGTCGTCGTCCTTGTCGGTCACTCGAAAATATAGCCACAGTAAGGGAATCTGTGGCCGAGAATCCAGGAACTTACATTCGGCATCGTAGTCAGGAATTAAACATTTCCAGAAGTACTATGCAACGAGTTTTGGTAAAAGATCTGCATTTGCACGCGTACAAGGTTCAATTGGTGCAAGAAATCAAGCCAAGGGACCATGAGCAGCGCCGTGGATTTGCTGATTGGGTGTTGGAACATCATCAAATTAATGCGGATTTTTCGAAGAAAATCATTTTTTCAGATGAGGCACATTTTCAACTCGACGGATACGTAAATAAGCAAAACTGTCGGATTTGGGGTGCTGACAATCCTCGTGTGATACTCGAAAAACCAATGCATCCACCGCGAGTAACTGTTTGGTGCGCATTTTGGGCTGGCGGAGTGATTGGGCCGTATTTCTTTGAAAATGCGGCTGGAAATGCGCTAACTGTTAATGGTGCGCGGTATCGCGAAATGTTAATGGAGTTTTTGTGGCCCGAATTGGATGTAATTGATGTGGAGGACATGTTTTTTCAACAAGACGGTGCGACCTGCCACACTGCACGCGAAACAATGGTGTTACTGCAGACCAAGTTTCCAGGCAGAGTCATTTCTCGATTTGGCGGTCAACATTGGCCACCAAGATCGTCCGATCTAACGCCGATGGACTTTTTTCTTTGGGGCTATGTGAAGGAAAAGGTGTATGCAAATAAGCCTGAAACAGTTGAACATCTTAAAGAGGAAATACGGCGCGTTATTGGTGAAATACAGCCACATTTATGCGAAAACGTTATTCAAAATTTCAACAAAAGAATAACCCTGTGCCAGAGGTTTCATGGTGGCCATTTGCCTGATGTTGTATTTCACGTTTGATCGGAACTATTTTTCTTTATGTTGAAATAAAAATGTTTGCTTAAATAAAAAAATAAATGTGTTTTTCTTTAAAATTAAATCCGGCGCTCTTGTTGGGACACCCTTTATATGCAAATGAAGTGGTTGGTGGTCATACTAAAAATAATATTGTTCCCTAAGCTTCCTAGGCAAAAATAAAACTTAGTAGGTATACTTCTTGCCTTTCCAGACCTTTAATAACCATGATTAAGCAAACAGGAAATTCTACTCGTTCTGCAACATGGAAATTGAAATCTCCAGGGTTATTACAATACGAATGAGGGCCGGTTTTCAGTCGTGGCTTTGGGTGACACTTTCTGGCCACTAAGCTTCCATAGAACTTAATGAGTTTATAACGTGGCAACACTGGTAGAATTGAATAGCGATTACAGATTGCGCTATAGGCTAGTATTTAGTGACAAATTATTTGCTTTGTAACCAAACTAGTGACTTTCAAAAACGCCTTGAAATAAAAATAAATAGGAAACTTGTTCTACAAAGAATAGCTTATGGCTGTAGGGTTAATGATGTTTACTGAGAACTTAGGGATTATAGTAGATAAAGATCTTGTACTCATTTGCATTTAAAATTTAGAGAAAGGTAGTAAGAAT
This sequence comes from Melanotus villosus, assembly GCA_963082815.1. Classification (NCBI taxonomy): domain Eukaryota; kingdom Metazoa; phylum Arthropoda; class Insecta; order Coleoptera; family Elateridae; genus Melanotus; species Melanotus villosus. The sequence continues at coordinate 22,024,500 of OY720426.1, forward strand.
TTTTAGTTGAAACGTTTACTTTGTGGTAGCTTTGCACACGCAAAATTTGGGAACTTCAAGTGCCATTTTAGTGCAAGTTAAAAAGTAAAAGTGAAAAAGTTTAAAATGGGTCGCAAAAGTGGTAAACCTATATCTGTACGTCGTATAAGTATAAAAAAGCGAACAAAACTTGCCAGGGAAGCGAAAATCATGAGGTGAGTTACTAATACATTTTTTAAATTTATATAATATATAGGGTGTTTGATTGAACATGACCCAGCTAATATTTTGATTATTTTTACTTTAAAAACAAAATTTCATAAAATTTTATCGCGGTTTTAACCAAATAAATTAAAAAACAATTGAAAATCAAATTAAAATGTTACAGGCATAGGTCTTAATTTTTTTAACGGATGTGATACATAATGAAATTCTCTTTACAGTTATACCACACAAGTGCACTTTCTGTAGCAAAATTACCTAGATATTAGAACAATAAAAACGGATCACGTATTAGTTTCTTATCCGGAACAATTGTTTCTACGAAAATTTGATGTGCCTGTCAAATTGCAATTCTTGCCTTGTTTATTCAGTTGAAACTTGAAAACAATAAAAATTAAAAGTAGTAGAAAAATGGAGCGGCACGAATTTTCGTTCTGAACCTTGTTAATACAGTTAATTATTAACATTTTTTTAAAATCGGAACTATTAATAAATTCTAAAATTTTAGTGTACCTAATTAGTTTTAATTGCATTTATCCTAGTTATGTAATAAAGTTTCTGTTTTTCGAGTGAGCGTATTTCACTACCTGAGGAGTGCAACAAAATACAATCATAACAAAACATAAAGGCAAATACTAAGAACGTGCCTAGTAGATTAATTTAAATTATTTTAATATTTAGGTAATTTTGCTAAAAAAAAGTGTAGTACTTATGTGGTATCACTGTCAAGAGAATTTTAGTATTATCACATCCGCACGGGTGTTTCATTAAAAAAATTAAGATCTATGCATCTAACATTTTTATTTGATTTTCAAAAGTTTTTTAATTTATTTGGTTAAAACCGCGAGCTGGTAAATCACTCTGTATAGTGAAGGTTTCAAACTTTAGCACTTTAACGAATTTTTTCCCTTTGCTTTAGAAAACCTGCATTGTACAATACTGAACATCTTCAGGAACAAATGCTACAGGAACCGTCGCATTTTGTCATGGAATATGACAGAGACGATACATTTGTTGAAACTTTGTCTATCCAAAACGCTCTGGATGATGAAAAACACACATCTGTAGAAGTTATGCCTACGATCTTTTGAAAACAGCGAAGAACATCTCTGTTCTTCCTGCCTGGAAGAAAAAGAAATGGGCTGTGGTGTACCTATTGAAGATAGTGCTGCGGACTCTCAAAACAATATATTGACTGAATCTTTGGAAGAAATTGAAAGGCCTGTAAACCTGGAAGAAAATGTCGTAGATTGTGAAAACCGAAATTCTGTAGCTGAGGCTGATTTTTCATCTGATTCGTTATCAGATGTTGAAATAGAATATGAAAGTAATTGTGAAAATGTCAACAGTATTAGTGGACGGCGAATTATTGATATAGGGTACTTTCTCACTGCTCTAAAATCTCTAAAGCACGAAGGGTTTCAGTGTTCTTTTTTTGATCTAGATTTAGTATCCGAAAAACGTTACGGTTATGTATCTAAACTCAAATGTAAGTGTAAAATGTGTAATTATGAAGACAGTGTTTTGTCACGGTCTTTTGATTTGTTCATGAATTATTCCGTTACGGCCCTGTTTTTCGTAGATTCGAGCCGGCCCTGTAGTTATAAAAATCTGTAACTATAATGCTTGTTCGACATATTTTCGTTGCTACGCAGTGTATTTCGTGGAGTTTTCAAGCGAAAGACCAAATACGATGATGCAATTTGTTGATTCAGCATATCCCGTGCTAAGATTTCGAAGAATTCACCAAACGCATGCCCAAATAAGGCAATGTTTCCTTTGTTGGTTCGACTTCGCCTCTATTGTTTCGGGGAATCACCGATGATGCAATCTGGCGAGCAACGCGCTCGAGGCTTTCGTACACCCCCCCCCCCCCGCGAAAAAGGGACGCGCTGAGTCTATCCTTCTTTACCTTGGTTTCGCCTCACGAATTTTAGAAAGAGCGAACAGTTCCTGGTTGGCTTTGCTGAGAAACGGTTGTGCTTTGGTTAACATACCAAAACGTGGGTTCATACAAATACCGGATTGGTTTTCTACTTTCGATATCTTTCATGGAAAGATATATTTAATCGACTTTGTCGGATCCATTAAAAGAAACCAATAAAAAGTCCGGAAAGAAATAGACTTGCGTTAGAAGTTTTAAGTGATAGTGTTTGAGTCAGTTCTACGCAGTACCTCTCAGAGGGATTCCGCAAACCCGTTTGTTAAGGATTATTCTTCGTCGTCTTGCAACCGTTCTCCAGATCACCCCAAAAAGAAGGACATCATCTTCCATCACCTTCTCGTCGATCGCTACCAGTTCTCGTTAGGATATAAAGCCTCCATGCTTTATAGGGGGCCCTGCTAACCAAGCCCTCCAAGGTAAAACACTTTAGACTGCCCCGTTACTGTTGGCTGAGTACCAAATGTAACCCTCGATTCAATACTACCATCCAGATCTTCTGCACGTGGAAAGGCACCTGTAATCGCCGTTTGTAATACATATAATCACGCATTTTCCCCCTTTATTTGATTTATTCAGTGATTCAAAACATAGTGACTTGTGCGTGTCACCTTTTGTTTTATTGTGAACATTTACAGAAACAGTACGACTTATCGCAATATTTATCTATTTTCTTGTTTTATGTGTTGCATGTGTACAACCATCTATATTTATGTTTTTAGTTTAACTCTTGTTTTCACCATCCGTTACTTGCAATCAAGGGAACCTAGCTAAGTGTTTAATTACACTATTTTATTACAAGTAAATGTGGTCCCTCTTGGTCGCCTATTTCACATAATTTAAGATATTGATTATAAACCCCCTTTTATTTCAAATGTTTGCATAATATTTTACTTTTCATTAAATACCTTTTTGCCATTACATATCGCCTCTTTATTTGTGTTCTGTTAAGCATTTACGTACAAAGTGTGAGCCTAACCACCAGCAGCTGCAGCCTGTGTTTTTTCAGTTGTAAGGGTAAGTACCTCCACCAGCAAGGGTGCAGTCACCCCTAAACCTCTCTAGCCTCGAAGAGCTATCCACGGCGTGCTCTTCGGTACCATCTTCGGCCAACCCCGTGGTGGCGCCCTATTTTAACCCTATTAAGACCACCCCTATTATCTTGAAAGAATTTTAGCTACCCGAACTCGCCCATCTCCACTGTTTTAGCTAGTCGCGCGCATAAGGGATTACCATCCCCCATTTAATGTCTTAGTGCAGTTTTGGCACGTGACATATTTTGGCGCCGCAACTTTTGGGGCTTTAAATTCTTTCCCAATTTTTTCAATTGAGCTGGCTGGGACACCTTCATAGAATGAAAGAAGAAAGAATAACCAAACAAGTGTACGAAGCGAGAACCCAAGGAAGAAACAAAGTAGGACGCCCAAGAATTCGTTGGGAAGAACAAGTTAGACAAGTGGCCGAAAACCGAGGAATAAGCTGGGGAGAAGTAAGAATAATGTCAAAAGACAGAAAATTATGGAAAAGAAAAATTAAGGAGGCATAAAGGTGAAATGTAATGTGTAACTATTATCAAATAAATATACTTATTGTAAATGTAAATAATAAGATGTAAATGTTTAACTATACAGTCCAACACCTAACGGTACAAATGGACTTTAGATTAAATAAATAAATAAATAAAATTCTTTCCCAGCTGATTAATTTGACCCCAATGTGAGGACCATTCATTCGTTTTTTTTTAACCTATTTCAGTAACGCTCAGTTTTGAAATTTTAATTCATATTTCTAGCTCACTTCTAGCATTTTCAACTTGTTGATTGTCAAATGCGAGCATAAATTCATTTTCCGATTTAGGTTGTTTCTCGTTGAGGTTTTCTTTTAATTTATATATTTGGCAGAGCCAAATTCACGTCAAGTTTGAAGCGCGCCCTTGAATTCACCGGCGTCTTAACATTCAGTTTAGCGGGAAGCTTGCGTTCGCCCGACTCAGCGTAGTCCCTGCTTCGTACATCCAATTTGGTTTATAAGCATCTATACTCCGTAGCAACGTTTGATTTTAAAGAAATTTTCTCGATTCTTTTTTCGTTGGTTTGACTTTGCGTCCGGTATAATTTTGTTTTATTGTGCACTTTAGTCAACATTCATTTTGCGATAAAATTATTTTTTTTATTGTTGGTTTAAATCAATTCTTAATCGTGATTAACGTTTTTTTATTTTAACGTCGCTTTGGATTCGGTTTTTTTGCGGTCATTCCGTAGCGTAGAAAATTTTCAATTCCTTTTTTTTTGAATAATAATTTTAAATTTTTAACTTCGGTTGTTACCCGATTTAATTTATTTTTTTTGTTGCACTGCCAGTGCACTTCGTTTTAAAAATGGTTTGTAAACTTCATGTTGATCGTTTGACTAAAGAACAACTGCAATACGAATTAAGAATAAGAGGTAATGACGCACTTGGTACCGTGGTAACGTTAAAAGCTAATTTACGTGAACTTTTGGCTAAAGAAGCAACAAGTCCAGCAACACGCCCTATACATCCATTTACGTTTACCGAAGACTCTCAGGCTGTATTATCATTAATTGAAGAAATAGAAAAGTTATTAAAAAGTCATGACAGTAAGCCAGATTCAAATTCATTCCTGCGAATTGAAACACAATTAACGCACGCGTTAGGACGTATAGATAGAAGCGTACCGGTCGAAGATCCCGAAAAGGAAGAAAAGCATAAACTTTTAGTAAACCTTTCGATTCTAATGTCACAATTTACGTTAATTTGTCAACGAACAACAACGTCTGCCTCTACAAGTGCCGTCGATGCGCAAACATCAAATCCGCCTGACCCAAATTCAATCGCCGGCCCTTCTGATCAAAGTTCAAGCAGTGCGACTACATCAACACCAACAAATATTACGTCCTCAACTACTAATAATTATAAAGCAGTACCGGTGGCTAAATGGAATCTTACGTATTCCGGTGAAAAGGGTAAATCCTTAAATGCCTTTTTAGAACGAGTAAAAGAATTACGAATAGCGCGTAACATCAATGAACACCAACTTTTCGTCGAAGCATGCGATCTTTTTGCGGGAAAAGCTTTAGTTTGGTTTCGTGCAACAAAACCAGTGGTCAATAACTGGAATGAATTAGAGGATGCGCTCCGAAAAGAATTTTTACCACCAGATTACGATGACAAATTGATAGACGAAATTAAGCGACGAACGCAATGAAGCGAAGAAAGTATCGGAATGTACGTTGCAATTATGCGCAATATGTTTACACGACTTAGTGACCCCCTTCCAGAAGAAAGACAACTTAAGATCTTGGGCAAGAATATTCTACCGTTTTATCAAACCCAATTAGGGCTAGTGGATGTGACATCTATTCAAGAATTAATACAGTACGGACGAAAGATTGAAGAACGTCGTGCCGCCGTTGAAAGTTACGTACCACCGTCACGAAAGAAGATTGATTTAGAACCTGACTTAGCTTACGCACATGTAGAAACCTCCGAAAGAAGTATCCGTGTAGCTGCCGTAGAACCTACACGTATTGATAATGGCCGTTCGCAATCTCGTTCCGGCGAACAAAAGTGTTGGAATTGTAATATTCCTGGCCATCTTGCAAGGAATTGTCAACAACCAAAGAAGAGGTACTATTGTTATCGGTGCGGTATAGCAAACGTTACCACCAAGACGTGCCCAAAGTGTTCCAAGTCACCTACCAGTTCGGGAAACGGCAGAGTGAGGCGCTGAATGGTCAGCAGTGGCCCTCACGTGTTTTTAGAAATTCGACCAAACATTACGAAAACTTAATTTTAAACCGTAACGCAACTTATAGTAAGACCAAAGCGATTCTTGACTACGTTTTAGACCAAGCCGAAGATGATAATCGTCCCTACGTAACTGTTGAAATTCTCGGTTACAAAATTTTAGCTTTATTAGATTCCGGTGCCAACCGTACCATTTTAGGTAAGGACGGTTGGGAAATTTTATCTTCTTTAGGATTAATTCCTGATAAGAAACGCAACCCTACTTGCACCATCGCCAACGGCAAGACAGTTTCAAGTATCGGCACTCTAACGTTACCTATTCGGTTGCGAAACAAAATATCTGCAGTCAACGTGTTAGTTGTACCTGACGTATCGCATACTTTGATCCTTGGGATCGACTTTTGGAAAACCATAGGCATTGTACCCGATGTCTTTCGTGGAGAATTTACGTTTGCACAACCCAATATTTTAACAGTAACAGCCGACCAACCGACCTTACGATCTCAGTCAGACCTTACCTCCGAACAACAAAAGAAATTAACCGCTCTTACAGATGAATGTTTATCCGGCACGCAAACTCTTGGCACAACCACTCTGGTTGAACATAAAATTACGGTAACCGACCCTGAACCAATTAAACAACGGTATTACCCAGTTTCTCCGGTCGTCCAACAACAGATTAACAAAGAATTGGATGAGATGATGAAGCTTGGAGTTGTGGAAAAGTCAACTAGCGCATATTCCAGCCCGATATTATTAGTCAAAAAGAAAGACGGAAGTCACCGTTTTTGTGTCGATTTTCGAAAAATTAACAAAGTTACTAAACGCGACGCGTACCCAATACCTTACGTGTCTGCTATTCTTGATCGATTGCGTAACGCACGCTTTATTACAAGCCTTGATATTAAATCCGCTTATTGGCAGATCCCGGTCGAAGCCGAATCCAAGCAATACACCGCCTTTATGATTCCCGGCCGCGGATTATTTCAGTTCACTCGAATGCCTTTCGGTTTGCATAACGCTCCTGCCACCTGGCAGCGTCTTATTGATACTGTTTTAGGCCCCGAATTAGAACCTTATGTTTTCGTATATTTAGATGATGTGATTATTTGTGCCGACACTTTTGAGAAACATTTGGAGATTTTAGGAGAGGTCTTAGGACGACTTAAAGAAGCAGGCCTTACGTTAGGAAAAGACAAGTGTCACTTTTGCAAGTCCGAAATGAAATATCTTGGTTATGTAATAGATGCCAAAGGCATCTTGGTAGATCCAGCTAAAGTTCAGGCCATCTTACAAATCCCGACACCTAAGACGGTGACCGAAGTCCGAAGAGTTTTAGGAATGGCATCTTGGTATCGGAAGTTTATACCCAACTTTTCAGAAGTTGTAACCCCATTAACTAATTTATTGAGGAAAAGTCAGAAGTTTATTTGGAGTGAACCTTGCGAAATTGCCTTTTCAACCATCAAAGACCATCTAGTCTCTGCACCAGTATTATCGTGTCCCGATTTTAATAAGCCATTCACCGTACAAACGGACGCCTCAGGTTTTGGCATAGGTGGCGTGCTCTCCCAAAACATCGATGGGGAAGAACGAGTTATCTGTTACATCAGCCGATCCCTAACCAGATGTGAAAGAAATTTCTCAGTAACTGAGCGAGAATGCTTAGCAGTGTTGTGGAGCATAGAAAAGCTGCGACCATACCTAGAAGGCAGCCATTTTGAAGTTATAACCGATCACCATTCTCTTGTCTGGCTTAACAATCTCCAACAACCATCAGGAAGACTTGCTCGATGGGCTGTTAGACTACAGCAGTATGACTTTACCATCATTCATCGAAAAGGAAAAGAACACGTAGTACCGGACACCCTTTCTCGTTCCGTCCCGGTAATAGACGAAATTACGACCCCTACTACCAACGAAACAGATCCACCTGTGACAACCAGTATCACCAATGACCGATGGTATGATGCGATGATCATTCGGGTTCAGAAAAGACCCCTGAACTATCCTACTTGGAGAATACAGGATGGAAAACTCTTCAAGCAACTGAAGTGTAGGTATCCAACTTTGGGCGAGGAAACCGATAACTGGAGAAAAGTAGTTCCGAGATCGGAAAGGCAAGAAATCTTAAAGCAACATCATGATAAACCTACCGCTGGTCACTTAGGTATTTACAAAACTTTTGGGCGTATAGCGCCACTATATTATTGGCCAAAGCTTAAGTCGGATGTGATCCACTACATTAACAAATGCACCGTCTGCGCAGCACATAAACCAGAACAGCAAAGACCCGCTGGCCACATGACGCGGCACCCTATTGTCACAAGACCTTGGCATTTACGTTATAGCTGCTGTTAAACAAATGGAAGCTGCTGCGACAGAAGAATCCAAACTGGCATTAGAAAGTGGCGAAGTAGATAAAGATGGGCATCCTGTAATTGCTGTGATAGCAGACGGTGCTTGGTGTAAAAGGTCATACCGAACAAATTATAATGCTTTGTCGGGTGTGGCATGTATACTAGGCCTGAGAACCAAAAAAGTTATATACATGGCAGTTAAAAATAAGTTTTGCATTATATGTGCCAGAAAAGATAGATATGTAGAAGGAAAATGTCCTGATCATATTTGTTACAAAAATTGGAGTGGTACATCAACGGGAATGGAAGCTGCTATCATTGTTGAAGGTTTCAAACATTCCCTTGATATGTATGGAATGAAATACGTTAAATTAGTCGGCGACGGTGATAGCAGTGTGTACAGGAAGTTACGAGAGGTCATGCCGTATGGTCCCGGGGTTATGATACAAAAAATTGAATGCAAGAACCACCTTTTGCGAAATTATATAAATAAATTAAGAGAATTAACAAAAAGGCCTAAAACGGCATTAAATCTAAAAAGTACATTAGCCAAAAATTTATTGAGATTCAGAACTGCAATTACGAAAGCTATCGAATATAGAAAATCGCAAGCGGTTCCATCACAAGTAAAAATTACAGAACTTGAAGCCGACATCTTGAATGGACCAAAACACATTTTGGGTGATCATTCCGGATGCAATGCAAGAGGTTACTTTTGCAAAGGGCCCAAAGACAACGAGCAAAATCTTTTACCTGAATTCACAAGCAGTGGATTATATGCCGATATAATGGGAGCTGTACAACGTATAGTTACTCATGCACACAGTTTAATTCACGATGTAACCAATAATTCCGCAGAACTGTATAACTCGCATGTTGCAAAATTCGTGGGAGGAAAACGAATATGTTTTTCATTTAGAAGATCGTATGAAGCTCGTTGCTCGGCAGCTGTAATATCGCACAATCAAGTTGGTAGTTTTCACGATATTATACGGAAGCATATTACCGAAACGCCTGCAAAATATACGTCCGAATATTGTGAAAACAAAAGGAAAAGGAACGAACAATGTAGGAATGCTAAAGGTTACCAAAGAAGAAGGTGTATAGCTGAAGAGGACTCCGACTATGGTCCACAAGCTGGAGATGTAATACCAGATATGAATCCTGAACGCCTCAAAATCGCCGAAGAAACTTTTTTACTACATTTGAGTAGAAATGTTGAACATGTATCTCAACAAACTCTAGGACAACATCGCAATAATAAATGGCATGAAGAGAGAATGAAAAGATTAACGGCTTCAAGATTTGGCAAAATATGCAAAATGAAATCCTCTACTTCTTGTGCCAATACGGTAAAGGACATTCTTTACAAAGATTTTTTTGGTAATACTGCTACCCGTTATGGCATAGAAAATGAACATCTTGCTATACAACATTTCGAAACTGAAACGAATAAAATTGTATCGCCCAGTGGACTATGTATTAGTGACGATCTTCCTTTTCTAGCAGCGTCTCCAGATGGGTTAGTCGATGAAGATGCTCTAGTAGAAATCAAGTGCCCCTATGTTGCAAGAGAATCTATTCCATTTCAAGCAACACTAGAGAAAAAAATAAAATTTTGCGAAATTAAAAATGATCTGTTAAAACTAAAGAAAAATCATGACTATTATTTCCAAATACAGGGTCAGTTAAATATATGTAATAAAAATAAGTGCTATTTTGTCGTGTGGTCCCCAATGGGAATGTGTATTCAAGTTATTTATAAAGATTCAATGTTTTGGGTAGCTAAAATGGTACCTAAATTACAGAAATTTTATATGGCGGCATTATTATCAGAACTTGTGGATCCAAGAAGAAGACGGAACCTAGAGAGACGTTTTAAAATGCAGATTAAATAAAAACGATAGCATAAAAAATAGTTTTGCGTGTCTTTGGTTTGTATATTTTGTATAATAAATTTGTTAATAAAGTACTTGTATATCTAATTTTATATTGACGGACTCATTCACTAACTTGTAAAATTCCATTTTAATTCGTGGATAAAACAATTCGTTTCCAATTTCACAAACTTTTATTTATATGTACAATTATATTTGAATCTTGGTGTATTTATAAGGTTAGGATTTTGTATTTGAAATATTTCCTATAAATAAATTAGAATTAAATTTCGGAATGGGTTTTATCCGACACTCAATTATTGTATAAATTTTGTTCAAAACATTCTGTATAACTTTTGTCCGAAACTAAAATCCTGTATAAATTTTGACCGATATTAAAATGTTGTGTGATTTTTGTCCGTTAGATCAAATGAACCTTAATTGACGTTTAATAATGGTAGGTACGTACTTTGCAGTCACCATACTAACTTAGCATTTTTTGGACACAAGGAGCACGCAGATTTGGAAGTTGGAATTTAGTGTACAAATTACACAACTGGTGACAATAACAATAATTGTCTTGAAGCGCATTTGAAGTAGGATTTCTAACTTTTTTTTAAAAGTAGTATTCAGTGGAAACATGGGTACTTGTGGGATCCTAAATTAATCAATGTGGAGCGTAGCTCAGAGGTTTTAGTATTGGGCTGTGAAACCAAAGGTTGTGGGTTCAATTCTCACCACCTGCTATATTAAAAAAATTCGTTTTTGCACCTCAAGGTCCACTCAGCCTTTGGAATTGAGTATATGGGGTTACATAAGCGGTGTTAAATAATTAAATAACTTTTTAAAAAACAGGATTTAACACGGTAAAGGTAGGAACTTGCATCTTTGTCTTTCTCAATTCATATAGGACGATGCGAGCTGTGAAGGAAAATAGAATTCAAGTTGGAAACTACCGAGTAACAATTTTGTAGGGGCAATCCATATAGGACAATGCGAGCTGTGAAGGAAAATAGAATTCAAGTTGGAAACTATTCAGATTGTTGCATTGCATTAACAATCCAATTTTGTAGGGTTTGCCTCAGAATGTCTTTACCGGCGAAACCGGTTGTAGTTGCTAGACAAACAATGCAAATAATACAATCACAGGTAAACAAAGAAAAGAAAAGAGCGACCACTTTTCAAAGATGTCACAAATAATCTCCTTAGCTCAACACTGGCATAGCATTCCACACATTTCTTGTGGAAAGTTGGGTTGCCTATTTTTGGAAATTTTTCTTGAATAAATATGTGGCTGGTTATCAATTTTTTGAAAATTGTAGTCTACTGTTAATAATCTTCAAATTTCGTGATAGTGGATGTGGTGCTAAACAAACGCGCGAAGTTCTGGGCATGATCAAAATTACAACATTTTTATTGGTAAGCCTTATTTTTTAAAGAATAATTTCATACAAAACTAATAACTTTTCAAATTCTATTGACTTTTTTAAAATTTTGAGTATGTAGAAAACCTCATATGTACTACATCTACAAGTCAAGTAATCAATATTTCCTCCATTTCTAATACAAAATTTTAAAAGTGTTAACAAAATTTTCTTCATTATTCAACAAAGGCTGCTGTACAATAAGTTACTAAATACTAGCCTTAAATGACGATGGTGGCTATTAGTTGCGAACTTTGCTAAATAAAAATGGCGTAACATATTTTCGTCAACTCAAAACTAAATAAATGCTTTTTAATTATTTGTGGCTAAGTTCTTCAGATTTGGATGAATTTTTTAATTAACAATATTTGCAGTTTGTTACTGATATCAATATAATGCCCATAATTTGCCACCTGTATAAATTATTATGCAGGTTTTAAAACGAATAATTAGCCACACTTTAAACTGTTATTTAGTTTTAGTATGATAAAAAATATAAACTAATTAACTTTTAAGAACTTGTACGTGCCTTAACATTTCTGTTGGTGCCTGTTATAATGCATGGTATGTTGTAATAAGTTCAACAAGCATTTATTAGAACAGCTCTGTATACCCTGTTTTTTTTCTGGCCGTCATGTTGTTGGAAACGCACCCTTAAAAAAGCAGGAAATTCTACTCGTTCTGCAACAATGAAATTGAAATCTCCAGGGTTATTACAATACGACTGAGAGCCGGTTTTCAGTCGTCGCTTTGGGCGACACTTTCTGACCAGCTTGCATAGGCTTGGCTAGTTTTGACCATTGAAATGGTGTAAGTATAGTTTAGCGGGCGTTTGTAAACAGAGAAACCAAAATTTGTAGAAATATTCGAGACAACAATCAGCAACACCAGTATACTGTTGTATCCATTAAGGTATCTGTACCAATTAAGGTCATGTACTATCACGTGCAAAAGTAATGACACGCCTAAGATTTGTTATTGTATGATAAACAGCCTTGCAGCAGTCGATGAGTAACTTTCTTATTCTAACTTGTTAATCCTACCTACAAGGTCTTATGGTTATGCCCAAGTTACTCATAGACTGCTGCATGGCTGTTTATCATACAATAACAAATCTTAGGCGTGTCATTACTGTTGCACGTGATAGTAGCTAATAAGGCCATCGTCGATTTTAGCAAAACTAAAAGTAAAATTCTGCATTCACGCCATCTATTATTTAAATTAGCATAAATGTAAAGCCTATAAACAAATTTACGTGCATCGGAATTCTCCAGAGGGCGCCAGAGCATCAGCGTTTTTGAATGGAAGCGAATTGTAAAAGTTGTGAATTTTGAACTGAGTGAACTTGTGGTTTAAACAAGGATTTTTAGAAGTTTGTTTGTGCTCACATCTGGAGTATACTCACAACAAATATACGGTATGTAGACTTAATAAAATTGTTTACAAAAAAAGTGGTAGGATAGAATCTTCCGGGCTTATGTGTGCCTAATAAGGCCAGGCGGGAATTGTGTTGCATTGTTGGTCTTACTAAAAAAAGACAAAATTGCATTTATCTGCCCAGAATGCAGTGATTGATTATAGGTATACACTCGTGGACAAAAAAACTAATAAGGCTAATAAAGCGAATTGACACATGATCGAAAACAATTAAACAATTGATGCTAATTTCGACAAATTTAAAATATTGTGCTATGATTATATTGGTAATACCCCAAGGTAACAGTGTATGCAAGGAAATAGTTTTCTCATAATGGATAAAGATTTTATGGGGCTCCAAACCCTTAAGGTGGCCTTAATTGGTACAGATACCTTATTTGATATTGTTAGTAAACCAGGCGATGCAATTTAAACAAATAACCATCGCAATAAAAGCATTCTTGTGCGATCAATGGGACGTCACATTTCGATTAGCATAACACCAGTAAGTCCAAAGCCTTAGCCGAATCCTTTAATTTTTAATCGACTACAAAACCATACGAATTCCATCTGGGGCATATAGAAAAAAGTGACACAAGAACAAAATATGCAGATTTATATGCAGTCACTTATCTAAATTACACCAAGAAGTTCGGGTTCTTTTAATACTACGATTGTTTCAGAACAACATGCAGGGAATTTTTCTTTTTAGTATACATATCGCCTATGTATACTTTCAAAATAAACGCAATATGTAGGCAACCAACTATACAGCAGCTACACACTAAATGCCACGTCACGTGGTGCATAAAGGTTATGTTTCATGTTTGTAAATAAAAAATAAATCAAAATTAGTGGAATATCAAAATAATTTTAATTCAACGATTATTCTAAAACATAAAATATCAACAATACAAAACAGAAAGGAAAATAAAAACAGCAACAGTTAAAGACTAATTTTTTGACATTAACTTAATTTGATGATTTTTGCCACAGCATGCTAATTTTTTAAATCATCAAATTAAGTTAATGTCAAAAAATTAGTCTTTAACTGTTGCTGTTTTTATTTTCCTTTCTGTTTTGTATTGTTGATATTTTATGTTTTAGAATAATCGTTGAATTAAAATTATTTTAATATTCCACTAATTTTGATTTAGTTTGTATTTACAAACATGAAACATAACCTTTATGCACCACGTGACGTGACATTTAGTGTATAGCTGCTGTATAGTTGGTTGCCTACATATTGCGTTTATTTTGAAAGTATACATAGGCGATATGTATACTAAAAAGAAAAATTCCCTGTAAGACTATGATATAAAAAAAGTAACCTTCGAATCTACCCTGAAGAGCTATTTTACCGTTTTGGAAGCAGTAAAATGGTTAAATTAATTTATATTAAAAGCTTCCGTAAAAACCTCTACCTGCCAAGATCATGCCGTAAAAACATACGCATTCCACCCGTAGCTAATCAGTCAGTTAAACAGTAGTTCAAAGCCTGAGACCAAATTTTGACCAAACAAGATCTTCTTGAAGCGAATGATGAAATTATGAGTGATTGCTTCAGTCCTTCAATAAGGCAGGACTCAATCACATCAACTACTATTTTTTTCTTGTGAGTTTGATGGAAAAACCATTGTACCCATGACGTTTAATTTAAGAATTTACTTGGTACCTTATAGTTTAATAATAGTAAATGAAAATGGAATTCCATAAAATAGAATAGATTCTTCCAGAAACTACACGAAGTCTTCCAATATCATCTGTTAGTTTGGAAAGGCGGGTTAGTCAAATAAAAGGCTAATTAAAGTCAAGTAAAAGGCGAGTTAAAGGAAGATGTCTACAGAAACTGCAAGTTCACCAAGTCTTCGAACGATACCATGTGTCAGTTTGCAAAGACTAGTTAAGAGGCGAGTTAAATGAAGCTACTAGGAAGGAATAACATTATCTGAAATTAAATTTTCTTCAAACATTAGAGATGAATGAGAAAATTTTAAATAATGATTTTGATAATTAGAACCGTTCTTGGTTAAACTTTTGGCTGACTACCAACTAATGTCAAAAGAAAACTAAGTGCTGTGGCTACGTGTGTGAAAGAGAGCAAAATCAAAAGCTACTGAACGAATACTTAGCTAGGTTTTCAAACTTTGCAGATCGGAATTTTAACGAGTTATGTTTTGTTGAGGGTAACCGAAACTTACCAAACCCCCATACAATAAACCTAGCTTTTTCTTTATATACAAATGTAAACACGGATGGTTAATCTTTTGAGAAAAGATGCCTCGAAAAGTTACACTTTAGGGCACATAATGTTCTAGCAATTTGCCACCACATCAATTTAATTTAAAATCCAATAGCTTGCTTCAGTTATGTGACAATCAACCAACTTCATACATCACAATAGTGTTTAGCAAATCATTAATTGTTTAAACTCAACGGTTAACTACCTCAAATTTGATTCACTTTAACAAACACCTAATACGGTTAAGTAAAGCTACACATGGAACTCCAAGAGCGTATCTAAAAAAAAAGGGAAAACCTCGGAGAAAAGTTTTAATTAGGACGAAAAAGGCGTTAGGGAATTTTGACAAAACTTGTTTCGACGAGTATAACCATATTACTTCATTACTCGTCAAACTGTCGGCGATTAAGAATTAATTTTATGCAGGCGAATAAAAACTGATGTAGATTCTTCAGCAAATGCTTAGAGTACAAAGGACTTCATCTTCATCCGGTGTCTTAAGTACCATAAAACTCGCCTTTTTACGAATCCTGTCCAAAAATTACAGCTTCAGCCAGGCCTGTTCATTTCGGTCCACAATAAATATCTCAAAAATCTATATTTACTTGTGGCTATGACTCTTACTTCCTCTCTTCTAACAAAACCTGCACAAGCTGAGAATACAAAGTTTCAGAAAAATTGACAAGGCATTCTTGAACCTCGACATTTTGGGGCCCTTATCTCTATAGGCAAAGTTTTATGATGGGTCAATATATCCAATTCAAAGATTGTAAAATCTTAAGTAGTTACTTAAAGCAACGCTTGCCGAAACGCTTTTCAAAGTTTGAAGAGGTTAGTCAACTGACTTTGTTTTTTGAAATGGTTTCATGCTCCTGCTTGGACAGATACATATTTTATTCATTTACAAACACCCTTCTTAACTCAGCGTTTCAAGTAAAGTCATAGCAGAGATTTAGATAGAGCAAAAAAGTATTTAAAAAAGTTGTTGCTAATCACAAAAATACTCCAAATACGAAGTTTCGCTGAAACATTTCATTTTTTAATTTTCTACATTTTTGTGGGAACTGATAAAAAAATTCCTTATCTCAAATATCAAGTGTGCGATGAACAATCAAAACAATTAAAAATCGTTTGAAACGTCAGCTCACAAAACAATTTACGTGGAATTTTTGTTGTTTGATTAGTGATGGCTGAACAACGGTTAAGTATTCCTGAAAATGTAGAAAAATTAAAGTTAAAATTTATTTTATTGCTGTTTCTAAAATACTATAGATGAATTTTGTAAATCTGGAGTGCCATGCTTGAACAATAAAACGAAATAAACTTACAGCTGTTATAAAATAAATGTTTAAAAAGGAAAGTAGCAAGAATTTTATATATTTAGAAAAAGAATATGCAAAAATATACAGGGTAGTCCATAAGAAAAAATACAAGTTTATGTCATATCTTCAAAACCATTCTTTTTACAAAAAAACTTGGGACACCATTGGATTCCTTTAAAAAAAGTGCCGTAAGAATGTTTTTACAGAAACAAAAAATATTCATAAATAAATAAGTTACGGGGGTGGGTCAAAAATGCATAAAATTGAAAACCACCCTATATCTTCTAAACAGTTCAAGATATCGATGTGCGGTTTTCGGCATTCAGTTTCTCACAAAAATCGGGCTCGTAACATGTAGGTTAGTTTTTTTCTAGCTCCTCTAGAAATTGGTGTTTCCTATCAAAATTGTCAAATTTGGACCACCCTGTACAGAATACATACATTTCGTTGCAAGAAAAATCTGAGTAGCATCACCACAAACATTTTGTTTTTTAGAAAGGGCAATCACGGTGAGTTGAAAATCTTCTTCAAGCGGCATAAATTTATATTTTCCGACAAAAAAAAGGCGAAATCTTTAACTGAAGCTAATGGCACACTTGGTTTTCTCCCACGCCAACTATTAGCAGAACTAACTTGAGCTAGGTTCCGAGAATCACCTTGCTACCTCGACGAAATAATGGAAAATCCGATAGTAACTTACATTTTTAATGGGAGTAACATGCGATAATTTGTGTAATATTGACAAACAGTTGAATGGTTCCAATGCCAAAGATGATTACTGTTGGAAATATCTTAGAAGGGGAATATTATGTTACATGTCGCGCCGTCTAGTGGTGTTATGTTTAACAATGTTATTGTGTGTTGCCTAGCGAGTACTCTCGCATGTACTGTCATGTCGAAAACAAGTATACAAGCGTTCAACGAAGTTACATGTGTTTTTATATTTCTTTCCAATTATTAACAATTACATCTTATTAACAAGTATATTATTTAAATGATTGGAAAGACCAGTATTCAGCGGAGGATTATCCAATATAAAGGCAAGGGCTAATGCCCAAAGGCTGTCGAGGCACATTCAAACTACAAGCTTAACAAGTCGGCAAGAGAACAATTCAGAGGCAATACTACCTTCATGTCGCACCTGATTGGCTGCGAAGTACCTTTATACTTGACGTATTTGGCGTTGAATTGCTTTCTTTTGTTCATACAAAGCTTCAAACCGCCATATTATAACGGAATTCTGAAGGGAAACTGGTCTTCTCCGGGAAGAAAGTCCAAAATTATAACAGAAAAAAAGTCTGCCTTAACAAAAAGTAATGCCAAACGATCCTTATACACCAATGACCACATATTATGTTTTTCATTGTAGGGTTTAAAGCAGAAGAGGTCACACAAAAAGGAAATTTAGACTACTCAGAGTAGTTTTAGATACAACTGGAGAGTATAGGAATGACGGCGGCTTAAGGCTTCCGAAAAGTACCAACAAAGCTAAACATAATTAAGTTAAACTAATTTAATTTGACCACGAGCGATATAACAACGAAACTGAAAGTAAAATGGCAAGCTCAACTTCATCCTCAGACTTTGATGACATCTTCTCTATTGGCATTCCAGAGCCAGTCGAGATTTTAATTGATAAAGACGAAGAGGCAAAGCAATATGCACTATCAGTTTACGAAAGAATTCAGAGAATAGCTATGGATTATTCAATAAAAAATTAAAGATGGAGCGGCCAGGCGGACAGATTAGTGTCGCAACATTCATACATACCACAAGGCTAAGAAGTGGAACGATACCCACCAGGATACCTGATAACAGGCCACTGATCCGCAAGAGGAAACTGAAGCGCAATAGCTAACCACAATAAAAAAAAAAGTTAGCTATCACGGGCTGTAACTGTTATGTACTTCTAGCGGGATACGAAGGACACGTTAAACCGGCCTTCTGAAACTGTTAACGCTGTAATACTAGGACCAAATCATCTTCACTCCCTCCGATGGGTAAATGTTAGTCTCCTGGTACAACACACATTTCAAGAAGGCGCATTAACACCTACAAGGTCTAGAGGCTACTGATTAGCAGAAGGTGAAACTGGAACACAATGAAGAATAGCCAACCGAAATAAACAAAAAAGGGGCTATTATTGAGCTCGAACTGGCTAAAGAATACAAACATATAATTTTAATATTATTTGGTAGAAGAGTTAGTGTTCGAAGTTATCTCAGGTTCGTATCGTGATATCTAAGAAAACACGAAAGTTAAAGCAGAGTTTATGCACTCGCTCCACGCTTCAGGGGGCGTGTTAAATCGGCCTTTGGAAACAGTTAACCCCGCAATACTAGGGTTACATTTCCTTTACGGCCTGTGATGGTCAAAAATTGGCTTCTTGGTGCAACACACATTTGAATAAGGCGCATTAACACCTGTAGAATATGCAGTAACAGTCATTGAGCAGAAGGTGAAAATGGAGATTAGGTTCGCCTCCCGATACCAGCGAAGACGCAGAAATTAATCAGAGATTATGTATTTCCTTCCGCGCTTGGGAAGGCGTGTTCAGTCGCCCTTTAGAAACTGTTAACACCGTAATATTAGGGCTAAATTTTATTCATTAAAGTTGGATAAAAGCCAATCAGAATGAACATGAGCTGTCAGGGGATGCAAACATCTTTTATGGAATTTAATGTTAAAATTTTAACTTTTGTTCGATTACTAATACCGGCGAAGAGAGTATGTACTCCCTCCGCGCTCCAGAGGAGATGTTAGCAAGCCTTTGAAAATTGTTAGCCCCGTGATATTTCGTTCTCGCAGATGGGTAAAGGTTGGTCTCCTATAGAGCAAACATTCCAAGAGGATCGGCTGAAATGTAAGTAATAACAGACCACCGATCAACAGAAAAATGAAGTGCCATGAACAATATATTTAGCACTTTAACCGAAAGTAGTTATGGCTGCTTAATTATTTAAGCTTTCTTAATCCTTTGTTTGGGATGGATTAGTTCCCGTTTTCCAGAGTTTTATCCTTGTAAATTCTTGTTGGTCCTGGCATCTTCTGCAATTTTTGCCCATTCTTTCCTGTTCTTACATTTCTCTTTCCAATTCTTCATTCCTATACTCTTTAAATCATTCACCACATCATTTAGCCATCTCGTCCTGGGGCTACCTCTCCTTCTTACTTCTGTTGGTATCCATTCTGTTATTATTCTTATCACTCTTTTTCTGTCTGCCCTCATTACATGACCCAACCATTTTATCCTTTGCGCTTTAATATGCGTAACAATGTCTTCGCCTTGCATTTGCTCTAGTAATTCGAGGTTCATTCTCGGCCTTAATTCATTTTCTTCTGTCTGTACTGGTCCTAATATCCTTCGTAATATTTTTTTCTCAAATACCTACTCGTAAAGCCTCTTCTTCTTTTTTAGTCATTGTCCATGTTTCTGTTGCAAATAACACTACTGGTCTAATAAGGGATTTATAGATTTGTAGTTTTATTTTGTTGCTTAAGTATTTTGTATTTAGAAACTTTTTATTTGCGTAGTATGTTTTATATCCTACTTGATTTTTTTTTGTTTTGTTGCTTCCACTGTAATTTTTATTGTAAATTGTTGTTCCTAAATACTTAAATTTCTGAACTGTTTCAAAATTATATTCTTTTATCTTCAGAACTTCCTCGTTGATGCTGTTGCTATACTTGAAATATTTAGTCCCTTTTTCACGAATTCTTAGTCCCATTTTTCTAGTTTCTTCTACTAATCTCATAAAAGCTCCTATTAGGCCATCTTTTGTTCTACTTATAATTGTCACGTCATCAGCATACGCAATAGTTTGTATGTTATTCACATTTATTATGCCTTCCAAATCTGCTTCCTTAATTGCACTTTCTAGGGCTACGTTGCATAATGTAGCCGACAACATGTCTCCTTGTCTGACTCCTTCTTGTATTTTAAAGTTGTCTGTTTTTCATTTCCGATTTTCACTACCGCTGTTGTGTCTTTTAGCGTCATTTTAACAAGATTTACAATTTTTTTTTGGAATCCCCATACATATTTATTTTATTATGTTGTCTCTTATCACCTTATTAAATGCCTGACTAAAATCTATAAATAGGATGTGAAGTGTTATGTCATATTCATTTGCTTTTTCCAGTATTTGTTGCATGATAAACAATAGCCAATCACAATAAACAAAAACTGTATCAGACTGTCCAGAGAATATCAAACAAAAAATTAAACATGAAGTATACAAACATCCGACGATGCGGAAATGTTTGAATGGAAAACCATACAAAAAGACAACTTCAAAACCAATAAACAAACACAGCATATGCCGCAAAATTAATAATATCCGATTCTAAAAACGTAGGTCTTTAAGCGGCTGCGAGGGCGAAGGTCTAAAAAAGTATGCATAAATAAAGTACATTTGAAACAACTGTTCATGTTATAATAAAAAATAAAAAATTGAATATACAAAAGATAAAATTCCGACAGCGACTCAAGAGGAGAAAGATCAAGTCAAACCAGCTACATTTGCAGCCTATTAAACAAACCTAACCTGGAAGGAAGAAAATTATCTAAATCTGAGCTAGAAGGAAGAAAATTATACTGTCGAAAGTATGTAAATACAAACTTTCTTAAGAAAAAAAGGCCTGAAACACGGTCATGGAATTTTAGTTAAATAAAGACCCAGGGGCGATAACAAAATGTGCAAACAATAATCACAACTGAATCAATTTATTTTTAAAGACGTTCACACCGCTTAGCTATCGTGTTTCGGTTGTGTGATGGCGACAATATTACCAAAACCATATACAAATACGAAACATCACGGTTAGTCTTTATTTTAATTTTAGACGAGTTTCATGCCACCGCCTCACCGCCACGAGTAGCCACTCAGAGTTATTTATCAAGGGGTTTTTTGCTTGTAATCATCAGGATGTGACTTGCACAACGATGACATACCTTCCTTTAATAAAAATTAAATGAAACTGTCCTGGTTTCAAAGTCAAAATGGACTGTAGCAAATACCGAGCCCGAAGGGAAAGGAGCTACTCCATAAATTTAACAGCCTCGATCTAATTCGGGATAACCTTTACTTCTTAAAAGACGCAAAACCCAATAATATACCTAGCACGGAATTTAAAAAAGCAGCAGAAGGAGCGAAATACAAACATTATGAGAAAGTAGAAGCCTCAATAATTGCGTGAAAAACCAACCTGGCGTTAATGAAATATTTAGATATTTTAGTATTTCCACATTTTTACTAGTCGTTTTGAAAAAATCGTTCATCAGTTACATGATCTAAAAATTAAAGAACGATACTCCCAGTAACAAAATACCTACGACCAACTTACTCACGTCTCTGGATTTTGTCATAATCAAGTTATAATTATCACCACTGAAGGAGATGTCATTTGGCATACAAATAACAAGAAAAATACATCCAAATAAAGTCCTACAGTGATTTCTGAAGCTAAAAGATGTTTAAAATTCATGGAAGACTGAGCGTACTAATTCTTAAATGTTGAGAAGATTGAGAGGGCGCAGGAATAACACATTAAAATTCTGACAAGCTTCTAAAGTTCGACGGAAACGTGACTGATATAACAGGCAAAAAACCAACTCATCTTAATCAACCTTTGAAGTGGAACTTTAGATTAGGTACTCGAACCTATTAATAGACTGTTTCGACACACTTTTATTTAAGGTTAAATGACTTTTTATTCTACAATTCGTGATCATGAAGTTCAAAATTAAATGTTACTAGAACGAAGTCTATTTTATGGTTATAGAATCAAGATATCTTAGATAACTTATAGACAGGATTTGGATTGCGGCACTTGAAAATGTTTCAAAGCGACATGGCTTCCGGCCAAGAATAAGAACTAAATATGATTATTTGGCCACTTTAAGAGAAACACTTGGACTTCCATATATACCGGCCCAATCTGGATGCGTGTTTTACCAAACTCGTAAATATGATAAATAAAAGAATGAAGCAACGTTTTACAATTGAGCTTTGCGAAACTTCTTCGGTACTTCCAATGTGCTTATACTTTAAATTCGGCTTGTAGTCAAAACAGTAACAAATACAGCATCTGAACAATCAGGAAGAAAACATACTTAATAGTAAGCTAAACAAGATGAAGATGGCATTTCTTTAGCTTTAATAAAGCAGTGGAGAGAACTTTCATTAGGATTCAGACATTGGTGGAAGATTCCCAAATACACCTGGGCCATCATCTGAAAATCACTCGCCAAAAACCTACAGGACCTTTTGAAACTCCAAATCTCTGAAGGAGAAAATTTGAAGAGAGAACAATTAGGGAGACAGTCCTTCAAAAGAAGAAGCTCAAGAGCGTCCTCGTTATCTTCTTGAAGTGCAGTTCCAACATATTTACGTCTCCTTTCTCTTCAGCGTCAATTAATGACTAGAAAGAGACCAGAGGAAAAAATACATTATGGCAAGAAAAAGGATAAGCTTGAGTAGTGTTAATCATCACATTGTTATGAAATGAAATATGGATTATGAAAGGAGGAAGAGCTTGGATTATATGCAAAATAGATATCTACAAATGTCTTTACGCACAGCTCAAATTACCTCCAAAATTTTGCTTTTTAACCCATGCTCCTAAAGTTTTAAGAAGCACGCACCCCTTAAAAGAAGTTAGTTATCAGTTGAAGTTGCATTTTAAAACCATGATATACTACATGGAACGTACTTTTTGAATAGTCAAACTAATTAAACGCCATGGAACACGTACTAAGATGGACGAAATTTGTGTATATAAAAGTTCAACTTTAGCAAATTACATCAAAAGAAAATTACACCCTATTTGCAACCCAATCAGTAACAGCTGAATAACAGTAGATTAAAACTCATCCAAAATCTATGTTAGAACATACTCTTAGTTTCTAAGTTGGTTGCTCTCTTCATCCACTTTACAATATGTAACTATGGGTCTGAAAAATGGACAGAAATAACCTTGATTCCGCTACCTGGTATACCTCCTCCCACAATAAGATAAGATTATTTAGGTCCACACGAAAGACTTGTAAAATTAAATTCTGGTCAATGCAGGAAGCAACATCTGAACTGTAGCTTCAGCAAGAATAAAAGACCAACATTAGCCTGAATTTTTAAAAAGTAGTTGATAGATGACGAACGGAAACTTTTGCAAGCCTACATAATTTAATCTTATAAACGACAACTGATCAAACTACCAGTATAGTACAAAATCATAAAGATTGCATGGGAAAAATAGAACAAAAACTTGAAAGTTACGAAACTCTGGAAACCCTAGAGTCGGAAATTCGGAAATTTATTGCTTCCAGAAAAAAGAAGGCCAAAATTAGCACAATTTTTAAATCTGAAGACTAAGATAACGAAAGCTTAAATAAATTTCGATGATTCATTTATTTAAGGACGTTAATATTCACATCAGGAGTTAATGGATTCTGCCCATGCAACAAATTGCCAAAACTGTTGAGGCAACCGCTTTGTGTTGAAAAATATAAAAACGTTTATTGTTCGAAGGCGTAAGAATATTTCCTTGCAATTTGTCACAAATAAAGCAGGTGGCCTTGGAGTGTAAGTGGATATTCCGAAGCAACAGTAACGTAAGCCATGGAGTAACCGGTTAAAAGAGCCGTGGTATACAACATCAAGTTAATAGAGTACTATTATTTCACGGCCAAGCGTTATTTGGCAAAGTCATCGAATCTAATCGTTATTAGATTCTAAAACGCAATTTCTCTCCAGTCACCTGCGTCCTCCTCGTAGAAGTTATGAATCAACTTCACTAAGTCAAGCTTCAAGAACCTCCAAAAAAGGCAAACAAAATAGCATTTTGGTTGGACAATTAAGATAAATCAAACATAACTGAAGCCCTAACAAGATAGAAGGAAAAGAAATTTGATCCGTCAGAAGTGTTGCCAACGAATCAAAAAAACCCAATGCAGAAATAAGTTAAAAACGGAATTGGTACTGAGATCACAACAGCTGCAAATTCGTGTGCCTTACCACGTTGGTTCTTTAATTAAGAAATATTGCATATGGAGAGAGGGCCAGTGGTTACTATGGAGTCAGTTTTCTGTATAAATCCAAGTCCATCGAGTACTTAATTTGTTCCGCCATGTCATCAGGGTAGGAGTTAGTCATTAACTGCACCCTCTCATCAACGGTCCAAGCTTTACAAGAAAATGATATAAAAAAGTCTGTTGGTTTTAAACCCTAATAAGATTGGAGAAGACATTTCATCCGTAATTGATATCGAATGGTATAACAACTATATCTCAAGGAGGAACCGAGGGGTTGAAATTACACTATCTACAAGTCGCTTGCCTCACCATGATTATTCTACTTTACCTAACTAAAAAAGAGTAAATTCATTTACGGCAATGATTTTTCTTCTGCAAGTATGATTTTAAATTGATGCATATGGAGAGAGCGCAGTGGTTCCCATGGAGATAGCTTTCTGTATTTATTATAAAAAATATTGTTATGTAACATACCACAAAATTTGGCGTCTATACCCAGAAAAATGTGCTCTTTTAAATGGTATTATCAAAAGAGGGTGTTGCTATTTAAAAAAACTGATGATGACGTCATAACTCGAAGAGGGATGACGTAATAAAAAATATACGTATACTAAAAAATGCGCATCTAAAAAAGAAAATCGTCGTGTCCGAGCATTATTTTCTTAATTTCCCAAAAAAATTTTATCGAATTTATTCCAACCTTTACGTGCTCACTGTATGTACATACGACCACGGGGATTGACAATCATAGCAGTCATGGCTTTAATCTACCTTCTCCTTATGGTTTGCCTTTGCCTTTCAGACCAAGAAGGAACAATTGCTGCATATGTTTAGCTGACAAAACACCGGAAAATGAGCCCTGGTAATTCTTCATTTAAGAAAAGGCGGTAGATCAAAGTTTACAGAAAATAGTTTATAGCTTTTAGAATGTAGTAGTTTTCGAATGACTGAAAATGTTCCTTCACTTTCACCTTCACAAAAACATATTTACAATATACCAATCCAGGCAGCATTTCTTCATGTTGTTATTACTTCACTTTATAATGAACGTAGTTTCTAGGTTCCTCCAATATTATTCTTGTTAGTTTCGAAATATGTATCCGCCAAAGAAGGGGCGTGTACGATATCATACACAGTGTTGCCAACTTGGTGGAATTTCCACTAGATCTGGTGGATTGAGGACCCCATCTAGTGACTGAATATGGTAGTTAGTGGGATAGTAGAAATTCTGGTGGAATGAGGTTTTTAATAACAGGAATAAATAAATGCATGACGAATTTAAAAGTAGGAGTATTTTGATCATAAGTAAATTCACTATAAAAATTGAAAAATCATTAGTAGGCCCTCTATTAACGAGAGACAGAACTATATTTTGTTAGTATGATTGCCGCTAGGCGGTTCAATGCAAAGGGATTTTTTCAAATTGTTCAAGAAGAAATCGGGAAAGCCCGATAAATGAGTAAAATTAATCAGTTTTTATTTAAACTTTTCGAAGTTTAATTAAAAAATATATGATGTAAATATAAGACATAGGTATAAAAAAAAACGCGTGACCTTAGTTTGTTTGGAACAAAGTTAGTGGAATCTGGTGGATTTTGTTCTCCCATTTCGTGGAATTGAATTTCCCAGCGTTGGAAACACTGATCATACATACAACGCATCACTAACTTGAAGAAAAAATGGGCAAACAGAACTCAGTGGCGAAAGATGGACGAAGATAACCATAAAGTGGGGCTCCTAGTCAGAATAAATCAAGTAGAGGCAGACATTGACCGAGCGCTATAAAAGCAGCCCGATATTGGATAAGAATCCCATATTGGTTAAGATTATTGGAGAATGGGGAGACTGGAGACTGACTGAATTTGAATAAAAAAAATAAAACGTCCTTTGCTGCCCGTAATCTAAAAGAAATTGGAAAAGGTTGCTCAGAAGATGAATCATGGAAAAACTGGAAATAGACTCAGGGGCAACTATGCAAACTAAAATCTTTAGTGCGTGTAGAAACAAATAGAGAAAAAGGAGAGAACATGCTGGTTGAGACTAATCGAGGATAGTCAGATTACACGAGAAAACTAGTCGACTATAAAACTAGTCGACTATGACACTAGTGATACAAAAATCTTCGGGTCTGGTTAGTAAAGAACGAAATGCAGATTGTCAGCATGGCCCGATGATGTTGCAGAGAAAGCAGAAAAATTGAGCACCTGAAAAGAGGCATGGTGGTCCATCAGTAAAATACATGAACCTAATCCAAAAATTCGCCAACAAAATTACCGAACTTCACTTAAAACTAATTTTGAACAGCTAACCAAGAATTTCATAAGGTTTGCATGTGTATGTATGTAGTCGCGCACATGCGAATTCGCTATTAAGATGACGTGTAAATTCAGTGTAATCTTCTCATACTTGTCAGAAACCAATTAGGAAGGAAAAAGGATAAGTTAATCCAGAAAGGCGTATGTGTTTTAATACAAATTTTGAGCGAATTGCATAGTACCATAGCAAATTTGGTATTGAGAAGTAATAAAATAGCTGCCACTATAATTTTCCCAATTGATAAACAGTTCAGTTATTGAAGGACAAATTTGTGAAATCATCAAGTCCTCCCTGAAGAATGTCTGATTCAGTTTCTGCAAGAAGCAAGGAGAAAACGGTTTACGATGTTAGCAAAAAACGCGAAGTCCATGCTTTACGAACAAGACGTGAGTAAAAAATCGGGAAAGCCCATGCTTTGCGAAGAGCGTATGAGCAAAAAATGTGAAGAAGTCGTTGCTTCACGAATAGGATGCGAGCAAAACTTGGGAAAAGACCCTGCTTTAAGAACGGGATGTGAGCAAAAACTGCGGAAACCCCACGCTTTACGAAAAGGATGTTCGCAGAAAATGGGGAAAACCCATGGTTTACGAATATGCTCTAAGCAAAGAAGCTGGAAAACCTATTCTTTAGGAACATGATCTAAGCAAAGAATCTGGAACACCTATTCTTTAAAAGAATGTGGAGGAACCGAGCAAAAAACGTAGAACAGTCGTTCTTTGCAAAATAGGATGCGAGATAAAGCAGGAAGACCCATGCTTTTCGAACAAGATGTGGGCAGAAATTTTTGGAAATCCATACTTTTCGAACAAGATGTGAGCAGAAATTTTGGGAAACACATGCTTTTCGAACAGGATGTGAGCAAAAAACTGTGGGATCAACCTTACTTTATGAATAGGATGTGAGCAAAGAATGTGGAAGAACCGATTCTTTACGAACAGGATGTGAGCAAAAAATGTGAAAACATCAATGCTAAAGTGTGTCCCAAATTGAACGCCGCATTTAATTTTGAAATAAAACAACACTTTTTGCATTTATAAATGAGCAACGGAACTATCTCGCACAACAAAGCGATTGACCCCTAAAAACTTTCATGAATGGTGAGCAGGCGACATTAATAAAAACACAATCCTGATTTGCCGGCAAGGCATTCCTGCATGCTCTAAAATTTATTTTTCATATAAGTGGTAGAAAATTTTACGTCCAAAACATCCTAAGCAAGGCTTTTAAAGTGTTTAAAAACTAATGGGCAGAATTAAAAGATTACAGGGCTAACTCACCCGAAAACCAATTTTGCCTAAGGAGCGCCGAACAGCAATGCTCCATACGATTAAACATCAATATTGAAAAATGTACACAATTCAACATTGAAAGCAAATTTACAACTGGAGCCAATCAGCTCGTCATACTTGCATAGTCAACTTTGGTTATCCAGTCGAAATTTCATGATTACTTAAAAATAAATATTTCGGAAAACTTCCACTGAAGGATCGTATTATAAAAAATAAAATTACATAATCATTATTTAATCTACGAACTTCCTAAAAGTACGGAACAATAAGCGTTCTTTCCAGGAACCGTTACACGTTCCTTTAAAATGAACCGGCCCCCTGACGTACGCTACATATTCGAATACAATGAAAATTAATTTATTAAAAATTACGAAATCATCAATCACAGAAGTGGATGTAAAAAATTAAGTTCCTTGTACCCAGGATTTGTGGGAAAAGCTCGAATAGCATGTAATTTCCGACTTTCCCGAATCTAACGTGAAAAATAACGTTCTGCTTACTGGAAATCGTTTTACGTTTGTATTTTTAATAAATTTATCCCGCGGTTCTAGTAGTTTTATGCATCGTTTTTAGACTGGGTTGATGGATGTTTTAGTTTAGCAGAATGTAGGGTTTCATACAAAGGGTTTAATTTGTGGAGCGTGGGCACAGGGAATGTATACACCGCCCGTTGGCGTTAAACAGTTTAAAAAGTCATTAATTTTTGTCAAGAATTAGGTATGTCTGGTAGAACTATGCAAAGGGAAAAAATATCCAAAATTTTAGTGCAAAATAAGCCAGCAATAAGAAAGAAAAGTAGAAGTTCAAAATAACCTTATTAACGTATTATTAAACCTTCTCATGGAGACCATCTTCGAGTGCTAATGTCAAACCCCTAACTTACAATTAGGTAGCGATAATGCACGGCGCATTAAAACTTGGAGAACGCAAACTTCAGACTTAGCGTATTCCAATCCAGGGCTTTCACATATGCGAAGAGCATCGTTGTGAATTTTCGTAGGTTTACCACATACAAATACATGGTTGGGACACCGAAAAAGTTTTTTTAAGAATATCCATGATAACAAAACAGTTGTAGCTTAGCTGAAGATAAGCCAAATATTTTTCCGTGTTCTGTTATGAAAATATCTTTCAATATTGACGCAGTAACCCTGAGACTGTATGTATTCGAATATCCTAGAATTTTCTACTGATTGCATTTGGTTCCCTCTCCAGCAGGCAAATTGAAGACTTAAAATGCTTTATTTACATCTCCATAGGTTTATTGTGGCAATAATTGCGATAGAAATATGTAAAAAGGGTACGGTATTGGCTGAAAGGAGAAAGCAAAATGTATTCAGGTGGGCCGTAATCATTGAACAAAGTTGAAACAAGCGTTTACAAACCTTATGCCCTATCTTCGTTGTCCTTCATAAATTCCCTCATCAATCCCGTTGTATCACTTTCCTTAAACTATCGAGACTTCCTGAACTTAACAAGTTAATGAATTTCTCACGCAGTTCATACCACGTTTTTCAGCGCATTTGTATAATCATTTTATTCGTGATGAGATATGAGGATGCCATGAATCACGATCTCTAAAGCTGTGATTTGTGTTCAAAAAAGGTTATCCTGCTCATCCTGCGGTTAATCGCGGTGTTAGCAAAATATTCTGTTGCATTGAAGATGTCGCGCTATAGCTTAGTTGATTCAACGTGCGTCTGACCACTGAGACTAAGACTGGCCCGGGTTCGATTCCCAGGGCATTTCTGCTAACAGGTCGTCTTCTTTGGAGTAGAAGTCTACTTGACGCGCACACAGACATATGGAGAGTAGACGACAACGCCCTATAAAAGGCACGCTCTACTTCAAGAAGACGAAGCATTACAGCAAATCTCTTCGTATGATTTGTCTACCCTCTTTCCCAGAATTATTTATTACTGCAGATCATCTACAGCAAGGCAAATACTTTCGAATTTCCTTGTTTTAGATATCTTATTCATGAAAACGCAACTTAGGTGGCCTTAACCCTCCATGTTGCCGGCCATACTCCCTCGCGGAGTGTAAGTGCCGATACCTTTACCTTTGAGACATCTTATTTTACACTATTATTATTATTACCGAAAAATTTCGTGTAATGAATTAGGACAGTAATGTGTAACGTATGGTGCTCAGCATAAGCAGAGAACGAAAACCTTCTGCAAACTGAAACCGTAGTTTCAGATGCAGTAGATAGTATTTGTTTAGTTAAATATTACTTTATCAACTCCTACCATCTAAACGGCAAAAATGACCTGCAGTTAATCTCAAAATGTTTAAGCATGCTGACTAGAAACTCATCACTTTCGGTACCTTCAGTGGAATAAGATTGATTTATTTCGAGTTCCACAGGGGAAAACACACAGGGCTGTAATGAAATTTGTATAAAAATATGAACAAGCCACTTTATTAATTCAGGAAATGAAGATGGCAGAGCAAAGCTACACAACAAAGACGTAAATGCACTGAGGAGAGGGTTCATATCATGATACTATAACTCTTTTAGATATGCTCACGCGCAGGTCTCTGTCTGTCTCGTTGTAGCCGATGACGTAGTTGAGTGACAACGAACGATTATTAGCACGGAAAACGGAGAGTTTGTCTGCAGTTGCAATTATTGCAAATTAACATGGTTTTTTGTGCAGTGGTTAACTGCAACAATAATAACAACAAAAAATGTAAGACGTCAAATAACAAGTGTCGTTTTTTTTCTTTTCCTAGAGAAAAAGTTATTTGCAACGTATGGGTGCAGAAATGT
This sequence comes from Melanotus villosus, assembly GCA_963082815.1. NCBI lineage: Eukaryota > Metazoa > Arthropoda > Insecta > Coleoptera > Elateridae > Melanotus > Melanotus villosus. The sequence goes on from OY720426.1 coordinate 22,055,465, forward strand.
TTCCAAAAACATAAATTTAATCCTAAAACAGCTAGGATTTGTTCGGCACACTTTGTGGAAGAGGATTATTGTTTGAAGAACAGGTTATTAAAAGAATCACCCAGTAAATGGAGATTACTTCCTAATGCGATACCTTCCATAAATATACCGGACACAAATGAGAAAGGCTTAATAAGCGAATTAAAAGTGCAACCATGCGATCGAGACAAACGTGTACAAAGACGTCGTTTGCTAAAAGACATTGACGAGTAAGGATTTCTTTTAAGTAGTTCTGTTTACATGTATTCTATTAAAGTAAATCGACAGATACTAAATATTTTAAAACTAGTTTTCTTATTATTTTGGAGTGGTAATATAATTATTTAACGCTAATTTCACGTATTTTTAGGCATCAAAAATCAGAAGTTAACAATAGTTATTTGTATCACAAGGCTAGAAACTGTCACTTTGCAAGTGCGAGTACGTTTGTAGGCCGAGGTGCAACCGAGGCCTACAAGTACGAGTACTTGCAAAGCAGTTTCTAGGCGTGTGATACACAATATTTTTTCGGCCGATAAAAATACGTTAATTATAAAAAATCATTTTTTATTCAAATATTTGACGTTAGAGAATTTATTTTTCTAGAGAATTTATTTTTCTGGGCGTAACAATGGGCGTAGCAATGAGAGGGCGGAGTCAGTTCGGTTCAGCGCCACCAATCAAAAATCCTAATTTTACTTTCAGGCCTAGGCCTGAAAATAGCATTTTCCAGACGATTTATACGCCTGAAAATTGAGTGTTTCTAGCCGGAGGGCGAAAAAAATATTGTTGACAGTTTGGAAAATAATATAGTGAAAAATACTGTACTAGATCAAGGAGTAGATGTAACTGTAAAGAATCATGCAACAACTCAAACTGAAAGGTATGTAATCTATTTTAAATTTTATAATTTCGATACTTTGCAAATGTTATAAATAATATAAGTACCTACACATATTCCTTTTAGTGCTCACTAGGACAACCTTTTCAAATTGAAATTGCTTGAAGCTGAAAATAAAAAGTTAATTAAAGAAAACAAATTGCTTCAAGAAACAACCGAAAAACAACGTCAAACAATGACTGGAATTTTGACTAACGGCCAAATTCGTCGACTTCAATCTAATGCACAGGTGAAGTGGTCTGTAGAAGATATTGCAAGTGCAATATCTCTATATGCAGCAGGTCCTCGCGCTTATAGATTGCTGAGGAAACGAAAATATCCATTACCAGGTGTCTCTACACTGAGGAGATGGGCAGGAAAGTTAGACGTCCGACCAGGTATAAAAAATCATAATGAATAATACTGCAAAATGTAGAAATCATACTATTTTAGGGGTACTACGTGTGGTACTAAAACTTATGAAAAATTCAGATTTCCCCAAAATGCAGAGAGCCTGTGTACTTTTATTCGATGAAACGAAGATACAAAAAGTATATGACTATGATAGACAAACACATTCAACTTTAAAACCATCAAACTATGTTCAAGTAATCATGGCTCGTGGTATTTCTGGAAATTGGAAACAGCCTATATTTTATAATTATGACTGTAAGGTGACCAAAGATCTTTTGTTTCAAGTAATTGAAGAACTAGAAAATATTGGCTATCCTGTATATGCCATAAACAGTGACTTAGGAGGTGCTAATAGAGGTCTTTGGAAGGAATTAGGCATCTCAGAAAACAAAACTTGGTTTACCAATGTAGTGACTGATAAACGAATACATGTTTTTGCTGATTTACCTCATCTAATTAAACTGTTAAGAAACCATTTTATCGACTCTGGATTTGTAATAGACGGAAAAAATATTAGAAAAAAACCAATTATAGAACTTCTAGAGCATACAAAAGCATCAGATTTAGATATTACTTTTAAGATTAATCCGGATTATTTAACAGTGAAAGGTGCACAGCGGCAAAAAGTAAAATTAGCCACAAAGTTATTTTCCCACACGATTTCAAGCGCGATTTCACGAATGGGTGTTCTGGGTTTATACAAAGAGGATAATAACTGGTCAGCGTGCTCAAAATTCTTTAAAATTGTAAATGATTGGTTCGATATATTTAATTCCAAAGTCCCTGAAACTGATTCACGAAAACGAATGAAAGCCTATGGACTGGCTTTACACGAACAGAATAAAATTTTAGATGAAATGGAAACAATGGTGAATAATTGAGGAGCGTTATTACAAAACTCAACAAGTGCAAAATTGACAAAAATGAGTTGCGCATGTTAATATATATTTTTTTGTGTCCCCGATCGACTGGTGAATTCGGTTTATAGCAAAACTCAATAATGTCCATGCTGTAAGCATTCTAAATTACCGAGGTTCTAAAAAACTCAATAATATAGTAAAAACTTTTCAAAACTCAACAAGTTGAAACTTGCATGATGAGGGGTTTGGTCATATTCAGTATGCATTGTATAGCGATGGAAGGCAGTAGTGTTGATCAAGAAAATACTGAATATGGCTCTAATGTTAAAACTGTGGCAGGTGGCCGTAAATCTCGTAAGAAACAACCACGAAAAAAATCCGAGACTAGGTAAGTATACGAAATTGCTGCAGCAAGAACCAAACTTTGAATGTCCCCACCTAGGATCTACAAAATCAAGCAAAAAGGAATGCCATGGATCAAAACTGACGTTTGCAGATATTGAGAGTATGATTACAAAATGTGGACATTGGCCACAACATCAACAAAGGTTTTTACGCGCATTTTGTTTATAGGTTTCCGCCATCATTGTGTTTCACGTCCCAGTAAAATTGAACAAGATAGGTATATGTTAAAATTTATTCATGTGTCTATTCCACCACCTCGAAAAAGGAAAGAGTGTGATATTTCAAAACCAAAGAGCGTTAGTGTAAAATATACAATCAGGAAACATAGTAATGGAGAAACAGTTCCCGTGTGTGCAAAATTATTTCAGAATATAACAGGTAAGATACTGTCCAAGCTATTTTGCTAGGATTTTTACATCAGAATTTTTAGGAGCATCAGCTAATCGGCTTGCACTTCTGGCCCGTTATTTTTTACATACTGGGCAGAATCCAGAAGAGAGACGGGGAGGAAACCGTTCAACTCTGCAGGATAAGAAAGTTACTGAAGCAGTTGTTAATCATATTAAATCCTATAAATGTCGAGAGAGTCATTACTCAAGGTTGAAAACATGCAGGTCGTATTTACCACCAGAATTAAATATTAAGCTAATGTGGGAGCAGTTTTGCAATAAAAATCGCGAAGGCACAAAGTCTTGTTCTCTTTCCAAATTCAAAACTTTGTATCTGGGTGGCATCAGTTCAACCATCCCATACGCTAAGGCATAATCTAAGCTGCTTCGAACTGCTTCTTCTAAATCATAATTGGCGCCCAATATAGTTCAAGTCTAGCTCGATGATTTGTGCTTCTAATCTTGCTGACTATGTAATCCAGACTCGACCCATGGTGACTCCTCGAGCGGCGCACCACGCTAAGGACGCGTTGGAGAAGCGGTGGTGGCTGAACCGGCTCTTCCATTATTATATTCTAAAATTGTAAACGGGATATACGGTGTGTCCCAGGATTGATGTGACAATAGGTGCGATGGACTAAAAATTTTTGAATTTTATTTTAAGATTGTGGAATTAAGCCCTGCTTGGTTTGTTTAAGAATATTTTCAGTTTTTAAAAAACAAGTCGACCTTCACATTGAAGCGAAAACTATTTTCTTTTCAGGTAAAGTACCCTTTAGGATATTATTTGCGGCAGAAGTGAACTTTGTATCTGGGTGGCATCAGTTCAACCATCCCATGCGCTAAGGCATAATCTAAGCTGCTTCGAACTGCTTCTTCTAAATCATAATTGGCGCCCAATATACGTTCAAGTCTAGCTCGATGATTGGTGCTTCTAATCTTGCTGACTATGTAGTCCGGACTCGACCCATGGTGACTCCTCGAGCGGCGCACCACGCTAAGGACGCGTTGGAGAAGCGGTGTTGGCTGAACCGGCTCTTCCATTATTATATTCTAAAATTGTAAACGGGATATACGGTGTGTCCCAGGATTGATGTGACAATAGGTGCGATGGACTAAAAATTTTTGAATTTTATTTTAAGATTGTGGAATTAAGCCCTGCTTGGTTTGAAGAGAATTTTAAGAATATTTTCAGTTTTTAAAAGACAAGTCGGCCTTGACATTGAAGCGAAACCTAAACAGTAACATCTCCCGTCATCAAAAAAGGTTACTCACTCAATCGCCATTTTGACAAAATTGACAGATTGTTCAAATACAGAAAAGGTAAAAAAGAAATTCAAGAAATCTTAACCAAATTTAAAGCTTTAACAGCCTTGGTTGGAATTACTGAAAACTTCAACAAAAATGAGAATAATGTGAATTGAATTCGTGGGCAAAAGCAGGATGGTTTGCATGGGATCATTCGAGAATCCAAAATTCTTCCTGTTAATAACAATAACAACATTGTTAATGGATACACAATTTCAAATAATTTTTTAGAACAAAATGCTCATGTCGCTGTGTTTTTTCTAACGGGGAAGAACAGTACGAGAAACAGAAATCTCTTCAAAAAGGCAGTTTCTGCCAAGGATAAAATTGGGAGAACTTTAAAAAATCCGTACTTTCGGTAAAATTAAACTTTGTCTAAAATCCACGACGCCCACTTTTCTAAACAAAATTCTTGATAAATTTAATATAAATACAGCTGCTATTTTATGACAAAAAGCTACCAAGCATTTTGGAAATGATATTAAAATGAGAAGATCCTTCTTCACAAGTAAAACGGCACAGTCACATACTGCGGGCGCCAGAAGTACAGAAAAAGATTCGTGGTCTTCGAGCTCTCATTCCAGGAACTTACCAAAGGCATAGAAAATTAATTTAAATACAACGACTGTACAAATAAAATATTGTTTAAAATATATTAGCAACGGCAACTAATTAAAGATTATTATTGAATAAAATATAAAGTACATCTAACAATACATTAGGAAATCCTTCCAAGAGCTAACTTAAACAAGAAGCTTTTACAACTGAAACTAAATCTGCCGCAGGCCACAATTAAACAACCAATTAATCAAAAAGTCGCCAAAGCAGATCAACTAAGCCCCAAATATATTTAGATTTTCCGTCCATTTGAAGAAACTTAGCCCTTCGACATTCATATCAAATACACAAACTTAAATGGTTGGGTTTACGATATTAATATTAACCAAACTAACTCAAATGGTCGAGGCGATGACATACGCTGTGAACCACCGAGGGAGAGGGCATTATATTGAGGCAGACATAAAATTATTTAGAATTAAGAATTGACCAGAAGTATCAATGGGTAGGTATTGGGCCTGACAGGAAAAAAACCTGATCCGGATCAAATTTAAAAAGGGATACTACAACTGTTACTGTAGATCATTTTAAAGTTGACTTAATGAACAACCAGCGTGATGTGAGGCAAGTTATACGAATCACTAATGCCTCATATAATTCGGTGTTTATATTTTAAATAAAGCAGCCCCTCACAGCCCCTGAAATAACTAAAAACTTCTGTTAGGAAAACCATTACAGACATCAACCAAAGCTGAAGATGAAAACGTGCTATGCTAATGAACAAAATTTTTTGAACATGAATATTTTGGACAATTTGCTTAGCCGAAATACTTGTGGAAAAGGACAAGACCCTGAAGAGGGCATACCAGGCTGATCCGTTCTACTCTTGACAATCTGTTCAAAATCTTAACCAAATCGATAGTAAACCGAAATCTTGCTAGAGCACGACCAAATTAGTGGCAATTCAAAAGTTCGTTGGAAAAGGCAACCAAGAAAACAGAACGCCAACTATCCCAGAGGAAGAACCAAGAGGAATCAAGACCTTCACAAGCTTTGAAAGAAAATGTGCTCTAAAATAATGTATGTCCTTAAATAAAGGCATTAAAATTAGTTCCAAAAACATGTACTGAAATTCGTTAAGAATAAAGACAGGGAACTAATACTTCGTGCGATATCCAAACTTGAGAATTTGCTCCGGATAGAAAGACAAGTACATCCATTTACGCATTCGTCTGTTCGTCTAAAGGAGCAGCCGATTTAAAATTGACGTGATTCCTTCATGGCGATTCAATATTTGACAGGTGGCTCCTCAAACTTTACACCAACCGTAACTGGAGAGGCAACATTAACTCGTGGACGGTGCCAGACAATACGTTCACCCCCTGCGATTGTCTTCCTCCTCAGATTCTTTCGACACGAACACTTCTTTTAAACAACGGAAGAAATTTTCGTGCTTCAATTATCACCGGAGAAATATTCCAGTTAAAATTAACGCTCTAATATACATATTACTATCTCCAGAACAGTTTTCTCCTCAGCTTTACTTCCCAGCAACTCTTTTCCTTCCTTAGGACATGGAGAAGCAAAGGCTACATTTTACTTTTGCTTATCCTCTTAATTTTTAATCCCCGAGAGGGTAATTTTTAGCTTCCATAATGCAAATATTAGTGAGACAGGAGTAATAGGTATACTATAAAAAACACCAAACTCTCCAGCTTTTGCTGACAGTGTTAACTTTAATAACACGAAGCAAGCAAGAATTAATGAGAACAACAAAACGTTTAGAAGAAGCTGCTGTTATCGACGGGTCTATAAATAAACGAAATACATGCTTTACTTCCCAGCGCTCTCCTCGGAACACAGGCCTAAGAGGTAGAGTAACAAGGTCCTACACAACACACATCCACACTATACACATGGTGCAGTATGTAGGTAGTAAACGGCGCACCAACCACGTAACTCGCATGACGGGCCGGGTTGTGCATTGTACCCGTAGAACCTCATACGCTAACGCACCAGCCTCGACACCGAAAGGTATAAGAGGTCACAGATAATACATACATACATATACTATTAAATGTTAAAGGAGTTGCCAGTTTCGAAGATCTTTTGACGGTAGACGGAATTCGTTGAGGCTTACGATCTCTTACACCTGACCGAAACGGACGACGAATACGACCGGTGCTTGAGAGAGGCGTCCATTTACAAGGAACCCGCTCGTTTTAGGGACCTTTTCTCGATGCATATGTACGTGTGCTACTGGAAAAATTTCTGGAATCTAGTAGTACTTCTAGTGGTGCCAGCGTTTTTCAACTGTCATAAACATTTTTCAGCTATAATTCGATCGATAGTTGGTACCCAAGAACCCAAGTGAACTAGTTTTATTTACACAGCATTAAAAAAAAGCAATTTTGCGTACAAATTAAAATATCGCGTGAAAATTTGGGTCTTCCGAGTCTTTTTACGATTTCAAATGTGGCCGGTCTAACGCCGAAGTTGTGCGTGAAATGATAAGCGAGATCGGCATGTGACATACCGTGAGATTCAAGCATCCTTGGCCACTGACATGAAACACTATACACGATTTTGCATGACCATTTGAACATATGGAAGCTTTGCAGTGGTTGCATCCGACAGAAGCGGAATTGGTGCAAAGAAATGCTCAAGTAATTCAACCGAGGTCGTTCAAATTTAGTCTACAACATCGTTACTGGTCACGAAACTTGGATTTATTCGTACGAGTCTTAACGTAAACAACAATACACAGTTTGGGTATTTCAAAGTGAGCAGCAACCAGCAAAAGTGGTTCGTTCACGCAGTGCTCGCTTGTTTCTTCGGTTTAACTGGACATGTGGTAACCGTGGCTTTAGAGGATTGAAGAACCGTGAACGCTGATTGGTATAGCACAATTTGTTTGCCGGAAAAGTCATCGATGAAATAAGAATAAACAATCGAAATCGGCGAATTATTCTCACTCAGCACGTCAAACCGTTCATTTTTTATCCAGTAAAAATGTCGAATTAGGGACTCATTTCCCGTATTCACCTGATTTATCACTTTCTTTTTGTTATAAAATGCATGGTGAGCAATTTTCGTCGCCTGGAGCTGCTATTGAAACATTCCGAAAACTGGTTTCTGAGGTACCAGCTTCAGTGTGGAAAAACGCTTCGCAAATTGGATCGAGCGTATTGAAAAGTGTATTAATGTCAAGGGCGAATACATCGAACAACAATAAAGCCATTTACTAAATTTTATGTGCTTCTTCATGTCGTTTACAGAAATTTTTCCAGCAGCCCACGTATACATACTGTGTGTAAATAAAATACAATTGGGGGAATACCCGAATTTTATTTTATCAATACTCTCTGTCTCCGAGTTAAGTGCTTTGAGTTTCAAGTGCTCAGTTCGTGAATCGCAGAAAATTTTAAAGAAATTCTAGTGTTTGTGGTTTTCGAAGGAACTTATTTTAAGCTTTTGTGGATATGTGTTAATAAAGAGTAGGTATGTTCTACTTTTTAAGACTAATTTTTGGAAAGCTAAATTTCAGTCCCAAACTATGTATGATAAAAATAAAAAAAACAACGTTAAAGAGAACATTTATTTCACTGGATGTAGGATGTAGGAGAAAATGGAAAAGGCATTCAGCATTTGGATTGATAATATAGCTGCCAAAAAAGGATTCGATTGGACGGCAATGTCATTAAATAAAAAGCTCTTAAACCGTGTTATAGGAGGGTTAGGTACCTGTATATATACTGCAATTTTGAATATTTCTAGCCTCAAATATCAGAAAAACGCAGTACGTGCTAGGAAAACACCAAGATCTATACAGTTCATGTCTAAACAAAATACGGAAATTACAACAAACAGAACAAATGCATTCGTCTAAATCTACAAAATGGGGTTTTAATGAACCCATAAATTAAAAAAGATAGAATTCTATTCGGGCCTAATTTTAATAGGCTCGAAACTAAAAGAAAGGCAAGAGGAAGATCTAATTTCGGTAAAAATCGGGTAGTAATAATAATAATACTAATAATTTATTTATTTTCCTTTTAGACAATACAAGATCGTATAGGAATAGTCATATACATAAAAAGAGAACTAACGCTAAAGACAAAAAAAGAAAATACAATAACAATAACAATATCAATAACAAGTACGAATTATTACATTCAAAAAACAGTAGTCTCACTGAAGTATTCCCTCATGCTGTAAAATACTTTATCCAAAAGATGGGCTTTTCGCAGCTCTTTAAATTTATGTAATTGACAACAGTCTTTAATGTGGCTGGGTAGGGCATTGAAAACCTTGGGGCCCAGATAATTAGGTGAATTTTGTGCTAATTTTAATTTATAGGAAGGCAAGTGTAGATTGTTTGCTTGCCTGGTGTCGATGTTGTGAATGTCTTTATTTAAAAGAAACCGGTTTTTATTTTTAAAAATATAAACGCAAATTTCAAAAATGTATAGGCTAGCCAAAGGTAATATTTTAAACTTAGGAAAGAGATCTCTACAACTCCGTCTAGTGGATATTTGAGCAATACATCTGATAACTCTTTTCTGCGCAATAAATACATCATAAGCTGTGGTGCACCCACCCCAAAAACAAATCCCGTATCGCAAATGCGAGTCTACTAGAGAAAAATACACATTTATCAGTTGCTTAACATTGAGGACGCTACGTAGATTTAATAATAAGTACCGAGCAGAATTTAGTTTAGAAATGACATTTTGGCAATGTGAGTACCAGCTTAAGCATTCATCCACAGTCACTCCCAAAAACTTTACACATTGGGTATCGTTTGGTAAAGCGTGCCCGTTTAACATAATGGTTACCTTGGAACAAATCTTCTGTTTAGTGTGGAATCTAAGGTACTGGGTTTTCGCTGCGTTGAGGAGCAGATTACTGGAAATACACCATTTGTTCATTTCTGAAAGGGCATTATTACTTAGGGTTTGTAGTGCATTATCGCATTTGATTGAAACAATAAGCGATGTATCATCGGCAAATTTAATAAATCGCGCTGAATTGGTGACGGAGGCCAGATAATAATTTTGCAATAAACCAATTTTGGATATAAGTATGCTTAACTATTTTTAGGATTCTTCTGTTTCCGGACGGTGTATAAGGACCAGAAAATTGGAAGTATTAAAAGATAACAGATTAGTTGAAGACACTCCATTCTCTAATTTAGTAAGATTTCTTATATATGACTTGGAAAATATAATAAATTCAATATTTTTTAATTTAACGTTTGGTTAAATCTTTTTTAGGAGACAGCTGTTTCGGAAACATCAGAGTCTAAAGTATTGCGTTATTTAAGAAGTTTAGACAAATCGGAAGCCAAAAAACTAGAAAAATATCAAGATAAATTGAAAAAAAAATAATGAAACAGAAACAGAAGCGATAAATAATTTAGAAGACTCAGACACAGAACGAAATACAGTTCTATCCGAATCCATTAACTCTGAAATGTCAGTGGTTGTTCCTCTGATTGAGGTATCATTTGTGATAAATTAATTTTGAAAGAAATCTGACTAAACATACTTTTAGAATTTTGCTATTTCTCCGGAGTATAAGCTGATGGAAAAATTAGAATCATCAGAAGGCAATACATTAGCTGAAGATATTCGATTATCTAAAAATGTAATAATAAGATTTATATTTACAAGTTCAATGTTCTTTAATTTCACTATTTTGGTGTTTGGTTTCTTAAATAATTTTTTTAATTAAATATTTTTAGGAGACTATTTTGGAAACATCAGAGTCTGAAATATTACATTCTTTAAAAAGTTTAGACAAATCACAAGCTAAGGAATTAAAAAAGTCAGAAGATAAATTAAAAAAAAATAATGAAATAGAATCCGAAACCATAATTAATTTAGCAGGCGCGGCAGCAGAACGAAATATTGCGTTTTATAAAACAGTTAAGATTTCCATTATTTCAATACAAACTTATTTTTTATATAAACATTTTGTAATAATTTAATATTTAAACAATGTTCTCTTTTAAGAATTCTCAGCAAGAATATTCTAAAAAACCAAATGCAAGAGAGAGGCCAACTATTTGTCCTATCTCTTATGGAGACGTAATCACACATTTTACAAGACACCTATTTAGACATCACCAGGACAATGAACAAGTGATAAAAATTCAAAGTCTATCCCCTAAAAGTAAGGAACGTTTGGCTTTAGTATCAGCGTTCAGAAAGCAAGGATACTTCCACCTCAAAACAGAAAAAAAATATTTTAAATCCAGTAAGAACTTCCAAAAAACCTAACACAAAATATTTTGTATGCATTTACTGCCTTGGACATTACACAAAAAATCTTCTATATAAGCATGTTAAAATATGTAAGCAGAAACCTAGCAGTGAAACAGATCCTGGAAAAAATTGTTTAACCAAAAGCCAAACTTTTTTGGCTACAATGACTTCCAAAAACCAAAACTTTTTAAAATCAGCGCGTATCAAAGAAGAAGTTTTTGGTATAATGCGTGCTGATGAAATCAGCTTAACGGCCAAAAGCGACCCTTTAATTTGTCTCTATGGGGAAGCACTTTTAAATAAGCATAAAAGACAGCAGATTTCCACTGTTATATCAAACAAAATGCGGGAAATGGGTAGATTACTGATAGCTTTAAGAACCATCAATAATTCAATTGAGGTACTGTTTGATGCATTAAAACCAGAGATTTTTGGAGATTTATTATCCGCTACTAAAGAAATTAGTGGCTATGATCCTTTAAATAGATGCTATAAATCTCCATCTTTAGCGCTACATATGGGAACAAATTTAAAAGTTGTCTGTGACATTGCCCTCAAGATAGTGATAGAAAAAAAGAACTTACCTAAGATTCGATGGGAAAACAGAGACACGAAGAAACAAGAAATTAAAGAAACAAAAAAATTAATAGAGGGGCACTGGTGTAATGAAATCTCCAGCATTGCTCTCAAAGTATTAAAGGAGCGGCAATGGGAAAAACCAGCTGCTCTTCCACTAACAAATGATATACAAGCTTTTCGAACATACTTAGGCAAGTTGGCAAATGAGGCGTATGACGAAATGAAAAACAACGTAAATTTAATGACTAATTATAGAATTTTAACCGAATGTGTCGTAGCTTTAACCGTAATGTTCAACAGAAAGCGTATTGGTGATGTACAATATTTAAAAATAATTACATACAACAAGAATCAGGACACAACAAACGAAGAAGCCTTTGTTATCCTTACGATATTAGAAATTAACGTTGTGGTTCCAGCCACAATAAAAGGGAGATGTTTTAGCTATGCAAGCTCATATGCAATTGATAATGACACCATTTCGATGTAATCAACAACCTTCCAAGTAAAAGAAACAAGTATGTAACTTGTTTCATCGGTTATTAAAGACTCGGTGTTATGGTTCTATCAAGAATAAAAGGGAAACACCAGACCGACTACAGTAGTTGTTGACACCAACAAAAATGAGGATATGTTACATGAATGCCATCAGCCATCTCGTTGTAATCAAGAACCTTCCAAGTAAAATAAAGAACAATACAACATGTATCGTCGGTTGTTAAAGACTCCGTCTTGTAGTTCTATCCAGAATAAAAGGGAAATACAAGCCGGGGTCATCGGCTATCAACTATCAATTCATCTGCCATCTTGATATAATCAGGAATCTTCCAAGTACAAGAAAGAACAAGCATGGTAGGTTATCCCTGTGCTATTAGAGATTAATCTTGTCGTTCGATCCACAATAAAAGGGGGAGGGTTTTAACTATGACCTTCGGCCTTCTTCGTGTAATCAAGAACCTTCAAGTACGAGAAATAACAAGCATGGTACCGTCGTTGTCCTTGTGATATCAAAGACAAATTTTATGATACTACTAACAAAAAAAAAAGGTTAGCAAACCCATACACAACTGCCAATAACGCAGACAGAAATCAGATTGTAATGAAGATTATAATCGAATTTAGTTTTAGAGTGAGGACCACCAAAGTTTTCGATCTTGAGGGCAACAAGGAGAAAGAGATTTCAAAGTTTTTTTGTCCATTCTGAATATCACATTCCGGGGTACAGGTTTTACCGCAGTAACTTTTATTCCAGTATACAGCTATAGTTGATGGTATGTTAGCTGATGTGACTAGCCAGAGATATTTTAAGTTACGGGGGTCGATACTTGATGGAACCAATAATTTTAGTCATTTGATGACACGGCCGCGCCATTTGAAAGAATGGGAACAGAACTTCAAGGCTATTAACATGAATAGGGTGGTGGACGTTACGCTCTCAGACTGTTTTGATGGTCTGGTTTTTAATGTAAATCACTTGCAACGTACGAACCCTGTTTGTGATAGGAGCAAAGTATGAGTATACTTTAAATTGGATCCCGTACAACAATTCATTGGAGCTCACCATAGTGCTTGGCCTGTTAATAGTTTTTATTCTACAATCAAATAAATTTAATTAAATTCCAGACTGGAAGCGGAGAAGGCGTTGATAGTTATATCCGTAGGCGTAGGTTTGAAGTTAAGATAGCAATTTAGGCGATGAGACACAGTTGGCGCAGGTGTTTACTCCAGGACCGCTAAAGCCACTTACCTGTAATACTGAATTCAGGTTGTCATGTTAACAGTACTTGTATTAGTCCGTCAAATCTCAAAAGTGAACGCACAGAATGTCATACAGAAGAAAATGCAATCCAGAAGAGAATACAGCCCAAAAGAGACTTCAACCCGAAAGGGAATTCAATCTAGCAGAGAATGCAATTCCGATTTTTTGTTTCAAACCATTGGGTTGAAAGAAGGGTTAATTTTGGGTGACAACCCCTGTATTTACTTGGATGCTTGTAAAAGCATCAGTAAGTTATTCAAATCATAGCAATGGCTTAACTTAATCCTTCGTCATTGTGTAATTTCAAAAAAGCCTAGGCGGACGAGGTTATCTGACAGGAGAGCCAGTCGAGTCGGTGACAGAGGCGGCTGAAACCCTTGAACATATAAATTAACAGACAATATACACATCAACGGGAAATAAGTACATATACGAGGTGAAATGACGAATGCTAATACAGTAAATTTAGTTTCTCAACCCTAACTTACGAAAATCGATAACCCTACAGATATTGGCTACTAAAGAATGTCCATGCTTGATCGACTAATTACAAATAGGATATATTAGGTTACGTGCCCGCTTTGGCATTTCGACTATTTTTTTTTGGTCCAGTACCCTTAACGAATTGCAGTAGGTTTTGTACAAGAGTCCTCCTGTGTAAATGCTGTTCCAGGAACAGTATCCCCGAAGGGCTATTGTCTCCTGGAATGTAGTACTGTACAATCGAAGATTTTGTGCGGGTGTGTTTCTTCTTCTTCTTCTTCACATAATCTACAGGGTATGTCCTTTGTATACTCCCATTTTATGAAGGTGTTTTCCCAGATGGCAGGATCCTGTTAAAAGTCCTACCAACTGTCTTATCTCAAATAGTCCTGGATGGAATACGTCGTACTTATCTTCTTCCATGCTTTTACTGCTGTTTGAATGCTGCGTTTGGGTTTACCAAATACAGGTTTTGCACTCAATAAAATATAATACAATACAATACAATACATTTTGTGAGGACGTTTGCTTTTTCGTTTCCCTCCACTACGGAATGTATTAAGTTCAACTTGAACAAGGAACTAACAACTCTAAGCGAGTACAGCGCGGTTACAGCTGCCTTACCATGATCAAAACGAACCGATTTAAGGTCGTTATGTAAGTCTTTTCCGTAGTAGTTGTTGTGTTTTGTAATATGCTAAACTATCCAAACTTACCAAGAATCACACACTATCATTCTGTTTAATTACATGGTGGTAGTGCAAATGTCTACGAAGAAAGTTGAACGATGGAACAAAATAGTACACAACTTAAATGAAAGTCCGAAAAACCTAGATCGCAGATACGTCCTGTTTCTACAGCAAAGCGGTCCATGTTTTCGATGTTATCCTTCATTGTTTGTTGTTTCAAGACACGCTCGTTTTCCCTCTTTTGGACAAACGCAATATTTTGCCCTGTTGTATACTTAATGACCTTTTGAATGCTTTTGACTCTTTGATCTGTCTTCCTAAGGTTGTTTCTGTTCTGGTGGCATTCTCTCCCAGTGTGGCCCCGCAGCCATAGCGACAGCTTGCATATTCTCAAAGCTTCTGGGTTGTTTTGCTTTAAAATCCATCATGAAGTAGTAAACAAACTGACGACGCGGTTTTTTTTTTTCATTTTGTCGAAGTTTCAACAAAATTGTCTTGTTTAAAGGTATTGGCTGTGGTCCTTCTCTGCTTCTTAAGTTACGCCAGTTGTTTCTGCAACGTAAGCAATTTTTGTTAAAATGAAACAAAAAACCTTCTGAATTTGGTTCTAAAAAGATAACATATTGAATAAGATTACTTTTGCATACCTTTGTGGTTAGCTCCATAGAAACTCAAGGGCCAAGACAAGAAATGGAAATGCTGTTTTCGCCATAAAACAAGTGCCGTAAAAATTTGATGTCATATATAGAAAAATCTAAACTTCGTTCTCAGTAAGCTGAAGTAGTAGTACAGAACAATCCCTAAAACTTCAATTTTAAGCTGCAAAGAAGCGTAAAGAATTGGAATTCAAACAGAAAAAAATATCTCGAGAAATATGATGTGGCTATAACCCTCCATACTGCCTGGAAAGATGACTGATAGCCCAAGGAACCATAAACCAAGATGGAATGCCTTTTATCAGTAAGCATGACATGCTTCCACTATTTTTACCAGATTTAGGCAGTTCTCATAACAGAAAAAAGGCTCTAACTTGGTTTGAAGATGGATTTAGTTGAGAAAGAAAGAAATTTTCCGGTGTTTTGTGGCCTATTGAAAAACATCGACCAATCGAACTTGAGTGGAACATTAAAAATGAGGAAATTCAAACACAAATTAGGGTTAGCATTTTAGAAGATGAATGATGTCGTACGTAATCCTAAATGCAAACGTCCAAGAAAAGTTTCGCGATAAAGGCAACATATATTTTCTTTATTTTGCATAATTTACTAATAACTTAAGTTACGTTGTAAACCAAAATTGTATTAAATTCCTTTGAATTGCCTAAGTCAATGATGTGATAGTCCTTCAATGGCCGGAATCCTTTACTGCGACCATAATTGGCTGTTGCGATTTCTTCATTTCTAGTATAATGTGGATAGTCACATACACGCAAGTCTTGGAAAAGCAAGAGCTAGAAAACATTGGTAATACTACAAACGCAGTAACTTCATCAAAACCTGAACATCTTAAAATTTTGTTAGTCTGCTGGAGGCTACAGTAAAGTGAAGTACTGCTATCAAGAAGCACGAAGGCTTTATAAAAATTCGCCATCCTACTACCAAAAACAAGAATTTATCACTTTCCTACTAGAAATACTGGCAACTTTCATTGGTAATTCTGCGAAAGGCCCTGGAAATGCTATGCCAAAAGAGTAGTGCAGTTTCTCCCTGCGCAAACAAGCTAGCCTGTTTCAGATTAGACATACACGCTATACCTAAATTTCCGTAGAAAATATAAGAACTTAGCTTCGAGGATAGACCAAGGGTACCTTAAGTAATTCTGTCAAATAGCCAAGCTGCCTAGTGCTCTAAGGTCACATCCAGATTACTATGGGGAATACCTTGAAGAACACAATGATCTGACCGATGAACCCTCTGTGTGCTAGAAGCGAAAAAGCAGGGAGAGCAAAACGTGGATCAAGTTGAAGACACATGGGTATTTAGTTCTAATTTAATAAAGTTGCCCAGTATAGAAATACAGCAAAAAATGACCCACACCTAAGAGAACCTCCAGAGCCACTGTTCTATTTATGGAGGTGCTGATGCATTTAATAACCGCTAACCAAACTCTTGCTGTTGAATCGATGTAGTTAAATGAAGTTGTTTTAAAAGTAATGCATGTGCTGTATGGTAAAGTATTAAAGTGAAGAAGAAATTAGGACAATAGCACCATACTTAGCTCTTACAAAAGGTATGCCAATTTAACAGGATACCCTAAAACACTCATCGAAATCTAGGGAACGCAAAAGTAGAAGAGGTTATAACAACATTGTCATGAGAAACCGACCAGATCTGCTGGTTTTTTTCCCTTCAATCCAAAGGCACGTCTTTACAGTCAATCCTGAACATGGCACTACATCGATCCCTATCTTATTCTGCTCGTATCCAATTCAAGCCTGCAGTCAATTTCAGGTCCAAAGCATTGGTGCATACCCTCTTTTTCTCTTGCCTGAAGGAGCAGTCATATCAGATCCTCGCGAGTCACTATCATGGCTTTACAAACTTTTCTTGAATAATCTAATGTTGTTTGATGATTTGAAGTATTGATTACTGAATTATTTGAAAATGTTTAATGCATTCAATATTTCCGAGAAAGAGTACAAGTAATCAGTAACTTCGCTTGAAATTTTGTGGATAATACCACGTAGCAGTATAAATTTTTTGAAACTAAACGTTTTGACGCGTCAATAAACGTCATCAACATTGACAATAGGTGCGATGAACTAAAAATGTTTGAATTTTATTTTAAGATTGTGGAATTAAGCCCTGCTTGGTTTGAAGAGAATTTTAAGAATATTTTCAGTTTTTAAAAAACAAGTCGACCATGACATTGAAGCGAAACCTATTTTCTTTTGAAGTAAAGTACCCTGCTTTAGGGTATCATTTGCGGCAGAAGTGAACTTTGTATCTGGGTGGCATCAGTTCAACCATCCCATGCGCTAAGGCATAATCTAAGCTGCTTCGAACTGCTTCTTCTAAATCATAATTGGCGCCCAATATACGTTCAAGTCTAGCTCGATGATTGGTGCTTCTAATCTTGCTGACTATGTAATCCAGACTCGACCCATGGTGACTCCTCGAGCGGCGCACCACGCTAAGGACGCGTTGGAGAAGCGGTGGTGGCTGAACCGGCTCTTCCATTATTATATTCTAAAATTGTAAAAGGGATATACGGTGTGTCCCAGGATTGATGTGACAATAGGTGCGATGGACTAAAAATGTTTGAATTTTATTTTATGATTGTGGAATTAAGCCCTGCTTGGTTTGAAGAGAATTTTAAGAATATTTTCAGTTTTTAAAAAACAAGTCGGCCATGACATTGAAGCGAAACCTATTTTCTTTTGAGGTAAAGTACCCTGCTTTAGGGTATTATTTGCGGCAGAAGTGAACTTTGTATCTGGGTGGCATCAGTTCAACCATCCCATGCGCTAAGGCATAATCTAAGCTGCTTCGAACTGCTTCTTCTAAATCATAATTGGCGCCCAATATACGTTCAAGTCTAGCTCGATGATTGGTGCTTCTAATCTTGCTGACTATGTAATCCAGACTCGACCCATGGTGACTCCTCGAGCGGCGCACCACGCCAAGGACGCGTTGGAGAAGCTGTGGTGGCTGAACCGGCTCTTCCATTATTATATCCTAAAATTGTAAAAGGGATATACGGTGTGTCCCGGGATTGATGTGACAATAGGTGCGATGGACTAATAATTTTTGAATTTTATTTTAAGATTGTGGAATTAAGCCCTGATTGGTTTGAAGAGAATTTTAAGAATATTTTCAGTTTTTAAAAAACAAGTCGGCCTTGACATTGAAGCGAAGAAAATATTTTCTTTTCAGTTAAAGTACCCTTTACGGTATTATTTGCGGCAGAAGTGAACTTTGTATCTGGGTGGCATCAGTTCAACCATCCCATGCGCTAAGGCATAATCTAAGCTGCTTCGAACTGCTTCTACTAAATCATAATTGGCGCCCAATATACGTTCAAGTCTAGCTCGATGATTGGTGCTTCTAATCTTGCTGACTATGTAATCCAGACTCGACCCATGGTGACTGCTCGAGCGGCGCACCACGCCAAGGACGCGTTGGTGGCTGAACCGGCTCTTCCATTATTATATTCTAAAATTGTAAAAGAGATATACGGTGTGTCCCAGTATTGATGTGACAATAGGTGCGATGGACTAAAAATTTTTGAATTTTATTTTAAGATTGTGGAATTAAGCCCTGCTTGGTTTGAAGAGAATCTTAAGAATATTTTCAGTTTTTAAAAAACAAGTCGGCCTTGACATTGAAGCGAAAACTATTTCCTTTTCAGGTAAAGTACCCTTTAGGGTATTATTTGCGGCAGAAGTGAACTTTCTATCTGGGTGGCATCAGTGCAACCATCCCATGCGCTAAGGCATAATCTAAGCTGCTTCGAACTGCTGCTTCGAACTGCTTCCTCTAAATCATAATTGGCGCCCAATATACGTTCAAGTCTGGCTCGATGATTGGTGCTTCTAATCTTGCTGACAATGTAATCCAGATTAGACCCATGGTGACTCCTCGAGCGGCGCACCACGCTAAGGACACGTTTGATGTGACTATAGGTGCGATGGACTAAAAATTTTTGAATTTTATTTTAAGATTGTGGAATTAAGCCCTGCATGGTTTGAAGAGAGTTTTAAGAATATTTTCAGTTTTTAAAAAACAAGTCGGCCCTGACATTGAAGCGAAAACTATTTTCTTTTGAGGTACAGTACCCTTTGGGGTATTATTTGCGGCAGAAATGAACTTTGTATCTGGGTGGCATCAGTTCAACCATCCCATGCGCTAAGGCATAATCTAAGCTGCTTCGAACTGCTTCCTATAAATCATAATTGGCGCCCAATATACGTTCGAGTCTAGCTCGATGATTGGTGCTTCTAATCTTGCTGACTATGTAATCCAGATTAGACCCATGGTGACTCCTCGAGCGGCGCACCACGCTAAGGACGCGTTGGAGAAGCGGTGGTGGCTGAAGCGGTGGTGGCTGAACCGGCTCTTCCATTATTATATTCTAAAATTGTAAAAGGGATATACGGTGTGTCCCGGGATTGATGTGACAATAGGTGCGATGGACTAAAAATTTTTGAATTTTATTTTAAGATTGTGGAATTAAGCCCTGCTTGGTTTGAAGAGAATTTTAAGAATATTTTCAGTTTTTAAAAAACAAGTCGGCCTTGACATTGAAGCGAAGAAAACTATTTTCTTTTCAGGTAAAGTACCCTTTACGGTATTATTTGCGGCAGAAGTGAACTTTGTATCTGGGTGGCATCAGTTCAACCATCCCATGCGCTAAGGCATAATCTAAGCTGCTTCGAACTGCTTCTTCTAAATCATAATTGGCGCCCAATATACGTTCAAGTCTAGCTCGATGATTGGTGCTTCTAATCTTGCTGACTATGTAATCCAGACTCGACCCATGGTGACTCCTCGAGCGGCGCACCACGCTAAGGACGCGTTTGATGTGACAATAGGTGCCATGGACTAAAAATTTTTGAATTTTATTTTAAGATTGTGGAATTAAGCCCTGCTTGGTTTGAAGAGAATTTTAAGAATATTTTCACATTTTTTAAAAAACAAGTCGGCCTTGAAATTGATGCGAAAACTTTTTCCTTTTCAGGTAAAGTACCCTTTAGGGTATTATTTGCGGCAGAAATGAACTTTCTATCTGGGTGGCATCAGTGCAACCATCCCATGCGCTAAGGCATAATCTAAGCTGCTTCGAACTGCTTCTTCTAAATCTTAATTGGCGCCCAATATACGTTCAAGTCTAGCTCGATGATTGGTGCTTCTAATCTTGCTGACTATGTAATCAAGACTCGACCCATGGTGACTCCTCGAGCGGCGCACCACGCTAAGGACGCGTTGGAGAAGCGGTGGTGGCTGAACCGGCTCTTCCATTACTATACTCTAAAATTGTAAAAGGGATATACAGTGTGTCCCGGGATTGATGTGACAATAGGTGCGATGGACTAAAAATTTTTGAATTTTATTTTAAGATTGTGGTATTAAGCCCTGCTTGGTTTGAAGAGAATTTTAAGAATATTTTCAGATTTTAGAAAACAAGTCGGCCTTGACATTGAAGCGAAAACTATTTTCTTTTCAAGTAAAGTACCCTTTAGGGTATTATTTGCGGCAGAAGTGAACTTTGTATCTGGGTGGCATCAGTTCAACCATCCCATGCGCTACGGAACAATCTAAGCTGCTTCGAACTGCTTCCTCTAAATCATAATTGGCGCCCAATATACGTTCGAGTCTAGCTCGATGATTGGTGCTTCTAATCTTGCTGACTATGTAATCCAGATTAGACCCATGGTGACTCCTCGAACGGCGCACCACGCTAAGGACGCGTTGGAGAAGCGGTGGTGGCTGAAGCGGTGGTGGCTGAACCGGCTCTTCCATTATTATATTCTAAAATTGTAAAAGGGATATACGGTGTGTCCCAGGATTGATGTGACAATAGGTGCGAGGACTAAAAATTTTTGAATTTTATATTAAGATTGTGGGATTAAGTCCTGCTTGGTTTGAAGAGAAATTTAAGAATATTTTCAGATTTTAGAAAACAAGTCGGCCTTGACATTGAAGCGAAAACTATTTTCTTTTCAGGTAAAGTACCCTTTAGGGTATTATTTGCGGCAGAAGTGAACTTTGTATCTGGGTGGCATCAGTTCAACCATCCCATGCGCTAAGGCATAATCTAAGCTGCTTCGAACTGCTTCTTCTAAATCATAATTGGCGCCCAATATACGTTCAAGTCTAGCTCGATGATTGGTGCTTCTAATCTTGCTGACTATGTAATCCAGACTCGACCCATGGTGACTCCTCGAGCGGCGCACCACGCTAAGGACGCGTTGGAGAAGCGGTGGTGGCTGAACCGGCTCTTCCATTATTATATTCTAAAATTGTAAAAGGGATATACAGTGTGTCCCGGGATTGATGTGACAATAGGTGCGATGGACTAAAAATTTTTGAATTTTATTTTAAGATTGTGGAATTAAGCCCTGCTTGGTTTGAAGAGAATTTTAAGAATATTTTCAGTTTTTAAAAAACAAGTCGGCCTTGACATTGAAGCGAAAACTATTTTCTTTTCAGGTAAAGTACCCTTTAGGGTATTATTTGAGGCAGAAGTGAACTTTGTATCTGGGTGGCATCAGTTCAACCATCCCATGCGCTAAGGCATAATCTAAGCTGCTTCGAACTGCTTCTACTAAATCATAATTGGCGCCCAATATACGTTCAAGTCTAGCTCGATGATTGGTGCTTCTAATCTTGCTGACTATGTAGTCCAGACTCGACCCATGGTGACTCCTCGAGCGGCGCACCACGCTAAGGACGCGTTGGAGAAGCGGTGGTGGCTGAACCGGCTCTTCCATTATTATATTCTAAAATTGTAAAAGGGATATACGGTGTGTCCCAGGATTGATGGGACAATAGGAGCGATGGACTAAAAATTTTTGAATTTTATTTTAAGATTGTGGAATTAAGCTCTGCTTGGTTTGAAGAGAATTTTAAGAATATTTTCAGTTTTTAAAAAACAAGTCGGCCTTGACATTGAAGCGAAAACTATTTTCTTTTCAGGTAAAGTACCCTTTAGGGTATTATTTGCGGCAGAAGTGAACTTTGTATCTGGGTGGCATCAGTTCAACCATCCCATGCGCTAAGGCATAATCTAAGCTGCTTCGAACTGCTTTTTCTAAATCATAATTGGCGCCCAATATACTTTCAAGTCTAGCTCGATGATTGGTGCTTCTAATCTTGCTGACTATGTAATCCTGACTTGACCCATGGTGACTCCTCGAGCGGCGCACCACGCTAAGGACGCGTTGGAGAAGCGGTGGTGGCTGAACCGGCTCTTCCATTATTATATTCTAAAATTGTAAAAGGGATATACGGTGTGTCCCGGGATTGATGTGACAATAGGTGCGATGGACTAAAAATTTTTGAATTTTATTTTATGATTGTGGAATTAAGCCCTGCTTGGTTTGAAGAGAATTTTAAGAATATTTTCAGTTTTTAAAAAACAAGTCGGCCATGACATTGAAGCGAAACCTATTTTCTTTTGAGGTAAAGTACCCTGCTTTAGGGTATTATTTGCGGCAGAAGTGAACTTTGTATCTGGGTGGCATCAGTTCAACCATCCCATGCGCTAAGGCATAATCTAAGCTGCTTCGAACTGCTTCTTCTAAATCATAATTGGCGCCCAATATACGTTCAAGTCTAGCTCGATGATTGGTGCTTCTAATCTTGCTGACTATGTAATCCAGACTCGACCCATGGTGACTCCTCGAGCGGCGCACCACGCTAAGGACGCGTTGGAGAAGCGGTGGTGGCTGAACCGGCTCTTCCATTACTATACTCTAAAATTGTAAAAGGGATATACAGTGTGTCCCGGGATTGATGTGACAATAGGTGCGATGGACTAAAAATTTTTGAATTTTAGTTTAAGATTGTGGTATTAAGCCCTGCTTGGTTTGAAGAGAATTTTAAGAATATTTTCAGTTTTTAAAAAACAAGTCGGCCTTGACATTGAAGCGAAAACTATTTTCTTTTCAGGTAAAGTACCCTTTAGGGTATTATTTGCGGCAGAAGTGAACTTTGTATCTGGGTGGCATCAGTTCAACCATCCCATGCGCTAAGGCATAATCTAAGCTGCTTCGAACTGCTTCTTCTAAATCATAATTGGCGCCCAATATACGTTCAAGTCTAGCTCGATGATTGGTGCTTCTAATCTTGCTGACTATGTAATCCAGACTCGGCCCATGGTGTCTTCTCGAACGGCGCACCACGCTAAGGACGCGTTGGAGAAGCGGTGGTGGCTGAACGGGCTCTTCCATTATTATATTCTAAAATTGTAAAAGGGATATACGGTGTGTCCCGGGATTGATGTGACAATAGGTGCGATGGACTAAAAATTTTTGAATTTTATTTTAAGATTGTGGAATTAAGTCCTGCTTGGTTTGAAGTGAATTTTAAGAATATTTTCAGTTTTTAAAAAACAAGTCGGCCTTGACATTAAAGCGAAAACTATTTTCTTTTCAGGTAAAGTACCGTTAAGGGTATTATTTGCGGCAGAAGTGAACTTTGTATCTAGGAGGCATCAGTTCAACCCTCCCATGCGCTAAGGTATAATCTAAGCTGCTTCGAACTGCTTCTTCTAAATCATAATTGGCGCCCAATATACGTTCAAGTCTAGCTCGATGATTGGTGCTTCTAATCTTGCTGACTATGTAATCCAGACTCGACCCATGGTGACTCCTCGAGCGGCGCACCACGCTAAGGACGCGTTGGAGAAGCGGTGGTGACTGAACGGGCTCTTCCATTATTATATTCTAAAATTGTAAAAGGGATATACGGTGTGTCCCGGGATTGATGTGACAATAGGTGCGATGGACTAAAAATTTTTGAATTTTATTTTAAGATTGTGGAATTAAGTCCTGCTTGGTTTCAAGTGAATTTTAAGAATATTTTCAGTTTTTAAAAAACAAGTCGGCCTTGACATTAAAGCGAAAACTATTTTCTTTTCAGGTAAAGTACCGTTAAGGGTATTATTTGCGGCAGAAGTGAACTTTGTATCTAGGAGGCATCAGTTCAACCCTCCCATGCGCTAAGGTATAATCTAAGCTGCTTCGAACTGCTTCTTCTAAATCATAATTGGCGCCCAATATACGTTCAAGTCTAGCTCGATGATTGGTGCTTCTAATCTTGCTGACTATGTAATCCAGACTCGACCCATGGTGACTCCTCGAGCGGCGCACCACGCTAAGGACGCGTTGGAGAAGCGGTGGTGGCTGAACCGGCTCTTCCATTATTATATTCTAAAATTGTAAAAGGGATATACGGTGTGTCCCGGGATTGATGTGACAATAGGTGCGATGGACTAAAAATTTTTGAATTTTATTTTAAGATTGTGGAATTAAGTCCTGCTTGGTTTGAAGTGAATTTTAAGAATATTTTCAGTTTTTAAAAAACAAGTCGGCCTTGACATTAAAGCGAAAACTATTTTCTTTTCAGGTAAAGTACCCCTTAGGGTATTATTAGAGGCAGAAGTGAACTTTGTATCTGGGTGGCATCAGTTCAACCATCCCATGCGCTAAGGCATAATCTAAGCTGCTTCGAACTGCTTCTTCTAAATCATAATTGGCGCCCAATATACGTTCAAGTCTAGCTCGATGATTGGTGCTTCTAATCTTGCTGACAATGTAATCCAGATTAGACCCATGGTGACTCCTCGAGCGGCGCACCACGCTAAGGACACGTTTGATGTGACAATAGGTGCGATGGACTAAAAATTTTTGAATTTTATTTTAAGATTGTGGAATTAAGCCCTGCTTGGTTTGAAGAGAATTTTAAGAATATTTTCACATTTTTTAAAAAACAAGTCGGCCTTGAAATTGATGCGAAAACTTTTTCCTTTTCAGGTAAAGTACCCTTTAGGGTATTATTTGCGGCAGAAGTGAACTTTCTATCTGGGTGGCATCAGTGCAACCATCCCATGCGCTAAGGCATAATCTAAGCTGCTTCGAACTGCTTCTTCTAAATCATAATTGGCGCCCAATATACGTTCAAGTCTAGCTCGATGATTGGTGCTTCTAATCTTGCTGACTATGTAATCAAGACTCGACCCATGGTGACTCCTCGAGCGGGGCACCACGCTAAGGACGCGTTGGAGAAGCGGTGGTGGCTGAACCGGCTCTTCCATTACTATACTCTAAAATTGTAAAAGGGATATACAGTGTGTCCCGGGATTGATGTGACAATAGGTGCGATGGACTAAAAATTTTTGAATTTTATTTTAAGATTGTGGTGTTAAGCCCTGCTTGGTTTGAAGAGAATTTTAAGAATATTTTCAGTTTTTAAAAAACAAGTCGGCCTTGACATTGAAGCGAAAACTATTTTCTTTTCAAGTAAAGTACCCTTTAGGGTATTATTTGCGGCAGAAGTGAACTTTGTATCTGGGTGGCATCAGTTCAACCATCCCATGCGCTACGGAACAATCTAAGCTGCTTCGAACTGCTTCCTCTAAATCATAATTGGCGCCCAATATACGTTCGAGTCTAGCTCGATGATTGGTGCTTCTAATCTTGCTGACTATGTAATCCAGACTCGACCCATGGTGACTCCTCGAGCGGCGCACCACGCCAAGGACGCGTTGGTGGCTGAACCGGCTCTTCCATTATTATATTCTAAAATTGTAAAAGAGATATACGGTGTGTCCCAGTATTGATGTGACAATAGGTGCGATGGACTAAAAATTTTTGAATTTTATTTTAAGATTGTGGAATTAAGCCCTGCTTGGTTTGAAGAGAATCTTAAGAATATTTTCAGTTTTTAAAAAACAAGTCGGCCCTGACATTGAAGCGAAAACTATTTTCTTTTGAGGTACAGTACCCTTTGGGGTATTATTTGCGGCAGAAGTGAGATTTGTATCTGGGTGGCATCAGTTCAACCATCCCATGCGCTAAGGCATAATCTAAGCTGGTTCGAACTGCTTCTTCTAAATCATAATTGGTGCCTAATATACGTTCAAGTCTAGCTCGATGATTGGTGCTTCTAATCTTGCTGACTATGTAATCCAGATTAGACCCATGGTGACTCCTCGAGCGGCGCACCACGCTAAGGACGCGTTGGAGAAGCGGTGGTGGCTGAACCGGCTCTTCCATTATTATATTCTAAAATTGTAAAAGGGATATACGGTGTGTCCCGGGATTGATGTGACAATAGATGCCATGGACTAAAAATTTTTGAATTTTATTTTAAGATTGTGGAATTAAGCCCTGCTTGGTTTGAAGAGAATTTTAAGAATATTTTCACATTTTTTAAAAAACAAGTCGGCCTTGAAATTGATGCGAAAACTTTTTCCTTTTCAGGTAAAGTACCCTTTAGGGTATTATTTACGGCAGAAGTGAACATTGTATCTGGGTGGCATCAGTTCAACCATCCCATGCGCTAAGGCATAATCTAAGCTGGTTCGAACTGCTTCTTCTAAATCATAATTGGCGCCCAATATACGTTCAAGTCTAGCTCGATGATTGGTGCTTCTAATCTTGCTGACTATGTAATCCAGACTCGACGCATTGGTGAATCCTCGACCGGCGCACCACGCTAAGGACGCGTAGGAGAAGCGGTGGTGGCTGAACCGGCTCTTCCATTATTATATTCTAAAATTGTAAAAGGGATATACGGTGTGTCCCAGGATTGATGGGACAATAGGTGCGATGGACTAAAAATTTTTGAATTTTTATTTAAGATTGTGGAATTAAGCCCTGCTTGGTTTGAAGTGAATTTTAAGAATATTTTCAGTTTTTAAAAAACAAGTCGGCCTTGACATTAAAGCGAAAACTATTTTCTTTTCAGGTAAAGTACCGTTAAGGGTATTATTTGCGGCAGAAGTGAACTTTGTATCTAGGAGGCATCAGTTCAACCCTCCCATGCGCTAAGGCAAAGTCTAAGCTGCTTCGAACTGCTTTTTCTAAATCATAATTGGCGCCCAATATACTTTCAAGTCTAGCTCGATGATTGGTGCTTCTAATCTTGCTGACAATGTAATCCAGATTAGTCCCATGGTGACCCCTCGAGCGGCGCACCACGCTAAGCACGCGTTGGAGAAGCGGTGGTGGCTGAACCGGCTCTTCCATTATTATATTCTAAAATTGTAAAAGGGATATACGGTGTGTCCCAGGATTGATGTGACAATAGGTGCGATGGACTAAAAAAATTTTTGAATTTTATTTTAAGATTGTGGAATTAAGCCCTGCTTGCTTTGAGGAGAATTTTAAGAATATTTTCAGTTCTTAGAAAACAAGTCGGCATTGACATTTAAGCGAAAACTATTTTCTTTTCAGGTAAAGTACCCTTTAGGGTATTATTTGCGGCAGAAGTGAACTTTGTATCTGGGTGGCATCAGTTCAACCATCCCATGCGCTAAGGCATAATCTAAGCTGCTTCGAACTGCTTCTTCTAAATCATAATTGGCGCCCAATATACGTTCAAGTCTAGCTCGATGATTGGTGCTTCTAATCTTGCTGACTATGTAATCCAGACTCGACCCATGGTGACTCCTCGAGCGGCGCACCACGCCAAGGACGCGTTGGAGAAGCTGTGGTGGCTGAACCGGCTCTTCCATTATTATATCCTAAAATTGTAAAAGGGATATACGGTGTGTCCCAGGATTGATGTGACAATAGGTGCGATGGACTAAACATTTTTGAATTTTATTTTAAGATTGTGGAATTAAGCCCTGGTTGGTTGAAGAGAATTTTAAGTATATTTTCAGTTTTTAAAAACAAGTCGGCCTTGACATTGAAGTGAAAACTATTTCCTTTTCAGGTAAAGTACCCTTTAGGGTATTATTTACGGCAGAAGTGAACATTGTATCTGGGTGGCATCAGTTCAACCATCCCATGCGCTAAGGCATAATCTAAGCTGGTTCGAACTGCTTCTTCTAAATCATAATTGGTGCCTAATATACGTTCAAGTCTAGCTCGATGATTGGTGCTTCTAATCTTGCTGCCTATGTAATCCAGACTCGACGCATTGGTGACTCCTCGAGCGGCGCACCACGCTAAGGACGCGTTGGAGAAGCGGTGGTGGCTGAACCGGCTCTTCCATTATTATATTCTAAAATTGTAAAAGGGATATACGGTGTGTCCCAGTATTGATGTGACAATAGGTGCGATGGACTAAAAATTTTTGAATTTTATTTTAAGATTGTGGAATTAAGCCCTGGTTGGTTTGAAGAGAATTTTAAGTATATTTTCAGTTTTTAAAAAACAAGTCGGCCTTGACATTGAAGTGAAAACTATTTCCTTTTCAGGTAAAGTACCCTTTAGGGTATTATTTACGGCAGAAGTGAACATTGTATCTGGGTGGCATCAGTTCAACCATCCCATGCGCTAAGGCATAATCTAAGCTGGTTCGAACTGCTTCTTCTAAATCATAATTGGTGCCTAATATACGTTCAAGTCTAGCTCGATGATTGGTGCTTCTAATCTTGCTGACTATGTAATCCAGACTCGACGCATTGGTGACTCCTCGAGCGGCGCACCACGCTAAGGACGCGTTGGAGAAGCGGTGGTGGCTGAACCGGCTCTTCCATTATTATATTCTAAAATTGTAAAAGGGATATACGGTGTGTCCCAGGATTGATGGGACAATAGGTGCGATGGACTAAAAATTTTTGAATTTCATTTCAAGATTGTGGAATTAAGCCCTGCTTGGTTTGAAGAGAATTTTAAGAATATTTTCAGTTTTTAAAAAACAAGTCGGCCTTGACATTAAAGCGAAAACTATTTTCTTTTCAGGTAAAGTACCGTTAAGGGTATTATTTGCGGCAGAAGTGAACTTTGTATCTAGGAGGCATCAGTTCAACCCTCCCATGCGCTAAGGTATAATCTAAGCTGCTTCGAACTGCTTCTTCTAAATCATAATTGGCGCCCAATATACGTTCAAGTCTAGCTCGATGATTGGTGCTTCTAATCTTGCTGACTATGTAATCCAGACTCGACCCATGGTGACTCCTCGAGCGGCGCACCACGCTAAGGACGCGTTGGAGAAGCGGTGGTGGCTGAACCGGCTCTTCCATTATTATATTCTAAAATTGTAAAAGGGATATACGGTGTGTCCCGGGATTGATGTGACAATAGGTGCGATGGACTAAAAATTTTTGAATTTTATTTTAAGATTGTGGAATTAAGTCCTGCTTGGTTTGAAGTGAATTTTAAGAATATTTTCAGTTTTTAAAAAACAAGTCGGCCTTGACATTAAAGCGAAAACTATTTTCTTTTCAGGTAAAGTACCGTTAAGGGTATTATTTGCGGCAGAAGTGAACTTTGTATCTGGGTGGCATCAGTTCAACCATCCCATGCGCTAAGGTATAATCTAAGCTGCTTCGAACTGCTTCTTCTAAATCATAATTGGCGCCCAATATACGTTCAAGTCTAGCTCGATGATTGGTGCTTCTAATCTTGCTGACAATGTAATCCAGACTCGACCCATGGTGACTCCTCGAGCGGCGCACCACGCTAAGGACGCGTTTGATGTGACAATAGATGCCATGGACTAAAAATTTTTGAATTTTATTTTAAGATTGTGGAATTAAGCCCTGCTTGGTTTGAAGAGAATTTTAAGAATATTTTCACATTTTTTAAAAAACAAGTCGGCCTTGAAATTGATGCGAAATCTTTTTCCTTTTCAGGTAAAGTACCCTTTAGGGTATTATTTGCGGCAGAAGTGAACTTTCTATCTGGGTGGCATCAGTGCAACCATCCCATGCGCTAAGGCATAATCTAAGCTGCTTCGAACTGCTTCTTCTAAATCATAATTGGCGCCCAATATACGTTCAAGTCTAGCTCGATGATTGGTGCTTCTAATCTTGCTGACTATGTAATCCAGACTCGACGCATTGGTGAATCCTCGACCGGCGCACCACGCTAAGGACGCGTAGGAGAAGCGGTGGTGGCTGAACCGGCTCTTCCATTATTATATTCTAAAATTGTAAAAGGGATATACGGTGTGTCCCAGGATTGATGGGACAATAGGTGCGATGGACTAAAAATTTTTGAATTTTTATTTAAGATTGTGGAATTAAGCCCTGCTTGGTTTGAAGTGAATTTTAAGAATATTTTCAGTTTTTAAAAAACAAGTCGGCCTTGACATTAAAGCGAAAACTATTTTCTTTTCAGGTAAAGTACCGTTAAGGGTATTATTTGCGGCAGAAGTGAACTTTCTATCTGGGTGGCATCAGTGCAACCATCCCATGCGCTAAGGCATAATCTAAGCTGCTTCGAACTGCTTCTTCTAAATCTTAATTGGCGCCCAATATACGTTCAAGTCTAGCTCGATGATTGGTGCTTCTAATCTTGCTGACTATGTAATCAAGACTCGACCCATGGTGACTCCTCGAGCGGCGCACCACGCTAAGGACGCGTTGGAGAAGCGGTGGTGGCTGAACCGGCTCTTCCATTACTATACTCTAAAATTGTAAAAGGGATATACAGTGTGTCCCGGGATTGATGTGACAATAGGTGCGATGGACTAAAAATTTTTGAATTTTATTTTAAGATTGTGGTATTAAGCCCTGCTTGGTTTGAAGAGAATTTTAAGAATATTTTCAGATTTTAGAAAACAAGTCGGCCTTGACATTGAAGCGAAAACTATTTTCTTTTCAAGTAAAGTACCCTTTAGGGTATTATTTGCGGCAGAAGTGAACTTTGTATCTGGGTGGCATCAGTTCAACCATCCCATGCGCTACGGAACAATCTAAGCTGCTTCGAACTGCTTCCTCTAAATCATAATTGGCGCCCAATATACGTTCGAGTCTAGCTCGATGATTGGTGCTTCTAATCTTGCTGACTATGTAATCCAGATTAGACCCATGGTGACTCCTCGAACGGCGCACCACGCTAAGGACGCGTTGGAGAAGCGGTGGTGGCTGAAGCGGTGGTGGCTGAACCGGCTCTTCCATTATTATATTCTAAAATTGTAAAAGGGATATACGGTGTGTCCCAGGATTGATGTGACAATAGGTGCGAGGACTAAAAATTTTTGAATTTTATATTAAGATTGTGGGATTAAGTCCTGCTTGGTTTGAAGAGAAATTTAAGAATATTTTCAGATTTTAGAAAACAAGTCGGCCTTGACATTGAAGCGAAAACTATTTTCTTTTCAGGTAAAGTACCCTTTAGGGTATTATTTGCGGCAGAAGTGAACTTTGTATCTGGGTGGCATCAGTTCAACCATCCCATGCGCTAAGGCATAATCTAAGCTGCTTCGAACTGCTTCTTCTAAATCATAATTGGCGCCCAATATACGTTCAAGTCTAGCTCGATGATTGGTGCTTCTAATCTTGCTGACTATGTAATCCAGACTCGACCCATGGTGACTCCTCGAGCGGCGCACCACGCTAAGGACGCGTTGGAGAAGCGGTGGTGGCTGAACCGGCTCTTCCATTATTATATTCTAAAATTGTAAAAGGGATATACAGTGTGTCCCGGGATTGATGTGACAATAGGTGCGATGGACTAAAAATTTTTGAATTTTATTTTAAGATTGTGGAATTAAGCCCTGCTTGGTTTGAAGAGAATTTTAAGAATATTTTCAGTTTTTAAAAAACAAGTCGGCCTTGACATTGAAGCGAAAACTATTTTCTTTTCAGGTAAAGTACCCTTTAGGGTATTATTTGAGGCAGAAGTGAACTTTGTATCTGGGTGGCATCAGTTCAACCATCCCATGCGCTAAGGCATAATCTAAGCTGCTTCGAACTGCTTCTACTAAATCATAATTGGCGCCCAATATACGTTCAAGTCTAGCTCGATGATTGGTGCTTCTAATCTTGCTGACTATGTAGTCCAGACTCGACCCATGGTGACTCCTCGAGCGGCGCACCACGCTAAGGACGCGTTGGAGAAGCGGTGGTGGCTGAACCGGCTCTTCCATTATTATATTCTAAAATTGTAAAAGGGATATACGGTGTGTCCCAGGATTGATGGGACAATAGGAGCGATGGACTAAAAATTTTTGAATTTTATTTTAAGATTGTGGAATTAAGCTCTGCTTGGTTTGAAGAGAATTTTAAGAATATTTTCAGTTTTTAAAAAACAAGTCGGCCTTGACATTGAAGCGAAAACTATTTTCTTTTCAGGTAAAGTACCCTTTAGGGTATTATTTGCGGCAGAAGTGAACTTTGTATCTGGGTGGCATCAGTTCAACCATCCCATGCGCTAAGGCATAATCTAAGCTGCTTCGAACTGCTTTTTCTAAATCATAATTGGCGCCCAATATACTTTCAAGTCTAGCTCGATGATTGGTGCTTCTAATCTTGCTGACTATGTAATCCTGACTTGACCCATGGTGACTCCTCGAGCGGCGCACCACGCTAAGGACGCGTTGGAGAAGCGGTGGTGGCTGAACCGGCTCTTCCATTATTATATTCTAAAATTGTAAAAGGGATATACGGTGTGTCCCGGGATTGATGTGACAATAGGTGCGATGGACTAAAAATTTTTGAATTTTATTTTATGATTGTGGAATTAAGCCCTGCTTGGTTTGAAGAGAATTTTAAGAATATTTTCAGTTTTTAAAAAACAAGTCGGCCATGACATTGAAGCGAAACCTATTTTCTTTTGAGGTAAAGTACCCTGCTTTAGGGTATTATTTGCGGCAGAAGTGAACTTTGTATCTGGGTGGCATCAGTTCAACCATCCCATGCGCTAAGGCATAATCTAAGCTGCTTCGAACTGCTTCTTCTAAATCATAATTGGCGCCCAATATACGTTCAAGTCTAGCTCGATGATTGGTGCTTCTAATCTTGCTGACTATGTAATCCAGACTCGACCCATGGTGACTCCTCGAGCGGCGCACCACGCTAAGGACGCGTTGGAGAAGCGGTGGTGGCTGAACCGGCTCTTCCATTACTATACTCTAAAATTGTAAAAGGGATATACAGTGTGTCCCGGGATTGATGTGACAATAGGTGCGATGGACTAAAAATTTTTGAATTTTAGTTTAAGATTGTGGTATTAAGCCCTGCTTGGTTTGAAGAGAATTTTAAGAATATTTTCAGTTTTTAAAAAACAAGTCGGCCTTGACATTGAAGCGAAAACTATTTTCTTTTCAGGTAAAGTACCCTTTAGGGTATTATTTGCGGCAGAAGTGAACTTTGTATCTGGGTGGCATCAGTTCAACCATCCCATGCGCTAAGGCATAATCTAAGCTGCTTCGAACTGCTTCTTCTAAATCATAATTGGCGCCCAATATACGTTCAAGTCTAGCTCGATGATTGGTGCTTCTAATCTTGCTGACTATGTAATCCAGACTCGGCCCATGGTGTCTTCTCGAACGGCGCACCACGCTAAGGACGCGTTGGAGAAGCGGTGGTGGCTGAACGGGCTCTTCCATTATTATATTCTAAAATTGTAAAAGGGATATACGGTGTGTCCCGGGATTGATGTGACAATAGGTGCGATGGACTAAAAATTTTTGAATTTTATTTTAAGATTGTGGAATTAAGTCCTGCTTGGTTTGAAGTGAATTTTAAGAATATTTTCAGTTTTTAAAAAACAAGTCGGCCTTGACATTAAAGCGAAAACTATTTTCTTTTCAGGTAAAGTACCGTTAAGGGTATTATTTGCGGCAGAAGTGAACTTTGTATCTAGGAGGCATCAGTTCAACCCTCCCATGCGCTAAGGTATAATCTAAGCTGCTTCGAACTGCTTCTTCTAAATCATAATTGGCGCCCAATATACGTTCAAGTCTAGCTCGATGATTGGTGCTTCTAATCTTGCTGACTATGTAATCCAGACTCGACCCATGGTGACTCCTCGAGCGGCGCACCACGCTAAGGACGCGTTGGAGAAGCGGTGGTGACTGAACGGGCTCTTCCATTATTATATTCTAAAATTGTAAAAGGGATATACGGTGTGTCCCGGGATTGATGTGACAATAGGTGCGATGGACTAAAAATTTTTGAATTTTATTTTAAGATTGTGGAATTAAGTCCTGCTTGGTTTCAAGTGAATTTTAAGAATATTTTCAGTTTTTAAAAAACAAGTCGGCCTTGACATTAAAGCGAAAACTATTTTCTTTTCAGGTAAAGTACCGTTAAGGGTATTATTTGCGGCAGAAGTGAACTTTGTATCTAGGAGGCATCAGTTCAACCCTCCCATGCGCTAAGGTATAATCTAAGCTGCTTCGAACTGCTTCTTCTAAATCATAATTGGCGCCCAATATACGTTCAAGTCTAGCTCGATGATTGGTGCTTCTAATCTTGCTGACTATGTAATCCAGACTCGACCCATGGTGACTCCTCGAGCGGCGCACCACGCTAAGGACGCGTTGGAGAAGCGGTGGTGGCTGAACCGGCTCTTCCATTATTATATTCTAAAATTGTAAAAGG
This sequence comes from Melanotus villosus, assembly GCA_963082815.1. Taxonomy (NCBI): domain Eukaryota; kingdom Metazoa; phylum Arthropoda; class Insecta; order Coleoptera; family Elateridae; genus Melanotus; species Melanotus villosus. The sequence continues at coordinate 22,090,026 of OY720426.1, forward strand.
GATATACGGTGTGTCCCGGGATTGATGTGACAATAGGTGCGATGGACTAAAAATTTTTGAATTTTATTTTAAGATTGTGGAATTAAGTCCTGCTTGGTTTGAAGTGAATTTTAAGAATATTTTCAGTTTTTAAAAAACAAGTCGGCCTTGACATTAAAGCGAAAACTATTTTCTTTTCAGGTAAAGTACCCCTTAGGGTATTATTAGAGGCAGAAGTGAACTTTGTATCTGGGTGGCATCAGTTCAACCATCCCATGCGCTAAGGCATAATCTAAGCTGCTTCGAACTGCTTCTTCTAAATCATAATTGGCGCCCAATATACGTTCAAGTCTAGCTCGATGATTGGTGCTTCTAATCTTGCTGACAATGTAATCCAGATTAGACCCATGGTGACTCCTCGAGCGGCGCACCACGCTAAGGACACGTTTGATGTGACAATAGGTGCGATGGACTAAAAATTTTTGAATTTTATTTTAAGATTGTGGAATTAAGCCCTGCTTGGTTTGAAGAGAATTTTAAGAATATTTTCACATTTTTTAAAAAACAAGTCGGCCTTGAAATTGATGCGAAAACTTTTTCCTTTTCAGGTAAAGTACCCTTTAGGGTATTATTTGCGGCAGAAGTGAACTTTCTATCTGGGTGGCATCAGTGCAACCATCCCATGCGCTAAGGCATAATCTAAGCTGCTTCGAACTGCTTCTTCTAAATCATAATTGGCGCCCAATATACGTTCAAGTCTAGCTCGATGATTGGTGCTTCTAATCTTGCTGACTATGTAATCAAGACTCGACCCATGGTGACTCCTCGAGCGGGGCACCACGCTAAGGACGCGTTGGAGAAGCGGTGGTGGCTGAACCGGCTCTTCCATTACTATACTCTAAAATTGTAAAAGGGATATACAGTGTGTCCCGGGATTGATGTGACAATAGGTGCGATGGACTAAAAATTTTTGAATTTTATTTTAAGATTGTGGTGTTAAGCCCTGCTTGGTTTGAAGAGAATTTTAAGAATATTTTCAGTTTTTAAAAAACAAGTCGGCCTTGACATTGAAGCGAAAACTATTTTCTTTTCAAGTAAAGTACCCTTTAGGGTATTATTTGCGGCAGAAGTGAACTTTGTATCTGGGTGGCATCAGTTCAACCATCCCATGCGCTACGGAACAATCTAAGCTGCTTCGAACTGCTTCCTCTAAATCATAATTGGCGCCCAATATACGTTCGAGTCTAGCTCGATGATTGGTGCTTCTAATCTTGCTGACTATGTAATCCAGACTCGACCCATGGTGACTCCTCGAGCGGCGCACCACGCCAAGGACGCGTTGGTGGCTGAACCGGCTCTTCCATTATTATATTCTAAAATTGTAAAAGAGATATACGGTGTGTCCCAGTATTGATGTGACAATAGGTGCGATGGACTAAAAATTTTTGAATTTTATTTTAAGATTGTGGAATTAAGCCCTGCTTGGTTTGAAGAGAATCTTAAGAATATTTTCAGTTTTTAAAAAACAAGTCGGCCCTGACATTGAAGCGAAAACTATTTTCTTTTGAGGTACAGTACCCTTTGGGGTATTATTTGCGGCAGAAGTGAGATTTGTATCTGGGTGGCATCAGTTCAACCATCCCATGCGCTAAGGCATAATCTAAGCTGGTTCGAACTGCTTCTTCTAAATCATAATTGGTGCCTAATATACGTTCAAGTCTAGCTCGATGATTGGTGCTTCTAATCTTGCTGACTATGTAATCCAGATTAGACCCATGGTGACTCCTCGAGCGGCGCACCACGCTAAGGACGCGTTGGAGAAGCGGTGGTGGCTGAACCGGCTCTTCCATTATTATATTCTAAAATTGTAAAAGGGATATACGGTGTGTCCCGGGATTGATGTGACAATAGATGCCATGGACTAAAAATTTTTGAATTTTATTTTAAGATTGTGGAATTAAGCCCTGCTTGGTTTGAAGAGAATTTTAAGAATATTTTCACATTTTTTAAAAAACAAGTCGGCCTTGAAATTGATGCGAAAACTTTTTCCTTTTCAGGTAAAGTACCCTTTAGGGTATTATTTACGGCAGAAGTGAACATTGTATCTGGGTGGCATCAGTTCAACCATCCCATGCGCTAAGGCATAATCTAAGCTGGTTCGAACTGCTTCTTCTAAATCATAATTGGCGCCCAATATACGTTCAAGTCTAGCTCGATGATTGGTGCTTCTAATCTTGCTGACTATGTAATCCAGACTCGACGCATTGGTGAATCCTCGACCGGCGCACCACGCTAAGGACGCGTAGGAGAAGCGGTGGTGGCTGAACCGGCTCTTCCATTATTATATTCTAAAATTGTAAAAGGGATATACGGTGTGTCCCAGGATTGATGGGACAATAGGTGCGATGGACTAAAAATTTTTGAATTTTTATTTAAGATTGTGGAATTAAGCCCTGCTTGGTTTGAAGTGAATTTTAAGAATATTTTCAGTTTTTAAAAAACAAGTCGGCCTTGACATTAAAGCGAAAACTATTTTCTTTTCAGGTAAAGTACCGTTAAGGGTATTATTTGCGGCAGAAGTGAACTTTGTATCTAGGAGGCATCAGTTCAACCCTCCCATGCGCTAAGGCAAAGTCTAAGCTGCTTCGAACTGCTTTTTCTAAATCATAATTGGCGCCCAATATACTTTCAAGTCTAGCTCGATGATTGGTGCTTCTAATCTTGCTGACAATGTAATCCAGATTAGTCCCATGGTGACCCCTCGAGCGGCGCACCACGCTAAGCACGCGTTGGAGAAGCGGTGGTGGCTGAACCGGCTCTTCCATTATTATATTCTAAAATTGTAAAAGGGATATACGGTGTGTCCCAGGATTGATGTGACAATAGGTGCGATGGACTAAAAATTTTTGAATTTTATTTTAAGATTGTGGAATTAAGCCCTGCTTGCTTTGAGGAGAATTTTAAGAATATTTTCAGTTCTTAGAAAACAAGTCGGCATTGACATTTAAGCGAAAACTATTTTCTTTTCAGGTAAAGTACCCTTTAGGGTATTATTTGCGGCAGAAGTGAACTTTGTATCTGGGTGGCATCAGTTCAACCATCCCATGCGCTAAGGCATAATCTAAGCTGCTTCGAACTGCTTCTTCTAAATCATAATTGGCGCCCAATATACGTTCAAGTCTAGCTCGATGATTGGTGCTTCTAATCTTGCTGACTATGTAATCCAGACTCGACCCATGGTGACTCCTCGAGCGGCGCACCACGCCAAGGACGCGTTGGAGAAGCTGTGGTGGCTGAACCGGCTCTTCCATTATTATATCCTAAAATTGTAAAAGGGATATACGGTGTGTCCCAGGATTGATGTGACAATAGGTGCGATGGACTAAACATTTTTGAATTTTATTTTAAGATTGTGGAATTAAGCCCTGGTTGGTTTGAAGAGAATTTTAAGTATATTTTCAGTTTTTAAAAAACAAGTCGGCCTTGACATTGAAGTGAAAACTATTTCCTTTTCAGGTAAAGTACCCTTTAGGGTATTATTTACGGCAGAAGTGAACATTGTATCTGGGTGGCATCAGTTCAACCATCCCATGCGCTAAGGCATAATCTAAGCTGGTTCGAACTGCTTCTTCTAAATCATAATTGGTGCCTAATATACGTTCAAGTCTAGCTCGATGATTGGTGCTTCTAATCTTGCTGCCTATGTAATCCAGACTCGACGCATTGGTGACTCCTCGAGCGGCGCACCACGCTAAGGACGCGTTGGAGAAGCGGTGGTGGCTGAACCGGCTCTTCCATTATTATATTCTAAAATTGTAAAAGGGATATACGGTGTGTCCCAGTATTGATGTGACAATAGGTGCGATGGACTAAAAATTTTTGAATTTTATTTTAAGATTGTGGAATTAAGCCCTGGTTGGTTTGAAGAGAATTTTAAGTATATTTTCAGTTTTTAAAAAACAAGTCGGCCTTGACATTGAAGTGAAAACTATTTCCTTTTCAGGTAAAGTACCCTTTAGGGTATTATTTACGGCAGAAGTGAACATTGTATCTGGGTGGCATCAGTTCAACCATCCCATGCGCTAAGGCATAATCTAAGCTGGTTCGAACTGCTTCTTCTAAATCATAATTGGTGCCTAATATACGTTCAAGTCTAGCTCGATGATTGGTGCTTCTAATCTTGCTGACTATGTAATCCAGACTCGACGCATTGGTGACTCCTCGAGCGGCGCACCACGCTAAGGACGCGTTGGAGAAGCGGTGGTGGCTGAACCGGCTCTTCCATTATTATATTCTAAAATTGTAAAAGGGATATACGGTGTGTCCCAGGATTGATGGGACAATAGGTGCGATGGACTAAAAATTTTTGAATTTCATTTCAAGATTGTGGAATTAAGCCCTGCTTGGTTTGAAGAGAATTTTAAGAATATTTTCAGTTTTTAAAAAACAAGTCGGCCTTGACATTAAAGCGAAAACTATTTTCTTTTCAGGTAAAGTACCGTTAAGGGTATTATTTGCGGCAGAAGTGAACTTTGTATCTAGGAGGCATCAGTTCAACCCTCCCATGCGCTAAGGTATAATCTAAGCTGCTTCGAACTGCTTCTTCTAAATCATAATTGGCGCCCAATATACGTTCAAGTCTAGCTCGATGATTGGTGCTTCTAATCTTGCTGACTATGTAATCCAGACTCGACCCATGGTGACTCCTCGAGCGGCGCACCACGCTAAGGACGCGTTGGAGAAGCGGTGGTGGCTGAACCGGCTCTTCCATTATTATATTCTAAAATTGTAAAAGGGATATACGGTGTGTCCCGGGATTGATGTGACAATAGGTGCGATGGACTAAAAATTTTTGAATTTTATTTTAAGATTGTGGAATTAAGTCCTGCTTGGTTTGAAGTGAATTTTAAGAATATTTTCAGTTTTTAAAAAACAAGTCGGCCTTGACATTAAAGCGAAAACTATTTTCTTTTCAGGTAAAGTACCGTTAAGGGTATTATTTGCGGCAGAAGTGAACTTTGTATCTGGGTGGCATCAGTTCAACCATCCCATGCGCTAAGGTATAATCTAAGCTGCTTCGAACTGCTTCTTCTAAATCATAATTGGCGCCCAATATACGTTCAAGTCTAGCTCGATGATTGGTGCTTCTAATCTTGCTGACAATGTAATCCAGACTCGACCCATGGTGACTCCTCGAGCGGCGCACCACGCTAAGGACGCGTTTGATGTGACAATAGATGCCATGGACTAAAAATTTTTGAATTTTATTTTAAGATTGTGGAATTAAGCCCTGCTTGGTTTGAAGAGAATTTTAAGAATATTTTCACATTTTTTAAAAAACAAGTCGGCCTTGAAATTGATGCGAAATCTTTTTCCTTTTCAGGTAAAGTACCCTTTAGGGTATTATTTGCGGCAGAAGTGAACTTTCTATCTGGGTGGCATCAGTGCAACCATCCCATGCGCTAAGGCATAATCTAAGCTGCTTCGAACTGCTTCTTCTAAATCATAATTGGCGCCCAATATACGTTCAAGTCTAGCTCGATGATTGGTGCTTCTAATCTTGCTGACTATGTAATCCAGACTCGACGCATTGGTGAATCCTCGACCGGCGCACCACGCTAAGGACGCGTAGGAGAAGCGGTGGTGGCTGAACCGGCTCTTCCATTATTATATTCTAAAATTGTAAAAGGGATATACGGTGTGTCCCAGGATTGATGGGACAATAGGTGCGATGGACTAAAAATTTTTGAATTTTTATTTAAGATTGTGGAATTAAGCCCTGCTTGGTTTGAAGTGAATTTTAAGAATATTTTCAGTTTTTAAAAAACAAGTCGGCCTTGACATTAAAGCGAAAACTATTTTCTTTTCAGGTAAAGTACCGTTAAGGGTATTATTTGCGGCAGAAGTGAACTTTGTATCTAGGAGGCATCAGTTCAACCCTCCCATGCGCTAAGGCAAAGTCTAAGCTGCTTCGAACTGCTTTTTCTAAATCATAATTGGCGCCCAATATACTTTCAAGTCTAGCTCGATGATTGGTGCTTCTAATCTTGCTGACAATGTAATCCAGATTAGTCCCATGGTGACCCCTCGAGCGGCGCACCACGCTAAGCACGCGTTGGAGAAGCGGTGGTGGCTGAACCGGCTCTTCCATTATTATATTCTAAAATTGTAAAAGGGATATACGGTGTGTCCCAGGATTGATGTGACAATAGGTGCGATGGACTAAAAATGTTTGAATTTTATTTTATGATTGTGGAATTAAGCCCTGCTTGGTTTGAAGAGAATTTTAAGAATATTTTCAGTTTTTAAAAAACAAGTCGGCCATGACATTGAAGCGAAACCTATTTTCTTTTGAGGTAAAGTACCCTGCTTTAGGGTATTATTTGCGGCAGAAGTGAACTTTCTATCTGGGTGGCATCAGTGCAACCATCCCATGCGCTAAGGCATAATCTAAGCTGCTTCGAACTGCTTCTTCTAAATCATAATTGGCGCCCAATATTCGTTCAAGTCTGGCTCGATGATTGGTGCTTCTAATCTTGCTGACAATGTAATCCAGATTAGACCCATGGTGACTCCTCGAGCGGCGCACCACGCTAAGCACGCGTTGGAGAAGCGGTGGTGGCTGAACCGGCTCTTCCATTATTATATTCTAAAATTGTAAAAGTGACATACGGTGGGTCCCAGGATTGATGTGACAATAGGTGCGATGGACTAAAAATTTTTGAATTTTATTTTAAGATTGTGGAATTAAGCCCTGCTTGCTTTGAAGAGAATTTTAAGAATATTTTCAGTTCTTAGAAAACAAGTCGGCATTGACATTTAAGCGAAAACTATTTTCTTTTCAGGTAAAGTACCCTTTAGGGTATTATTTGCGGCAGAAGTGAACTTTGTATCTGGGTGGCATCAGTTCAACCATCCCATGCACTAAGGCATAATCTAAGCTGCTTCGAACTGCTTCTTCTAAATCATAATTGGCGCCCAATATACGTTCAAGTCTAGCTCGATGATTGGTGCTTCTAATCTTGCTGACTATGTAATCCAGACTCGACCCATGGTGACTCCTCGAGCGGCGCACCACGCCAAGGACGCGTTGGAGAAGCTGTGGTGGCTGAACCGGCTCTTCCATTATTATATCCTAAAATTGTAAAAGGGATATACGGTGTGTCCCAGGATTGATGTGACAATAGGTGCGATGGACTAAACATTTTTGAATTTTATTTTAAGATTGTGGAATTAAGCCCTGGTTGGTTTGAAGAGAATTTTAAGTATATTTTCAGTTTTTAAAAAACAAGTCGGCCTTGACATTGAAGTGAAAACTATTTCCTTTTCAGGTAAAGTACCCTTTAGGGTATTATTTACGGCAGAAGTGAACATTGTATCTGGGTGGCATCAGTTCAACCATCCCATGCGCTAAGGCATAATCTAAGCTGGTTCGAACTGCTTCTTCTAAATCATAATTGGTGCCTAATATACGTTCAAGTCTAGCTCGATGATTGGTGCTTCTAATCTTGCTGCCTATGTAATCCAGACTCGACGCATTGGTGACTCCTCGAGCGGCGCACCACGCTAAGGACGCGTTGGAGAAGCGGTGGTGGCTGAACCGGCTCTTCCATTATTATATTCTAAAATTGTAAAAGGGATATACGGTGTGTCCCGGGATTGATGTGACAATAGGTGCGATGGACTAAAAATTTTTGAATTTTATTTTAAGATTGTGGAATTAAGTCCTGCTTGGTTTGAAGTGAATTTTAAGAATATTTTCAGTTTTTAAAAAACAAGTCGGCCTTGACATTAAAGCGAAAACTATTTTCTTTTCAGGTAAAGTACCGTTAAGGGTATTATTTGCGGCAGAAGTGAACTTTGTATCTAGGAGGCATCAGTTCAACCCTCCCATGCGCTAAGGTATAATCTAAGCTGCTTCGAACTGCTTCTTCTAAATCATAATTGGCGCCCAATATACGTTCAAGTCTAGCTCGATGATTGGTGCTTCTAATCTTGCTGACTATGTAATCCAGACTCGACCCATGGTGACTCCTCGAGCGGCGCACCACGCTAAGGACGCGTTGGAGAAGCGGTGGTGGCTGAACCGGCTCTTCCATTATTATATTCTAAAATTGTAAAAGGGATATACGGTGTGTCCCGGGATTGATGTGACAATAGGTGCGATGGACTAAAAATTTTTGAATTTTATTTTAAGATTGTGGAATTAAGTCCTGCTTGGTTTGAAGTGAATTTTAAGAATATTTTCAGTTTTTAAAAAACAAGTCGGCCTTGACATTAAAGCGAAAACTATTTTCTTTTCAGGTAAAGTACCGTTAAGGGTATTATTTGCGGCAGAAGTGAACTTTGTATCTAGGAGGCATCAGTTCAACCCTCCCATGCGCTAAGGTATAATCTAAGCTGCTTCGAACTGCTTCTTCTAAATCATAATTGGCGCCCAATATACGTTCAAGTCTAGCTCGATGATTGGTGCTTCTAATCTTGCTGACTATGTAATCCAGACTCGACCCATGGTGACTCCTCGAGCGGCGCACCACGCTAAGGACGCGTTGGAGAAGCGGTGGTGGCTGAACCGGCTCTTCCATTATTATATTCTAAAATTGTAAAAGGGATATACGGTGTGTCCCGGGATTGATGTGACAATAGGTGGGATGGACTAAAAATTTTTGAATTTTATTTTAAGATTGTGGAATTAAGTCCTGCTTGGTTTGAAGTGAATTTTAAGAATATTTTCAGTTTTTAAAAAACAAGTCGGCCTTGACATTAAAGCGAAAACTATTTTCTTTTCAGGTAAAGTACCGTTAAGGGTATTATTTGCGGCAGAAGTGAACTTTGTATCTAGGAGGCATCAGTTCAACCCTCCCATGCGCTAAGGTATAATCTAAGCTGCTTCGAACTGCTTCTTCTAAATCATAATTGGCGCCCAATATACGTTCAAGTCTAGCTCGATGATTGGTGCTTCTAATCTTGCTGACTATGTAATCCAGACTCGACCCATGGTGACTCCTCGAGCGGCGCACCACGCTAAGGACGCGTTGGAGAAGCGGTGGTGGCTGAACCGGCTCTTCCATTATTATATTCTAAAATTGTAAAAGGGATATACGGTGTGTCCCGGGATTGATGTGACAATAGGTGCGATGGACTAAAAATTTAGAATTTTATTTTAAGATTGTGGAATTAAGTCCTGCTTGGTTTGAAGTGAATTTTAAGAATATTTTCAGTTTTTAAAAAACAAGTCGGCCTTGACATTAAAGCGAAAACTATTTTCTTTTCAGGTAAAGTACCGTTAAGGGTATTATTTGCGGCAGAAGTGAACTTTGTATCTAGGAGGCATCAGTTCAACCCTCCCATCCGCTAAGGTATAATCTAAGCTGCTTCGAACTGCTTCTTCTAAATCATAATTGGCGCCCAATATACGTTCAAGTCTAGCTCGATGATTGGTGCTTCTAATCTTGCTGACTATGTAATCCAGACTCGACCCATGGTGACTCCTCGAGCGGCGCACCACGCTAAGGACGCGTTGGAGAAGCGGTGGTGGCTGAACCGGCTCTTCCATTATTATATTCTAAAATTGTAAAAGGGATATACGGTGTGTCCCGGGATTGATGTGACAATAGGTGCGATGGACTAAAAATTTTTGAATTTTATTTTAAGATTGTGGAATTAAGTCCTGCTTGGTTTGAAGTGAATTTTAAGAATATTTTCAGTTTTTAAAAAACAAGTCGGCCTTGACATTAAAGCGAAAACTATTTTCTTTTCAGGTAAAGTACCGTTTAGGGTATTATTTGCGGCAGAAGTGAACTTTGTATCTGGGTGGCATCAGTTCAACCATCCCATGCGCTAAGGTATAATCTAAGCTGCTTCGAACTGCTTCTTCTAAATCATAATTGGCGCCCAATATACGTTCAAGTCTAGCTCGATGATTGGTGCTTCTAATCTTGCTGACAATGTAATCCAGACTCGACCCATGGTGACTCCTCGAGCGGCGCACCACGCTAAGGACGCGTTTGATGTGACAATAGATGCCATGGACTAAAAATTTTTGAATTTTATTTTAAGATTGTGGAATTAAGCCCTGCTTGGTTTGAAGAGAATTTTAAGAATATTTTCACATTTTTTAAAAAACAAGTCGGCCTTGAAATTGATGCGAAAACTTTTTCCTTTTCAGGTAAAGTACCCTTTAGGGTATTATTTGCGGCAGAAGTGAACTTTCTATCTGGGTGGCATCAGTGCAACCATCCCATGCGCTAAGGCATAATCTAAGCTGCTTCGAACTGCTTCTTCTAAATCATAATTGGCGCCCAATATACGTTCAAGTCTAGCTCGATGATTGGTGCTTCTAATCTTGCTGACTATGTAATCCAGACTCGACGCATTGGTGAATCCTCGACCGGCGCACCACGCTAAGGACGCGTAGGAGAAGCGGTGGTGGCTGAACCGGCTCTTCCATTATTATATTCTAAAATTGTAAAAGGGATATACGGTGTGTCCCAGGATTGATGGGACAATAGGTGCGATGGACTAAAAATTTTTGAATTTTTATTTAAGATTGTGGAATTAAGCCCTGCTTGGTTTGAAGTGAATTTTAAGAATATTTTCAGTTTTTAAAAAACAAGTCGGCCTTGACATTAAAGCGAAAACTATTTTCTTTTCAGGTAAAGTACCGTTAAGGGTATTATTTGCGGCAGAAGTGAACTTTGTATCTAGGAGGCATCAGTTCAACCCTCCCATGCGCTAAGGCAAAGTCTAAGCTGCTTCGAACTGCTTTTTCTAAATCATAATTGGCGCCCAATATACTTTCAAGTCTAGCTCGATGATTGGTGCTTCTAATCTTGCTGACAATGTAATCCAGATTAGTCCCATGGTGACCCCTCGAGCGGCGCACCACGCTTAGCACGCGTTGGAGAAGCGGTGGTGGCTGAACCGGCTCTTCCATTATTATATTCTAAAATTGTAAAAGGGATATACGGTGTGTCCCAGGATTGATGTGACAATAGGTGCGATGGACTAAAAATGTTTGAATTTTATTTTATGATTGTGGAATTAAGCCCTGCTTGGTTTGAAGAGAATTTTAAGAATATTTTCAGTTTTTAAAAAACAAGTCGGCCATGACATTGAAGCGAAACCTATTTTCTTTTGAGGTAAAGTACCCTGCTTTAGGGTATTATTTGCGGCAGAAGTGAACTTTCTATCTGGGTGGCATCAGTGCAACCATCCCATGCGCTAAGGCATAATCTAAGCTGCTTCGAACTGCTTCTTCTAAATCATAATTGGCGCCCAATATTCGTTCAAGTCTGGCTCGATGATTGGTGCTTCTAATCTTGCTGACAATGTAATCCAGATTAGACCCATGGTGACTCCTCGAGCGGCGCACCACGCTAAGGACACGTTTGATGTGACAATAGGTGCGATGGACTAAAAATTTTTGAATTTTATTTTAAGATTGTGGAATTAAGCCCTGCTTGGTTTGAAGAGAATTTTAAGAATATTTTCAGTTTTTAAAAAACAAGTCGGCCTTGACATTGAAGCGAAGAAAACTATTTTCTTTTCAGGTAAAGTACCCTTTACGGTATTATTTGCGGCAGAAGTGAACTTTGTATCTGGGTGGCATCAGTTCAACCATCCCATGCGCTAAGGCATAATCTAAGCTGCTTCGAACTGCTTCTTCTAAATCATAATTGGCGCCCAATATACGTTCAAGTCTAGCTCGATGATTGGTGCTTCTAATCTTGCTGACAATGTAATCCAGATTAGACCCATGGTGACTCCTCGAGCGGCGCACCACGCTAAGGACACGTTTGATGTGACAATAGGTGCGATGGACTAAAAATTTTTGAATTTTATTTTAAGATTGTGGAATTAAGCCCTGCTTGGTTTGAAAAGAATTTTAAGAATATTTTCAGTTTTTAAAAAACAAGTCGGCCTTGACATTGAAGCGAAAACTATTTTCCTTTGAGGTAAAGTACCCTTTAGGGTATTATTTGCGGCAGAAGTGAGATTTGTATCTGGGTGGCATCAGTTCAACCATCCCATGCGCTAAGGCATAATCTAAGCTGCTTCGAACTGCTTCCTCTAAATCATAATTGGCGCCCAATATACGTTCGAGTCTAGCTCGATGATTGGTGCTTCTAATCTTGCTGACTATGTAATCCAGATTAGACCCATGGTGACTCCTCGAGCGGCGCACCACGCTAAGGACGCGTTGGAGAAGCGGTGGTGGCTGAAGCGGTGGTGGCTGAACCGGCTCTTCCATTATTATATTCTAAAATTGTAAAAGGGATATACGGTGTGTCCCGGGATTGATGTGACAATAGGTGCGATGGACTAAAAATTTTTGAATTTTATTTTAAGATTGTGGAATTAAGCCCTGCTTGGTTTGAAGAGAATTTTAAGAATATTTTCAGTTTTTAAAAAACAAGTCGGCCTTGACATTGAAGCGAAGAAAACTATTTTCTTTTCAGGTAAAGTACCCTTTACGGTATTATTTGCGGCAGAAGTGAACTTTGTATCTGGGTGGCATCAGTTCAACCATCCCATGCGCTAAGGCATAATCTAAGCTGCTTCGAACTGCTTCTTCTAAATCATAATTGGCGCCCAATATACGTTCAAGTCTAGCTCGATGATTGGTGCTTCTAATCTTGCTGACTATGTAATCAAGACTCGACCCATGGTGACTCCTCGAGCGGCGCACCACGCCAAGGACGCGTTGGAGAAGCTGTGGTGGCTGAACCGGCTCTTCCATTATTATATCCTAAAATTGTAAAAGGGATATACGGTGTGTCCCAGGATTGATGTGACAATAGGTGCGATGGACTAAACATTTTTGAATTTTATTTTAAGATTGTGGAATTAAGCCCTGGTTGGTTTGAAGAGAATTTTAAGTATATTTTCAGTTTTTAAAAAACAAGTCGGCCTTGACATTGAAGTGAAAACTATTTCCTTTTCAGGTAAAGTACCCTTTAGGGTATTATTTACGGCAGAAGTGAACATTGTATCTGGGTGGCATCAGTTCAACCATCCCATGCGCTAAGGCATAATCTAAGCTGGTTCGAACTGCTTCTTCTAAATCATAATTGGTGCCTAATATACGTTCAAGTCTAGCTCGATGATTGGTGCTTCTAATCTTGCTGCCTATGTAATCCAGACTCGACGCATTGGTGACTCCTCGAGCGGCGCACCACGCTAAGGACGCGTTGGAGAAGCGGTGGTGGCTGAACCGGCTCTTCCATTATTATATTCTAAAATTGTAAAAGGGATATACGGTGTGTCCCAGTATTGATGTGACAATAGGTGCGATGGACTAAAAATTTTTGAATTTTATTTTAAGATTGTGGAATTAAGCCCTGGTTGGTTTGAAGAGAATTTTAAGTATATTTTCAGTTTTTAAAAAACAAGTCGGCCTTGACATTGAAGTGAAAACTATTTCCTTTTCAGGTAAAGTACCCTTTAGGGTATTATTTACGGCAGAAGTGAACATTGTATCTGGGTGGCATCAGTTCAACCATCCCATGCGCTAAGGCATAATCTAAGCTGGTTCGAACTGCTTCTTCTAAATCATAATTGGTGCCTAATATACGTTCAAGTCTAGCTCGATGATTGGTGCTTCTAATCTTGCTGACTATGTAATCCAGACTCGACGCATTGGTGACTCCTCGAGCGGCACACCACGCTAAGGACGCGTTGGAGAAGCGGTGGTGGCTGAACCGGCTCTTCCATTATTATATTCTAAAATTGTAAAAGGGATATACGGTGTGTCCCAGGATTGATGGGACAATAGGTGCGATGGACTAAAAATTTTTGAATTTCATTTCAAGATTGTGGAATTAAGCCCTGCTTGGTTTGAAGAGAATTTTAAGAATATTTTCAGTTTTTAAAAAACAAGTCGGCCTTGACATTGAAGCGAAAACTATTTTCTTTTCAGGTAAAGTACCCTTTAGGGTATTATTAGAGGCAGAAGTGAACTTTGTATCTGGGTCCTAACTTCCGGCGTACACTACAGAGAACAACAAATAGTAGCTCAACGAAAGCAATGAACGTGATCAAAATGAAGATTTAAAATTGCCAGTTTAAAGCTGATGAAAAACGCCGAAAATGTACTATAACAAGAATGCAAAATCCGACCTACAATAAAACAATTAGGGTAAAGGTGTCGGCATGTACATAACATGGAGTCTTAAGGCCTCTTCGGTTAACATCACTAAATGTTTGACTACCTATAAGACCTAAGGGCAAAAATTTAGTCAAATATGGAGTATTTAACTCATGAATATTAAATCAGTAGGAAATCCTTTAAAAAGGACAAGTCTTACTTCACCGAATAGACGGCCGCACTTAATAACACAAAATTAAATTAATTACAATGTACGATCACCTTTTAAAAAAAGAAACAATAACCCAGAAAGGAATCGATGATATTCACTTAGAAACAAATCCCTGCCCTTGGCGAGATCTAAAATTACCCCCCAAATTCCAGTCAGCTTAGTAGCCATGGAAGGGAACACTCATTTAAAAGTGACAATCCAGTGTTTGGCTTTTGTAGGGTTTTGGCCCATAGAATTCAACTGCAAACTCATTTCCTTTCTGTATGCACTTTATTATAAAATTACCATATCGATTTTCTCCGTGTTTGTTTTCTCCCAATACATAGAAATCTATATGGTAATCGGGAAGAGTCTGGAGGAGCTGTCCGGTTTGATGGCTATTAATTTTTTGTACACGCTAGGCCTTGTCAAAATATGGGTTATTGGTGGGCCAACTGTAAAAAATCTGATCAAGAAGATCCAAGTTACAGAAAAAAACATGGAAGGCCCAAGCGGAGACATTACAAAGACTTTTATGGAGCACGTTAACAAGAATTATATGGCGAATCGGTTGATGATGTTCCTTGGATTGATGTGCTACGGCATGTTTTGCCTAACTCCGACCTTCACAGAATTAGTGGAACCACCAGATTCCTACATTGATATCATAGAAAACGACACCATAGTGTACAGAGAACGTCCTTTACCTTTAGTGTCCTGGTTCCCATTCGATCGTTACAAATATTACGATATTTCCTTCAGCTGGCACGTCCTTGTCGGCATTTTCTGCACTAGTTACATCGTGGATTGCAATAACACGTTTTTTGGGCTGATGATCTTTGCTTCCGGACAAATAAAAATTCTTCAGTATTACCTCCAAAACCTTGGATCTGGGAAATCTCAAGCGCTCAAAATCGTGGAAGATTTGCTAGCCGATCAAAATCTACGTAAATGTATCGCTTACCACAATTCGATCATCAGGTAAGTCTCTATGATTTTTGTCAAAAGAGAGTATAAAAACGAATTGGTTAGGTTTGTTCAAGAGTTGGACAATAGCATGAGGTTCTTCTTACTTTTGGACTTCGCAGCGTGTGCGTTACAGATTGCTATGATTGGATTCGAAATTGCTGTGGTAAGTGCTGTATGCTAAGCGCCTTGATTGGAAAATTTTAATAAACCTTACCCCGTCGTCTCTTACTTTCAACGACCTTCCGACAACGTGAAGATCTGTAGCATGCATAATAACTATACAACCTACAAGACGAAGACCTACAAATATAAGATAAAACATTTTGAAAACGGGCATATCACCTCTCATCCAACATTTTATCCAACCTTGCTAAGAAACGTCTCAGGACCCCCTATGCTCCACTAAGAGCGAAAAGGAACATACATACATTTCAGTCGACATCATCTCATTATTACCATCATCAACCACACGTTTTAAGCTTTCTGCGATACATAATCAGTTGAAGCAGAATATATTTCAGTAAACAAAAGATGCCGGAAACAAATCAAAATTTAATACGGACAATCAGCCCAGAAAAACGCTCAAATGAAATCGTGAAGAAAACCTTAGAACTAGTCGATATTATTGAACAACGTCCTAAAAAGAAACCCCAAGGGTAGTATAACTTGGAAACGACCATCCAGAGCTGGTATCTTCTTCCGTAGAATAACACAGAATCCGATGGCATAGCAGGCGAAATTATCCATAGCTAATGGTAGAGGAAGCTTTAGGTTAAGAAGATTGATGGATAGTTTGCAGAATAAAATTGGATGGGTAGTTTTAGAAAATTAGTCCTACAAATTTCCAATATTTCAACCACGTCATTTACTATAAAGCACGATCTTAGCTTCTAATTTTCATAGCTAACCTTTCCTCCAGTCAATAAAATATTGAACTGTTCTTCTTTTGTATCAATACTGAACATTACTTATGCCAATTCAAATCTTCTTTTAATAAGATTTACGAAATTATTCTAAAAAACAAAACCGCGTTTAAGACTATCAACCAAGAAAAACTATACAAAAACCATCTCGGTCCAGTTCTTCCTCCTTAAACGGGTGTTTAAGTTGAGACATCCAAGAAGTACTTTAAAATCTTCGCCGACTTATTCTAATGTTCACTAATAATAATAATAATGTTTCAGGCTGATCTATCCTTCCAGTTACTGAAAAACATCATCTATTTAGGATCGATGATTACACAGCTGTTTCTTTTCTACTGGCATGGGAACGAAGTACGCTTAGAGGTAATTACATTAAATTATTGGTTATTAAGAAGGCTTGGCCTGAGTAAAAAAACAATGAGAAAATCATTAGCCGTCAGGCAATTTCGTTCTAAAGGGGGCTTCAGTTCTAGTCTCGTTACGAGTGTCTACTGTTTCTGAATCGTCCAATCAAATACCATACTCCGACTTTCCTTATATGCCGAATATGTTAAACTAGTTTAACTTTTCTCAGGACAGATGGTTGAATGAGACATGAATTGCCTCGCATCAGCTTCGATTGTTAGCAATTTAAATGTTCGAGAACATGCTTAACATTTAACATTAAAGTTACTTTGTTTGATAGATTAAGCAAATATTCTCAGGATCGAGTTGGTTTTACCAAAGTCCTGCTGAATCCCCGTTATTTTAGTAAAACAGAAGCTCAAAATCATGCAATTTTACAAATTTCGAAAATTACTACGACTGTTACTGAACACAAGTTGACCACTCGGCATTTTTCGTTCTTGACAGATCCTAAGAAGTTATTGAAAAGTATTCAAAAAAATTTGTCAACGCATAAATATTATTCTAAAGGGTGGCGGGGGGACAGCAAAGGCTTCTAGTTTTCTTAAGATACTCTTTTGTTAATGCTGGTCCAATCTGTAATTATATGCCAACCTTTCTTCTACACCAATGTAGATACTTCGCAAGTTAAGATCTGACTTCAGCTTCAATTATTAGAAAATAAAATATTTGGGGATGCTGACATTCCGAAAAATGCTATCACTATTGCCAAAGCAAAGAAAAGCTTAAGTTGGCTGCTTCAACATTAATTTATCAAAAATATGTAAAAAAAATTCTCTTCTTCTTCACCGCTTCATGGGTTAGGCTAGGCTTTTTACCTGTTACGGTTCTTAATTGCCATCTCTTTATGAGTCTACCAGGGTTTCTTATCCCATTAGGACCGGTTTGAGAAAGCGGCAGTGTTCTATTTTTAACACATAAAAACAGTGTACAGCATAATTAACAAAATTTTTCAAAGCATAAATATTATCCTTCAGGGAAAAGAGAAAAGCGAAACGCCTAGTTTTAGTCTTTTGTTTTGTTGGTCCAACCTTTCTTCTCCATCAAATATATAAAGGTAGCCCAATATTTCTCAGAATAGGTTAGTCAGGGGTTAAGATCTTAATCATGCTGGATCAGCTTTGATTGTGCATTCGCATTACTTTCTAGGTCTTCCGGGGCCACTTATTCCATTAGGGCGATAGGTATCCTACGCCAGTTTCGGAAAGCGGAAAGCTAGCCCAATATTTCTCAGGATAAATCAAAACTTAAGATCTGAATTATCCCGCAGCAGCTTCTATTATAATCAAGTTAAATGTTGGGTATTCCGAAAAATGCAATTATTCAATAACGATCAATAATACATACATAGGTTAAAGGTCGTTAATTAAAAACGAAATGCATATGTTGGTCAGACCTACACTGAAGTGTAGCAAAGACGTTAGATCAGGTGCTATTAATAATAACTTGCTGACAAATCATCTGCACTGCCAACCATTATACTGACTGAAAAATTCCTAAACATACATGCTGATATCATCAAAATTCCGTAGTTTAAATAAAAGGTTAATTCGTGATCCCAACCAAACTTTACTTCCCTGAAATCGTTTCAAGTTCACACCTCAAAAACTTCCTGCGGCAAGGAAACAAATATCCCATCACATTTTATAATTCCAGAGTACAACGGTAGCTAACGCCATTTGGGAAAGTAAATGGTACGAGTATAGTACAAGCACCCAGAAGACCTTGCTACAGGTTATGATGAGAGCCCAACGCCCACTCAAGTTATCTGTGGGGTCATTTTACCAAATGTCAACGGAAACAATGGTTACTGTAAGTGTTTCATGGTGTTTGAGAAAATTGTAATATTGAAATGCTTTTACAGATACTGAAATCGGGCTATACTTACGCTGCAGTTATGCGGCAATTTTATTCCAGGAGGACCAACATTTAATGTTGCTGTTTAGAAGAAGTAGAAGACGTTTTTGGAGTTGTAGCTAGTGACGTCACGTAATTAGTAGCAAATAAATGCAAATCAATGGTTTTAAAGATTTTTTTTAAATTTTGTTTTGAGAAACAATAAACTTTAAAATACTTGCAGACGTACAAAAATCCTGTAATTTACATTAAAAATGGTCTTAGTCCACCCCCCCAACCCTCGCCATTTCCAGAATACTTTTCCTAGTTTAAATCTCAAGTCACCTGTTCCTATAAAAATACTCTTGAAACAAGAGAAAATGGTCAAAAAATAGCAACACTTCACACAGCACTGGTTGGTGGTCGTGAAAAACTATCAAGTTTGATATCTGCGGGTATACTGGTGCGCGTTTAGTACCAACGAACAATTTTAGATTGTTTATTCGGTCAATCAATTCCAAAGAAGGCCACAGTTTCCTATTTTATAGGTATACCTGTTACATTTACATTTTCAGAAATAATTGAAAAGCTTGTTATTTGTTTCTGACGAAACAACTTAAAAATGAATTTTCCAACTTAATTATCTATTTTCCAATCAATATAAAACGAACAATCGACACGAAAAATCGAACTAGCAGTATTTTTTTTGACACAGTACATTGTTTATTTACGCAAAAACAGACTTGTACCTTACATACATAATATATTACAAAAATTTCTCAGCAGTTGTACCTACGCCTGACACGACTCCACACGTTTATGTGCCAAATCTGAATCAAAATTTAAACCGGAAGGTACTGGCTTTACCAAAAGCACGAGAATCCTTGAAAATTTGGTCGATTGCCCTTACTTCCCAGGTGTTACTTTAAAAGCAAATTCTGTTACTCCTGTTGCATCACCTTTACCTCTACATTGTGACACCATGTCCTAATAAATTTCGGGCTGAGGAACGATTTTTTTCCGAAACAAAAGAATCCCAGGAAATTATAGATTTGTATAATTTTTGACAAAACGAACCAATTTGTTTTCACGAACCAACAACTATGCTTACATGGCCTTCAACCCGCGTGAACAGAAAAACCTCGTAGAACAAGAACAGGAATTTGCAACACCTTTAATATTGCATAAGCATCCACCTGAAGTACAAACCTTGAAGACCTATGCCTTAAACCTTACTCGACTCGAGGAAATATAAAAAAAAGGAAGATTCCCATTGTTTACTGTTATTTTGTCCACGCAAGCTTGAGTCATTGTTGTGATGAATTGGAATCTTGATTTACTCTTCGTTATGATGGGTTAACGCCACCCAATTTGCTCCAGTTGTATCCGAAAGTTACTTGCGTCATGGTTGAAAGTTGTAATGCCCACGAACAATTGACGCGCATCTCACCCTCATCGAATCTTTTATACTTCCGAAAATTAACTGACAAAGAAGTACTCGACGAACTCTCTTTAAAATAACTTCCCGTCGTACGAGTAACCAGATTGCAGAAGGATAAAAAACCTATACCAATCTGCGCTATCGAGCTTATAAAAACAGAAAAAGCAAGAGATATTTTCCAACTCACTACATTAAACCATTGTATAATACGAATTAGAAGACGTAATACTGGACTAAGTTCCAAGAAGTATTAAAGGAGACTATAGTATGTCCCGCCACAATTGAATCAACCGAAGACATTGACTTTGAAATAGCAAAATTCAACTCGGCTATATCATCGACTATAAACCAAGCCACAACCATTCAGATCACACGAAAAACAAACTACGGACTTCCGCCTGCTCACATATCAATCCTTATCAGAAACAAAAATCGATTAAGGCGCCTTTGGCTAAGAACAAGAGACCCTTTAATCTAAACACAACTAAATCGTTTAACCCGTGACATTAAGTTTGCACTAGAAAATCACAGAATATATAACTACAAAAAATACATTTCGGAGC